>OY998252.1:80337664-80867664 GCA_963922045.1 Persicaria maculosa | reverse complement strand
ATTAGCACCACATTGCAAAAAATTGCCCACCTTTAGCCTTTTAAGAAATCTACTCCTTATTGAGCTAAAATTAAAGTCCTCTTGATTATTAATGCTTTGTCACGAATGAATGTTTTGCATAACCCTCCTTTTGTGAGTAGATGTTGCATTTGTATAGTTGCACATGCATGGATCTGTGACACAAGTACCTTTTCGAGGATGGTAATTGATTGTAGGGACATATAAGAATGAATCTGATATGTTGGGAGTTTGAATTCTTCCCCTGTATGACAAATAAAGATATTGCTTGAGGACAAGCAAGCTTAAGTATGGGGTGTTTGTTGTGAGCTAATCTGCCATGTTTTGCACTTAAAGTTTATATCGATTTCTGCATACATTGCATACATTTGGGTTAAGATAGTACAGAATCAATGTAGTTTATGTTTATTTGCCAAATTATGGAATCTACACCAGTTTCTGTTTAAATTCGCAGAATTCGGGACGATTTACAGCAATTCTAAGGAAGGTCGGAAAAGCTCGGAAAACCACTACAGAAGTCCAAGGTCAAAGAAGCAGCGAAACCGGTCGAATCAAGCTAAGAGTCAAGGTTACTCGATCTCGAGTGGACCTTACTCTATCTCGACGAACATGTCCGAGCACAGGCCTTGTCGACTAGGAGCAGTGTCGAGAGCCAGACCAACCCAGCTCCGGAAGTCAACTCGATCTCGACAAGACCTAGTCGAGATCGACGAAGCCTAGATGCCACACCCGGAGTCGAGAAGAGGAGCTGATCGAGAAGCCGAGGACGAAGACGCCGAGCACAATCCTAGTCGATCTCGATGAGACCTTGTCGAGATCGAGGAGCCATCATGCCCTAGTCCGAGTCCATGCCGAGGAGGAGTCCTCGACATCACCAGAGAGCCGTCTTCGACCACACCCCTAATCGATCTCGATGAGCCCTTGTCGAGATCGACGAGCGCCAGGAACCCAGATCCGAGCCTGTCGAGCAGAGTCACCCGAGAAGTCCAGTCGACGATGAATCCTAGTCGAGATCGACAAGCCCTTGTCGAGATCGAGTAGACCAGATTCCAGAAACACGTCGACGTGAGCAGTCCGAGTAGAGTTGGGAATCCTTGGACACTAAGGAAGTCGAGAAGGCCAAGATTCTATCCAAATTGATCAAGTCTATCTATGGAAGGAAGATCTATCAACATGAAGACATATTACCTAGTTTAGATTTATCTTTTCCTTTTTAGATTTATTTCCCTTAAGCATTTTATTTATCATTGAAGCTTTTAGATATAATTTTAGATATAGATAGAAGATTCTATCCTTGACTAGCAAGGATTAGAAGGCTATAAATAAAGCCCTAGGGGCTGGTTTTTCATTGATTCCAATTCAGAAACACAATCAATTCCATTCAAGTAAGTAGGAGTAGAGAGAGAGAGTTTGTAGCAAGCAAGGTGGAAAGGCGAAAGCGGATTTGTCTTGTGGGTTGTAAGCTTTCTTTATTTAATTTAATGCAAGTTAGTTTCTTTTGTTATTTGATGTCTTTCTTGATGATGAAGAGCGAGTAGTCCACCCACTTCTGGGGCTGGTGTGAGCCCGACGGTGGCCATGTGAGGAGATGCGGTAAAGGTCAGATCTTTTAATGCAATTCGTCTTCTATCCCTATGAGCATGATTCTTTTGCGAGAGTTGAAGGTGATCCTTGTTTGTGTTATTAAAGCGAAAGTGATCTTAATGCAACTTGGATTAATTTTGTGAAAAGGGTTAGTAACAATTAGGGTTTATGCGAAAGCCTCTATATGCCTATTTGTTAATAACGAAAGTTGTTTGATGGAACGCATGATCTTTTATGCCTTTATGTGTTACTTTGCATGGTTATCGTTGTGGTGTTGATACCCTGGTCTTGGAAGTCTTTTAGCATATTGAGTTTATTTCCGTCAAATTTCTGAGTTCTGTCGAAATCTGTGATTTACAGTTTTCTGAATTTTTAGTCGATACAGAGGAGAGTCTCGTCGATCTCGAGTGCCCACTTGTCGAGATCGAGTACGGTCTAGTCTAGGTCGAGTTACTGTTTCTGCTTCTGTTGTCGATTTTTCAGTTTTTGTCGATTTGCTGTCGTCGATCTCGAGTAGGCTTTCGTCGAGATCGAGTACGCCTGTTGCTTTGTTTTATTTTCTGCTTTGCTTTGTCTTTTCTGTCTTCGTTTTGTTCATTGCTTTTGTTTGTTATTTTCTGTTTCCGCCCTTGTCTCTCTGTTTCTGTCTTTCTGCTGCCTGTCTGTGAGAATCTGTTGATACCTGAGAACTGCTGACGTGCTTTTTCGTGGATTCGATCCTGACAACCTTCTACTACAACGGGAGGAAGTCTTGTATTTATTTGCTGAGACAGGGAAGTCAGTCTGATCTATACTTTATATTTATTTCATACTTGACCATCCTCCCGCAACAACAATTAATCTTTAGATATGTATATATAACTTAGAGAATTAGAATGGATTTCAACCATTTATGTTGCCAATTTTGTAAGCTGGTCATTGGTTACAGTTTGTGCTTGAAATGGAACTTAGTGATGGAGGAATATGAACTGATATTGCACTTGAAATGGAACTTGAAATGAAACATTGGAGAGAGGGGGGACAGTTACAGTTTGTGCTTGAAATGCACTTGATATTGCACTTGAAATGGAACTTTAGTGGTGGAGGAATATGAACTTAAATTCAAAGTATTCGATTACAGTTTGTGTATTTATGATGTAGATCTATATATTATAGATAATCTTTCTGTGTAGTATATATCTTTACTTTCTGTGTAGTCTTACAGTTTGTGTATTTATGATGGAGGAATATGAACTTAAATTCAAAGTATTCGATTACAGTTTGTCCTCTATGTAGATTTGAGATGCCTGTAATTGATACATAAGTGATTAATTTGCCAAACAGACCTTAATTGTTGTTATTTGCAGGCTTTTATACTTGAACTGTCCAGAACTCAATGACTTGAACATGAACTCCTGTACAAATTTGCATCTAGGTATATTTGTTTAGTGACTCTTTTGTTTATGATGGAAATTGAATCAATACCGGTAGCCTTTTTAGGCATTCTTTAATATTTCTCCTCCACAGATAAATTACTTCTCCAATGCCCCAACGTGGATAGTGTTCCTGTAGTCGGCTGCTTGGATGCACTAATAAGAGCCATTGAAAGCCAGGTATAGTGATTGAAAATCTAAAATCTGCTTTATATTCCACTTTGTTTGTTACACCTGTCATGTTGCTCGATCTAGTAAGCATTATCACTTTGCAGAAGTATTATCCCCACATTTTCTTGCATCTTAAATGTTTTGATGAGATATGTTTAGTTTAGGCGAACGAAACTACTTTCTCAACTAGAGCTGTTCGGTTGGGTTTTATTGTATCAACTTGATACTTTTGTGATTAATCTGCAAAACATACCTTAATTTTCTCTAGGTTCTTTTATGGCTTCATTTTCATCCAATTATCTTTCTTTAGTTATGTTTGGTTGTTTTTGAAAATGGAGTGAACCTCAGCCACTTTTAGAATGGACTTAAACTTACTCCTGAAAGTAACAAAGATTTGCTTACAACAAATCACTTAGTTTCATGATGTTTTCTTTCTTCAGATGCATTTAAAAGAAGTTACAAATGTGATTGTCAAATCTCTACTGCCTCAACTATATGCAGCAAAATAGAATGAAGATGCAGAAAGTAATTAAGATATTCTTGACCTTCAAATTAGAGGTTTACTCTCTGTCTGCATGTGATCCTAGGCTTGTTGCTTGTTGCTTGTTGCTCGGTACTCTCAAACTGACACTTGTCTGCATGTGGGCCTAGGCTCCGGGGTTGTTGAAATGTGTTTTAACATGTTTCATTCAGTAAATCTATAACATATTATAACACGAATTTAGTATTTATACTATAGCATGCTAGAATATGCACCTTCTATCTCAACAGACGCCGCTCTTAAGCTATTTTAGGATGATATGAATAGAAAGAAGGCATCACCCGAGTTCGGAAATCCTGATACTCATCTCCATAAACCATGGAATTGGATTTCTGATTCCAATTTACTTTAATCTTCATCTAGTCAACAAATTTGTGATCTTTTGATGTCTGATGCCTTCTACCATTCTGGATGTATTGGAGCTTTGCAGTATCATTTAGGGGTTCATTGAACTTCCTAATTTTTTTTTGAGATCTCATAATTGTGCTTTTACCATATTGTGCAGTATATGTGCCATTTCTTTATTGTGGCTACTGTTGTACTTTCAGGAGATATCATAATGGTTATGAGTTTTATACATTGAATAAGTTCTGACTTTTTTTTTGTTTTTTGTTTTTTTTGCAATCTCCGTCTTTCAGGAGAGCCTGAAGTACAAGCTGTTGGATTGTGAAAGGGGATATCGGCTCATGGAGACATGAATATGTGAGGTAAAACAGTCAACTACTAGTGGATTGGAGATGCAATGAAATTTTTTCAATTACTGGTGTATTGTTGTGGCATCTTGGATCAACTTTAAGTTGAATTTGAATAATTGTACGAGACGGTTAAGGATTTGATGAACAAGCATTGGTTTCATTTATTACATTTGGCATAGTTGGTGATTGGAAAATATCATTGGAACTAGTTATCTACCTATCTTTAAAAAGGGGGCTTCATAGCCCAGGCAAAATATTGTTGGGCTGTAAAGTCACCTTTTTTTTCCTTTTATAATTGAACTTTATAGCCCGGTTCAGAATAACTGGGTTGTAAAGTCACTTTTTTTTAACTAAAAAAAGGCCTAATATCCCGGGCGTGTCCATAGAGGATATGTGATATTAGAGTTGTAAAATGAAAAAGACCCACCTCTAATATCACGGGCGTGTCCATTTTTGGTCCGTGATATTAGAGTGACATACCTATTAGCCCACTGAGCTAAATCACGGATATGTATTTCGTTAAATCCGTGATATTAGGCCCTAGATATCCGTGATATTAGACCAATTTTGTACTAGTGACAGGGCATATCGAGTAAACTGGATTGGTCGATATCGAGGAAGTGTACTCGATATTGAGTAGGCTGTCAGCGTCGAGTGGAATGCTGAAGTCGAGGAGCCTTCTGTCTTGGTCGATATCGAGTTGGCCTACTCGATATCGAGTAACTGTGGGCTGCTCCTCTTGATCGTTCTCGATTGGCCTAGTCGATTTTGACTGTTTTTCAGGGACTTCTTATTCCACCTTTCGCGATCCTTTTATGCTTGCCGACCTAAAAGTGTTAGATTGCACACAAAGACAAGACTTTCCACATGAAGTATTCTAAACTAAAAAAACAAAAACAAAAACCAAAACCAAAAGTTCCAAAGTCCCAAAATTCAAAAAGTTTTATATATACATGCTCTAGATTTTAGAGTCGGTAGGCCGACTTCTCTTTTTGTGCTCAAGGACCGTTAATGTGGGGCCTGCTTGTGCTTGGCCCTTCTCCTGGATCATCTAGGTCCTGATTGTAGTATACAAGCTCAGCTGACAGGTGGTTGCTTGCATAATCTTCCTTTTCTCCCTTCTTTTTCTTTCCAGCTCTCAGTTTCCGCATATTCTCTCGCCACGGGGCCTTACGTCCCCTTAAATTATTTATAAATTTCTTAATGGACTGAGGAGGAGTAGAACTCATACCTGAACATACCTTTTCGGGCCCAAAACAGAAATCTTCGGGCTTAAGGTTAGTCGACATCGAGCAAGACTGGTCGATATCGAGTACAGGGACCCCATACTTAGGCTCTTGGCAAGTCTAGTGCTCAGTAAGGGAAGTCGATGTCGAAGAAGACTGGTCGACATCGAGTAAAAGCTTGGTCGATATCGAGGAGGGCTTGTCGATATCAAGTAGAGTTCTGGTACCTTCCTCCGTTGTTTGCTTGATCCCGTGGTTGCTGATGCTTTTCACCTCTAGCCATGAAATTTCCTCTTTTTCAGGGCCAAAAGAGAAATCTAAGACCACATCCCCTATTGTGTAGGTGAGCAATCGCTGTTTGACACTAATCTTGGCATTTGCAGTAGCTAGAAATGGTCTACCAAGAATAATAGGGCTAGTAGGATCTTCAGCACAATCTAGAATAAGGAAATAAGCTGGAATAAAGAATTTACCAACCTGGACAGGGACATTCTCAACCATACCTGTAGGGATGACTACTGTATTGTTCACCATGTATAGCTTGGCATCCACAGGTTCTATGGATCCTATCTTTACCTTCCGCCAGATTGATAAGGGCATGATGCTCACACTTGCTCCTAAATCACACAAGGACTCATATTTATATTGTCCAAATCCCACAGTAACAGAAAACTTACCAGGGTCAGGTCTCTTCTCAGGGAAGTGGAGCACTTTGCATTCGCTGGCGATCTCTGAGATGGATCGCTTGTTGCTCAGGATTTCCTTCAGGAATTTGACATATGCAGGCATCTCTTGCGGAGCTTCTGTAAAAGGAATAGAGACATTCAGTTCTCGAAGCATATTAACAAAACGTTTAAACTTACCTGCAGTGGGATCTTTTAGCGCTTTGGAAGGGAAAGGTAGTGTCTTTTTCTGCTTTGGAGCCGGAACAGACGTCGGAGGTGTTGTAGAGTCGTCGACATCGGCCAATTTCTCCTCGATATCGACCAGGGGTTGCTCGACATCGACAAGAGTTGTCGATCTCGAGTTGCTGGGCTGTGCAGATGAGTCCGAGCTCTTCTTCTCCTCTGTGTCGAGTTGGGTCTTGTCGATATCGACCAAGGTTTGGTCGACATCGAGTTGCTGCTGCTCGTTGTCGAGTTGCTGCTCTGCTTTGTCTTGGTGCTTTCCGACCTCTGGCTCGTGTAATTGGTACCCGCTCCTGAGTTTTACAGCTGCGATGTGTCTGGTCTTCCCTTTAGGATTTGGTTCTGTTTGCCCATGGAGTTGCCCGGATGGTCGTGGAATCTGCGCCACGAATTGACCCATTTGAGTCTCAATGTTCTTCTTCCAGATGTCTAGCTCTCCAAATTTTGCATTGATGTTCTGGAACTGATTGTTGATGGTGTCTTGATTCCGGCGCATCTCTTCAAGGACGAGTTGTAAATCATCCTTCTTTTGGTCCCTTTCTGGATGTCCTGGAGCTCTGTATGGCGGGGGGTTCCTAGGAGCACCTTGGTTCCATTGTGGTTGATAGAACCTTTGATCCCCCATATAGCGATTGGGACCCCCCTGCGTAAGCTACCTCTTCGTGTGTCTCCGCCGTCCTGACTTGCTCTGTGTGTGGGCACTTAGTAGTGGTGTGCCGCTGTGATCCGCATTCGATGCAAGGCTGGTTGACAGAGAGATACTTAACTAGCTTGAGGAGCTTGCGATTCTGGTCTCTGTAGTACTGCTCCCTAACATCTGGGTCAATCTCCTTGGATGACTCATAGAGGGGCATGGATGGGGTTGGCCTGGCATAGGCATCTTCATCATAGTTTGTTGAAGCCCCATACTTGTTGTCGTAGTTGGTGAGCTTGTCTGGTACACCCCATGCGTCCGCTGGTGGCTGACCAGAGCGGCGCATACACCTGTGAAGTAACTCAAAGCAAACGTGAGATTTAACCACCTAAGGCGCGAATGATTGCTTCCCCGGCAAAGGCGCCAATTTGTTGTAGGAGGAAATCGAGAATGCAAATATAAAATACGACTAAAGCAAAGCAAACCAGATTCCGTCCCGATGTAGCAGTGGAAAGTCAGGATCGATCCACGAGGAAGCGTGTCAGCGGATCCTAGGCAGCGGAGAAATCTCACGAACAGAAGTCGACCACAGTGTTCGATCTCGACTAGGGTTAGTCGACAGAAGATCGGGCAAGTCGAACAAAGCAGCAGCAGCTCTCGGTGGTTACTCGATATCGAGGAGATTTTACTCGATATCGAGGAAGCCTCTTGTCGATCTCGGGTACCTGCACAGGAGAAGCTACAACGATCTTCGTCGATCGAATATCAGTTCTCGATATCGACCAGATTTAGTCGATATCGAGGAAGAACAGAAAGTAACCGAAACAAAATAAAGAACAATGCTTGTGGGATTCGAAATAAACTATGTATGAAAGACAACTTCCAAGATTGGGGTTTGCAACAACAATAACCAAACATGTATAAGGCAGGAATAAAATAGATAATCATTTAAATCGCATCGAAGGACCAAGCTTTCGCCTTTTCCAACAATTAGACAACTCTTTCAAGAAACCCTAATTGTATCTACCGATTTTATGTTTACAATCCAAGTTGCTAGCATGGACCTCCATTAGATGGGTAATAAACATATAACAAGTAGTAGATGCTAAAAACAGGATAAAAGTCGGATCTTTACCTCAAACACGTAGGGCTATCGTCGGGCTCACCCCAACCCTAGAAGTAGGTGGACTACTCGCGCTTCATCGCCATCTCAGACATCATTGATGGAAAAGAAACTACTTGCATTAAACCAAACAGAGCTTTACAACCGATTGAAGCCAACTTGCTCTCGCTCCTTAACTCTTCTCGGCCACTCACTCTCTCTCTCTCTACCTCTATGTAACTAATTCTGTCTTGAATTCAATGAATAGAAATCAGCCCCTAAGGCCTTATTTATAGGCTTTTAATCCTTGCTAATCAAGGAAAGAAATATCTATCTAATATCTAAAGATAAAACTTTTAATAAAAGAAACATTTATCTTAAAAGGGAAATATATCTAAAAAGCTAAATATCTTCATGTGTGGATAAATCCTCTCTCCATGGATGGATCTTGATATACTTGATAGATCTCGGACTCCTTATCTCCCAAGAAAGTCCAAACCGCATCGGACAGCCCAACCGCGTAACGCGGCCCAGGATCCTTCTGCTCGATATCAAGTAAAAGTACTCGATATCGAGGAAATGTGACGTTGACTTCGGCTGGCTGGCTTGCTCGAGCAACTTCTCCCCGACCTGGCTCGGACAAGTGTTGCTGGTCTTGTCGATATCGAGTAAACTACTCGATATCGAGGAAATGCTGCTCGGTATGTCTAGGTCTTCGGCTTCTCGATCAGGTGCTGTCTCCTCCACTCTGGGCATGGCTTCAAGGTTTGGTCGATATCGAGTAAAGTACTCGATATCGAGTAAGGCTCTGGAGTCGGGTTGTCTTCGTCTTCAGTTCTTCGATCAGCTCCTCCTCGATCATGCTGTGCCCGGACTCTTTGGTCGATATCGAGGAAGTGTACTCGATATCGAGTAAGGCTCATCTTCCGTCTTTGCTTCTTGGTTTTGTCCCGGAATGGCTCCAAATTCTGTAATATTAAACCAAAACTTATGTAGATCTCCATTTCTTGCAAATAAGCATATACTACATAAATTCAACATATTCTCATCCCGAAATATGCAAAGTGTATAAAATAAGGAGTTGAAATGTGCATTTCAAGATGGCTATTTTAGTGGACATCAGTGGAGTAGGTGCCAAAATACATGGTTCCTCATGCGTGCACTCACGAGACTCCATGTCAAGGGGTATCGGGCTCCCTTCTCCATCATCGATTGAACCATTGGTGCTTGCGTCTTGGCTTCCCTCATGTATCTCGCCCACCATTTGTTTGAAAGGTAAGGGTATGGATGCCAAATGGTAGTCTTCTTCCACCTTCGCCATGTCACCCAGGCAAAGGAAAAGATCCCATAATTCCGACCAATCCAAACCGTAAAAGCCTTCATCTTTCAATGATTGGGCGAATTCTCGTATCTCGGGAAGCATGCCATCTTGAACGCAAAGTATTTGTTCTTTCAAATCATCTTGGATACCCCGTGAAGCACGGTCGTTCACTAAATCTTGCACTCTTGTGAGGAAATGGTGAAAGTATTCTCCTTGGTGTTGCCATAACTCTAACTTCATTGCAAATAATTAGTAACGAGGTGTTGCGAACCGTAAGATAGGTCCACGATGGGGTTAGATATATATACAAATATCAAAAAATACACAAAACAAAGAAATAAACTTGATTCCCCAGTAACGGCGCCAATTTTGACGGAGGAAAAGTCGTTGATTTACCTCGTCAAAAATAAATCCCAACCAAACAAACTAGTAGTATGCAAGTAAGGGGTCGAACCCTAGAGAATCAAGTATTTCTAAATATTGTGTATTTATCAATATAAAAGAAACGATTTTTATAAATGAAAATAAAAGAAAATAACATTGACAAAAGTAAATAAAAGATAGAAGAAAAGCGTTTCCATCTACAAGTTCTCGACTTTGGTTTGTTTTATTGGTCATCAAATCCTTTTCAAGTTATTATCTTTTCCTACGAATTCCTCCCGTCTTGGTTTAAATAGATTAAAAGTCCTACGAGTTCAATTAATCCCTTACACCTCAATGCAACCTTAACACGATCAAGATTTAACAAAGAGATAGCAAATAGTCCCAAGAACTTGAGCATATAAATAACACCAATTAAACACGGTAAATCAATGTTTAAGATATATATCAACTCCTTACATGATCATGCTTCAAACATGGAATCCACAATCTTATGCGTGCTACTACGGAAATAACACAAATACGAAAGTATTAAATCCTAGCATGAAATCCATATTATCAAGGTAGCTAATCAAGATAACATCAATAACATAATCAATATCACACAAAGAAGTTGAAGGAATTAAAGAGGAAAAATAACTTGAATTAGAAACTCACAAACCCCCAACCAAGTCTCGAAAGTGTTGGTGAAAACTATAAAATTAGCCAAACATGGCTTACCTAAACATTCTTCTCTTCAATGGTGATTTCTCTACTTCTATCCTTCCATAAGAAAACTAACCCTAAACATCCTATTTATAAGCCTAAAGTCTTGAATAAACAAGGTAAAAGATAGACAAATAAGATAGAAACTTCCTAAACAAACTAGATAGAAGATAGACTTTCCGTGTATAGTTCAACGACAGATTTCGCTGGCAGCGAAAATTTCCGCTAGCAGCGAATGGCCTTAATCTAGCTACTGTTGCTCCGGCTGACTCCACTCGCTGGCAGCGAGATTCCATTCGTTGGCAGCGAATACTGCTCAGGCCACCTTCTCGCATGATGTCGCTGACTTGATCTGCTGCAACGGAAAGCCATTCACTGTCAGCGAAAAGCCAACAGAACACCATCACGTAGATCTTTGAAAGAGCTTTCCAACGCATGCTCATATGCGTCGATCGGACATCCAAGGCCTCCGGAAAGGGCGTTACAAGTTCAGCTCGCCGGGTGGACAGCTTTCGCGACTCGCGACCGTTTTTGCTCTTAGACCTTGATTTCGTGCTCCGTTGCTCCTTAGGTTGTTCCATGCTCTTCGTGACTTCTTCCTTAAGCTCTCCCAAGTCTCGCCTTAGCCTCTCTTAGCTCCGTTCCTCGTGTTCTTTGCCTCGGATCTACTAATCTACATAAAAATATCGAAATAGCATAGATTCCGAACTTTGCCACCAAACGAATGCTAATCCAATTGACACTAAAACATGAATATATAACAATGAAATGTAACTGAACTAATCTATAATTCTTATTGGAAACATGCCTTATCACACAACTAAAAGGAAAACTAACAAATAAAAAAACAAAGACTCAATAACTTACTACGACCCTGGGATAATTATATAAAAAAAAACTACAATGCAAACTATAATGCAATGAAATGCATAACAAAAATTGAAAAAAAATTAAAAATATATAAAACACGGAGCTACACTTCAATTCCTCACCTCATGCTTAAAATCTTACTTTGTCCTCAAAGTAAAGAAAAAGAATTAAAGAGGTAGAAGAAACTCACCAAACAAATCAGGCATTCAAAGACAAGCTCTCAGCTCAAAAAGAGGTAGTGGTGTAGCCTCCAAACATACCCAAAAAATCAGCAACTTATCATAGTGATAGGACCTATCAAACACCACAACCAACGGCAAAAACAAGAACAACTAGAATAGCAATCAGCGAAAAAAATTGAGTTCTCAAGAACAAAGGAATATCAGAAGCACAAAATTCAGCAAGAAAGTTACTATTCCTTAGAGCTAACACCCTTAAAACATGAGAAAAGAGTAGAAATTACAGCCTTAGGTGTCCAGCAGCAACTTTCAGCAACTATTGGATGCAATGGCATTTGTTAACCTTCTTGAATGTGGGAAAGTATAGGCATCGTCTCCTTTGCGAAAGGTCCTGGTCAAGACAAAAGGCAAAATAAATTTGATGGACGCTTTTTAGTCGCGTAAACCGTATCAAAATAAATTCTAACCTACCTAACTAATGTAGTGTGGTAAGCACGAGTCGATCCCACAGAGAATCAAGTTATTTCTAAGTTAAGTTTATTTACCAATTAGTATGAAATGGGGAGTTTTGAGTGGTGTTAATAAGAAACAAAATAAAATAAACTATAAACAAATTGATGGAGATAACAATTAATAAAATAGTTTCACCTACAATTATCCACTTTATTTGGTTTAATTGATATTGCAACTTCCACTTGTCATTTTAGGTTTCCTATGAATGCCCTTGTCCCAACCTAATATAGTTACTAGTCCAATCAGTCATAGAAACCCTTATCAATTGAACAGTTCCTAAAGAAGGATTTAACCCAATTAATAGTTATAAGTTTAGAGATTAACAAAGGTATTTGCAGTCCCTAAAGAAAGATTTAACAACACATCCAACTTCCTACCCATCAAATTAGTTCAATCAGCCCTAAAGGGATAAGTTTGCCACTTGGGTTAAGGTTCACAATCAGAAATCTACAAAACCCTTGCAATTGAATTGATTCTACCAAGTTGATCAGTCGAGATAGAATAAAACAATCAAACATTCAAGCACCAAGAAGTCGAAACATTCAACATAGGGAATAAGGAACAAGAATTAGAAACTCACAATCAATCCCAATAAAGCTTCAAATTGTAGACGAAATGGGAGACTTTAGATCACCATAAAAATAAGACAAAACATAATTAGGGTTAATGGTGGGAAACAGTAGTCGGCCGGTCCTTATGCTCAGCCTCTCCAACTTGCCGTATGAATGAATATATATATATATATAATACTCCCTCTGTTCCAAAATAGATGGTCTTTTACTTTTCAGTACGTTTTTTAAGGAGCGAAAAACTCCATGAAATATTATTTTTTAATTATTTTTTTTATATAATTAGGTACTTATTAGTAATAAGTACCAAATAGTATAAAATTTTTAATTAAAAAAGTAATATTTTATAGAGTTTTCTGCTCCTTAAAAAGCATGCTAAAAAGTAAAAGTCCATCTATTTTGGAACGGAGGGAGTATAAATTAAACCTAACATATCTATTTAATCTATAGTCTATACTATAAAATATTAATATATTAATCTAATTCAATCTATCTAATGAAATAACGACAAGCACTAATGAACACTTGTAAGTCGTACTCCTCTCGTCTGAAATTCATCGACCCATCTGATAGATTCACGCCGGCCCATATTTTCTTCTAAATTGCAAAATAATCCCATAAGTTATTATCAGCCTCCAAATTCATACGAACCGTCCCAAAAATACCTGAAATATATAAAAACACTAGTGTAGACTCCGAAAAGCAAATAATACCAAATAAGCTATAAAACATGTAAATATACTTTAAATTAATATGCAAAAGTCTACCTAAAATATGACTAAAATAGACCCTATCAGGGACCTGCAAGCAAACCATGGGATCGTTAAGACAACAAAGAAGCGCCCTAAAGCAGTCAAAGATGTCCAAATCGAAAGCTTTGCACAAAACCAGAGAAGAAAAGCAACAGAAGTCACCCCTCCTCGTTGTCCATGTCCAGGCAAAGGATCCCGCCGTTGCCTTAGTCGCCA
The DNA here is from genome assembly GCA_963922045.1 of Persicaria maculosa. NCBI lineage: Eukaryota > Viridiplantae > Streptophyta > Magnoliopsida > Caryophyllales > Polygonaceae > Persicaria > Persicaria maculosa. The sequence goes on along the minus strand of OY998252.1, from coordinate 80,853,867 downwards.
TTGGCAATCGCAACTCCGAATTGCCGATTTCGCTTGCCAATTACATAACATTAATCCGAGTTAGGGTTCAGAACAACCTGCATTGGTCCATTGGAGGGAGAGAATGGATTGGGATTCGGTTAGGGTTTGAACAACGACGGAAATGATGAGGAAGGCAGAGATAATGAGGAGGGATTGGTGACGCCGGAGGGAGGCTGGCTGCTGGCGGCTGGCTGGTGGGAGTTTGGGAACTCGGGAGGGAAGGAAGGAAGGAAGGTCGGGAGGTTGATTTGTTCAACGTGTGAGCGGTTCAGCCCATTTTTTTCCGGTTTATCTCGGTTCGGTTTTTTTAATTAAGACCTGTAAAGGCTCACACGTTGATTAAAAAGAAATTAAAAATGAATTTAAATCGTAATGGCTCTCGGTTCGGTTCAGCCCATTTTTAAATCGTAATTTTCGGAAAAAGAAATTAAAAATGAATTTAAATCGGATATTCTAAGGAAAAATCGTCATCAAATTAATCGAACTCGAAACTCTTAATGTGGATTTCGGCCAAATTTGAAAATTATGCAAAATAAATTTTTTTCTTCTTCCCGCTTTCATATGTTGAGAATTAGAAAATGATTTTCAGATTTCATTATTAAGTTCGAATTAGAAAATTTAAAATGCTATTTTGATCGAATCGAAAGAAGGTCAAGAGAGCGAATTTTGAGATTTTTGTTTCGGGCATTTTGAAGATTAACTTGGAACCACACTTTGGCTTCTTCCCTTATTCTCTACTAGGTCAAACCGACAGCTTTTCCTCCTCATTAAAGCTGATACACCAGCAGCCTTATGCAACAACCTACTCTGCAATTTTGACCAAATAATCAACTGATTCAACCTTTCCCCTCGCTAGGTAGATATGAGATTTGTAGCCTCCTCCCCATCTCTCTAAATTTCTCTAAATTTCCCTTTCAGGCGTGGAACTCAAACACAACACCCTTGCCTCCCTGCTTCACCATTGCCGACCACCATCACTAGCTCCACCTCCTTGTTTCGCCGAGCAGCAGAGCTCTTCTCCCCTATTTTCGAAGCGAGCTCAAGCCCTCCGCCCTCCTTCTCGTCACCTCCGTTCCGGCCATCAGCTCTGCCAAAAACACTGCCCGAGCACCTCGTGTGAGTGCCGGTAGCTTCCACCCGCGCCTCCATTTCTTGGCACCTGCCGAGGCACCCAGGCACCTCCAGCTCCTCCCTCCGACGATGCCGAGCCAAGCGCGAATGAGCGCCTAGGAACTCCCGCTACCAGTCGCCTCCTTGACGCCCTAAGCAGCAGCAGATGAGCCACCCAGAAGAGCCTCCGGAGACCGAGCGCCGCCCTACTTTCCGTTCGCCTCGGTAAGCTCCGTTTCGCTCGCTCTTCCTCTCTTTCACATTCAAATCAAGCAAAAGTTCCACCTTTCATCTCCTCCACCCTTCCTAGATAGATTCTGTCCAAGAATCCGATCCCCGATGTCTCGAACCGCCCCTCCGACGAGGTTGGACAGCCTCCGGTGTGCCTCGAAACCTCCCTACGGTGAGCGTCTCCTTCCTTCCTCCTTCTTTTCGTTCATGTCTCTGTGTGTGTGTGGGTGTCATCTTCGTGGTCGGAGCTGGGCACCGTCGCCGGCAAGAAGCTTCCCTCTCCTCCTTCTTTTTATTTCCGTCGACCTGAGCGTTGTAGGGGACAGTGAACAGTAGCTTGTTCTCTCTCTTTCTCCAGCCTGGCGCGGCCCCACTCCCACATCAGCCGGCTCCACATCTTCTTTCTTCTCTTCTAATTCGGTTTTACAAAATAAATAATGGAAGATGATTTGTTGGGTCTTTGGTTTTCCGAAAAATAAAAAGGGTTTGGTTCATCATTTTTTTTCTCTAACAAAAATTAGTGAACCGGTTTTTTTAAGACAATGGGTTTTGGGTTGATTTTGATCCGAAAATGGCAATTGGGCTTTTGTTCTTTGGGCCTAATTTTGTGAGTAAATGGAATATTATATCCTATAGAATACTATCGTTGTCGGATTTGGATTTGGATTTTGATTTGGATTTAAAAAAGGTTTTAAAGGTTGGAAATGGATTTAATAAAACTTAAAAGAGGGATTTTATAAATATACTAACGTTGTCGGATTTGTCTTGAAACAATATTAAAATAAGTTCATGAAAGGGTAATGTTTTATAAATGGATTTTCTGGATGATTTTAGAAAGCGTTTTGAATGGTGATTTGATCTAACTTGAGATTTTAAAAGAGTTTTGGGAAATCTTGGAAAAATGACTTACCTTCCTAACTTTGTGAATAAACTTGATGACTTGTGTGTGATATTATATGCTTTAAGTAACATTAGAAGTAGACTTATTTATATTACTTATATATGTGTTAGGTGATCATCTGTGACATGTTGGCTTTCTGTATACCTAGTTGTTGCCTTTTTCTGTTCTGCACTTCCAGGTGAGTTCCTATATGGGTTCACTCAGATTCGAAAAGAGATCTCCCTGCTTGTAGTCATGTGCATACTAGGTGCTTGCATTCATAATAAAGCATGTCATGTAGTATCCTGCTAGGATTGCACTCATGATTGAGCATTCGTTTACTCATTGCTTTTGTAAACAGAACGGCCGTTATCTGTGAAGTAACTAGAGTCTTTGCTAGGGTTATAGGATGACCCAGTCCCATCGGGTCCCGTCCTGAGTCAATCGAGTCATGGAACTTCTTTTACTTATATTATGAGCTGCCTGCGGGCTTTATTGTGGATACGGGTTGAGCATGCGTGCCACTCGATTATAATGGAATGCATTCACGAGCTGGCCAGTTTCCACCCTATCGGAAGGGGATGGAGGTAGGAGAAGGATATACCACTTGGTATTCGGTGCTAAGGCCTTATTATATTTACGCACTTGATCTTAGGAGCATGTTAGTGTGTTAATATTCCGCCTTGCATCTAGAAGCATCTTTATTAAGACTAGCGTGTGTATATGTCTGCTTGTTTGGGATTATATTGTGTAGGGCCTCGATCTGACACCGCCCTGCATACATATTTTTTTAGATTTGTTTTGCAGCATGATTGTTCACTGCTTCCGTGACGTGAGAACTCTCTTGGGCGATTGCAAAGAAATGGTCTAACCTCGCTAACATCGCCTATTAGATTTTGATAAATATACTTATTGATTTGTTTTGACTCGGCTCTGCCGTGGCACCCTGTTGTATTATACCCTGATTCCGATATTCGCATGACTATTGGTTTTTCACGCTTAGACTTACGACAGGTACAGGGGACTTCCCCGGGGATTCCAACGATCCCTTCGAATTTTGGGTATGAAATCCCACTTAAAAATGTTAGGATAGAATTTCAAACCTCCAACTTGTACTCAGGGCGCAAGATCCTAACGAGGGGTTTCATCCCTCGAAACGTAACCCGAGAATCATAATCCTGGGCCATTACAAAGTTGGTATCAGAGCGAGGTTTTGCAAACCGAGTATGATAGGTTGAAGTGGTTTTAAAAATGGCCCAATGTTTTCAGATAGTTTTTCAAAATGTTTTGGAAAGGGCAAAATGAATTTAATATGGCTAACTCAATCGGACTAAATATGAACTTGGACTAAGAAATCGATTGGAACCAACTAAGGGAAACGAAGGGGTAGTAAAGACGCTAGACCATCCCTATTGGATGTAGTTGGGAACGGGTAGGCAAAATATAGATTGTTCTTTCCAGATGGGCTTACAAGACTCCAAGGGATTGCGCCGTAGTGGTTGGAGTGGCGAGTTAGGTAGAGGCCATGAGGTTTTGCCCCTCCGGCCAGTCACCCCTCGAAGGGCGGCCATAGGATAGCTTGATTGTTGATTGTTCTGTGCTGAGTGCTGTATGCTTAAATTGGAGACCTGGTTGATATTCTTGACTATGAATCATGTGTTAAATGCCTTTGTGAATGGAATAGCGGGGGAGACCTTCTACCATTATAGAGTCGAGATTCCAGTCCTCGTGGGATCGCCTTTGACCTCTTAAGCCTGACTATTTCCTTCTTCGGTCTTCTTTTCCCGACCTCACTAAATGTCTTTATTGAGCTTTTCTTGCAATGTTGGTATGCTCTACGGGAAATTGGGAGGAATAACCACATTTGAGGTTGTATTGGAGTACGTTGTTTACTTGAGCCCTTTACTACCCTACTCGAAAGTTACACGAATATTTCACGGGAAACAAGTCACGGGGATTCATGGAAGTGAGTCAGAGTCGCCCTTGTAGATCTCTGTCAGATTATCTTAGTTGCTTTGTCCATGATTGTATGATTCTATATGTACTACCCTTTAGACTTACAGATTGATCCTTAGTGTAAATTTATGCCTACATGCCTGGATGTCAATGTTTATCCATTGCTTAGGTTCGTGTTACCTTTCATTACCCATATCATCCCAGCATAATCTACTTAGTATGTGCATTATTATACTAATTCTTGAATGTATGTGTCATATGTTAGGGAGCTACATAATTCTATGTAAATAGGCTCATGATAGTGTGATCGTTCCATTCTAATATCCTGTTAGAGAGAGTCTTTACTTGATGAATGCGTGTTACAACTTGATGATCAACCTGATTCATATGATGCCTAATTTCCAACATGCTTACCCAACTGTCATGCCATGATGAAATCTATGCTTCTCACATACTTTCATGAATATATGACCTAACACGCCGCACGAGCACACACCACTATAATTCCTGGTTCCGTATATGCATGACTCGACATGATGTGGTATTCCCAGCATATATTATGATGATGATCCTTAATGTGGATTTGTGGTTGTATGCCATTATGTACCCATGCTTGGCCACCTTGTTAGGTCTTATGTTGTACTTCGTTGTATTCCTGTCATACCCCCCGATGCATGCACAACTTGATTTCATTGGTTCCCCGCATCATCATACTAATGATTGATTAAACACATATGTCGCAAGTTACGAACTCGCATGATGTACACTCTCTCTCCTGGATTAGGATCATGATAGTGTGACCCTTAGCATGTTAGTCTAACTCCTGCTACTCCTAGGGCATTTATGACTACTAAACCATACCATGCTGAACTTTCCGATTTCCGTGATGTTTTCTCCTACTCAGTCGTATCCTCTCGTATTTCCCTGAACGTATGACTTGATATTTTGTGCATGTACCGTTTAGATATTTGTCTGGACCCGTAACTGTCTATTATCCTATCCATGTCTAGATATCTTGCTTTAGACCCATGTTATACTCCTCTATATGCCTGACATACTTCTAGATCATTACGGTGTGGCTTATTTGACTCTTTGCAAACTGTTGTGCTAATCAATGAACGTATGTATGAATCATGAGTTAGTATCATGTTTTCACATATAAATGACATCTGAAAGCTAGGGCGAGTCTAGTCGAAGTACCTTGATTGTACTCGTGTTCGATATGTGCTGGTAGTATCCTATAGGGCTTATAAATTCCAATATGACTCGCTGAGTGGTAAATTGTCATGCTTGCTTCATCATGTGAATATGATTGTTCCATGATGTGATAGTACTGTACCATTCCATGTACTCATGTGACGATTCATTAATTCCTAGCATGATTATAATCTATCGTTCGTGATGTTCTCTTGTTCACTCTTTAAAGATATCCATGTCTTATCATGTATCGCTAGCATTATGTAGGATCATGATGTGACTTGGTATATCCATGTGTTAAATACGTACTCTAGTTGTATACTGTCATTCTATACCTGTGTACTTACACGCTTTATATCCATGTGAAGTCGTGTTGCCTTAAGCTCATGTTGTCGTTTCCGCCATATTTCACCCTTGTCTTCATATGGTCACGTTACGATTGGTTGATCCCTTAAATGCATTCGTGCTAGTTTCCAAATGAACATGTAACCTATGCTGCATAGCCATGCATCTTATCGTGTTAAAATATATCTTATAGGACCCATGAATTATGGCTTATGTGTATTCATGCCCTACTTGCATTATGATATGCTCTTTTGTGGAATAGACTTCGCAAAGTCTTGTATTTTTTCCAACATCTCTAATGTGCGATCTTTTTAACTGGTTAGGACTTGATAGACCCAATTATAGAGTTAGTGCTTGTTTTCAGCGCATGTGAAGCATTAGGTGATTATCAATGTGTGCCTATCATCTCATCACTCGATGTTGTTTCTACATGTCCCCTGACATTCTTAATGCTTCCGCAAATGAATAATCTAGCACCTCGTATGACCACACACATATCACGATAGCTATAAGACACTCGCATGATTACCCTTGCATATATATAATGTAGCCTACCATCCCCTTGAAACATGATACCTTAGGAGCATTGTCCTGTTTCGCACTATGAAATGTGCATGACTCTTTCATCACAACTACTTATATTTCTTTTATATGCGCTAATGTTTGGGTGCAATAGTAGTCCTGCTTAAACTTCTATGACTCGCCCCACTATTATGTGGAGTTTCTCGATGCATCTTATTCATATACATCTGTGACTATCATGTAGTTCCTTGTAAAATCTATGCCTGTAGAGATATGACTTGTACAATCGCATGCTTCACTTGCATCTCATGTAGTCACTCTTGTCATAGGTTGTGATAGCCTTGCTATACTCTCTCTACATTATCTTATGATTGTCCAAGCATATTAGATGTTGTTAGTCCAGTTAGAATGCTATGTCTCCATAGAGTTAACTCATGCTAAGTATGATTAGTGGCATGCTTATGAGTGTTCTCATCTTAATTGTTGTCCTTATCACATGATGCCCTTCCTATGCTTAATTGGATCAATTCATATTTTGGTGGGATATGTGTTAATTAGCAATTGAGTATCTAGTTGCGTGTTATACCCCACGACATGGTAGATGCATATATACGTGAAATGTGATTTTGGTGTTAAATTATTCCTCAACGATTATCATTGATTGCGCTCATTCCTTGAATCCTTGACAATATATTACTAGTATCATGGAGGACAGCTTTCCAACTATAGCTCAGTATATGCTGACATCCCACACTTACCCTGTCATAAGAACGTTGTTGTTACATGACATGGTTTCTATACGGCTTTATATGATCCTTTCATGGTGCTAGTTCGACCGATATGAAACATCCTGGTAGGTCTGCATATGATTCCACATTGATTATGGCCTGCCTATGTGTACCTGTCATGAACCATTTACCCTACGTGTAATGCTTTGTGTTGTTTACTAGATCTTGCATAAGCTTTTTGTCGCACAAATCTATTGTTGCATCCGTGTATACATGTTTCTTATACATATCAAACTTGTCCGATATATGAAATGAAAAGTTACTAGCCAGTCTCTTATGCCCCATGCAGAACCCGACCATGTTTTTGGTTGCTCCTATTTTTTAACATCTTTCATCATGGTAGGTGCATGTTAGTGTTCAGTGATGTCACTAGTTTACTCCATGATTGGTATGTGTTTTGCTTGCTGCACTTGTAACCTCGTAGAGCTCCATAAGGGCACCTTAATCCTTCTTGGGTTGGGATCTTGTTTTTTTCCGTAGTGTCATCATCAGTTGGTCTGTGTTCGGTTCCGTGGGGAGTTCGGGTTGTCCTCATTGTCTCTCCCCTATCTCCGCTAACTAAAAATTTGCTTGCAATACTTTGACGAACGATGGCGTAGAAAAGAGCATGTTTAGCCAAATAGCACGGGGGTGGCACAGCGGAAGCACGGTGGGCCCATAAACCCTAGGTCCTAAAAATGACATATTGATTCTTTGAATGAGGAACTTGTGGTGGACGTTACTTGGTTGACTTTTACTTATGATTATAAATTTTAGGGCTTTGGTGATCCTATGTGAATGACCTTGTGATATGATTGGTGTTCTGTGTCGGTAGGCCTTGCTTGAATTCTTTTACTAATGGAATGTGAATTATACCTACTGAAATCCTGACTTATGTTGAGAATAATGATATTATGTGCCCCGATAATATGTGACAGTATGATATTGCAAAGTTAGCATGATATTACCTTTGCTCGAATTATTATTAGCATGATGTAATGTGATAACTTGACTTACTGTGTCAATACCTGATATTCTGCAATACTTGCTAAGCATGATAGTATCTTGGGATTTATGACATTTGACTGTTTTGAGGCAATGTGTAGTAATCATGTATAAACATATTGTGAAATCATGTTATATTATACTGATGTGAAATACTTGAAAGCTGAGTGATAGGTGCAAGTGATCCTAATATAATGGTATGTGATGTCCTGTTAACTTAAATGTTGCGGTGATAATATTTTGTGTTGTTATGTTGTTCGACTTTGCTATTGTTAAACCATGAGAGCATGGCCGATTCTATGTTGGCAACTTGAACTTGAACTTCTGAAACGTGATTGTGTTGATATCTCTATGTAGTGATATTCCAATATTGATTTTTGACTAAATCTTTGGCTATGAAAATGGTGGGTATCTTGGCTTGATAAATCTTGTTGAAATAAATTTTGTTGTTCTGACTTGCTGCCCTTCTATTAGACTAACACCCATTTGTGACAAATTCTACTATGTTGGTAACGGCTTTTTATGTTACGGTTTTGGCATGGCCAATTTCGGTGTTTGGTTGGTTCTGATGTGACATGTCTTGGTTATATCGATTCTGATAATAGCTACAGATTCGTAGATTGGAATTGCTTTTAAGATTGGAACCTAGGAAGAGAATATGGGATTAGCCCTTAGAGATGGATGATTCTACCTCTTGAATTCTGAATTTGCTTGACCAACTTGAGATTTAAAGGGTTTGAAAGAGTTTGGAAGCGACCAACTCTGATTTTGAAAAGCATTGGAATGGTTTTAAAGTTGAGAGGTTTGCTTGATTTGAAAGGTTTTAAAAAAGACTAACTTGGATTTCGAGAGACCAATAACAATAAAAAATTTCCACGATTTTGAGGCCAATGTTTTTCAATTGCGGAATCCCCTTTGAAACTTTTCAAACCCAGGCAACTCTATGATACTTTACGAAGTGGATACAAGCATTTTATGAGGGCGCCTGTAGGGTGCTTGCTAAGACCTAGTGATGATATTGTAGAACTTTTAGAGTTGTGGTACTTCCGAAAAGTCGAAGCGAGGATGTGATAGGGGCACTTATTGGAGATGTCGCGACCATGACTAGGATGTTGTGAGAATCCCGGAAGACGCAACCGAGTTGATTACAAGATCCTTGGACATGGTCCTTAGACTCATCAATCTCAAACTTCATCCCCTACTTTGTTTTGGTTTTAGTCTCGAGGACGAGACTTGTTTTTAGAGGTGGATGATGTAAAGGCTCGGATTTTTAAATCCTAATTTTTGAAAAAAAAATTAAAAATGAATTTAAATTGGATATTCTAAGGAAAACTCGTCCTCAAATTAATTGAACTCGAAACTCTTAATGCGGATTTCGGCCAAATTGGAAAATTATGCAAAATAGATTTTTTTTCTTCCCGCATTCATATGCTTAGAATTGGAAAATAATTTTCGGATTTCATTACTAAATTCGAATTAGAAAATTTAAAACGCTATTTTGATCGAATCGAAATAAGGTCCATGTTGTAATGCTATGTGTTATATGTCCCTATGTCTTGCTTTCATATGTGTTACATGTAATATTGTTATGTGCTTGTAATCATGTATGAGTGTATGATGAATATACATATAACATATATTATATGCTTGGATATACATGGATGCACAAGATATGATTAGACTTGACTGAGTTGTATTGAGTCGAGAAATCGACTTGATCCTCTAACGAGTCTAGTACATACTTGTGGAGTGATAATGTATAACCTATAGTATATATAATGTATGTATAATATGTATGATATAATGTTTGGAGATCCTTACCCGGATGTGGGCTTTAGGCCCATTCCCAAGCCCATATGATCTCTGACGCTGGAGCGAGCTTGGCGGCCTTTTGGTCCAGTTGATGAAGCGCTGCGTTTTGTCTTGCCTCACTTGAGATCCGAAGCCCTAGCTATTTAAGCTCGCTAGCAGCTTCTGGATCCTTCAGTTCAGCTCTCTCTCTCCTCCGTCTCCTCTCAAACGCTCTCAAAGGTTTCTAGGGTTTTCTCTTGGCTCCTCCCTGGCGATTGTGACGACGAAGGCGTTAGCTGCTCTCGGTGATCTCCTGGTGGTGGCGCGGCTAAGCTTCTGGCTTTGGTTGCCGCTTGTCTCACGTCTGGAGATCTAGGGTTTGGGAGTTTCGAAGAGATCTTTGAACTCCGGTCATCCCACACAGGGGGATCTTCTTCTCTTGTATCTCTGAAACTCGTACATGCTTAGATCTAGGGTTTACTTTTGCATTGCTTGATTGTAACCCTCTGTTGAACATTACCTAGTGGATTCGGCCTGTTCTTGAGGCCCCGAGGACGTAGGCATCTCTTTGCCGAACCTCGTAAAAACTCTGGTGTTGTTCTTGCTCTTGCATGTTTGTTTTGAGTTTCTTGTTCTTATCACTCGCTTCTGCATTCAATCACTTTCGTTATATATCGAATCTCGATTCAACAAGTGTATCAGAGCTTGAGTGTCGCGTTTCCGATTTCCTGGCTCACTGTTGAGTTCTAGGGATAGGTTACGGGTGTAGGGCCTCGGGCTAACCTAAAAGGCGACATCGCTGGTGCAGCACCCCCCCTACACGACATACCACTGCCTTGTTTGCTTAGATCTAGGCTTGTGTGTTTGCGTTTCTGTGCTCTGCTCTTGGATTCAAGGTTTTCTTGAATCTTTTGCGTGATTTACTGTGTTTTATTAAGTTTTTTAAGTTCTTGACTATAAACATGGGTGAATCCTATCGTTTAAAACCCTTCAATGGCACTACTGACTTTGCAATGTGGCAGGTAAAAATGAAGGCCATATTAATCAAAGAAAACTGCTATGAAGTGCTCTCTGGAGAAGATGTCGAAGAAGACAAAAAGAAGGATCTAAAACGTCTTGATAAAGTTGCACACAGTGAGATTATGTTGAGACTGACAGACGAAGTGGCTAGACAAGTTCTTACTTGCACAACTACTGAAAAACTCTGGAAAAGGTTGGAAGAATTATACTTGGTAAAATCACTACCAAGTAGGGTAAATCTCTTCAACAAACTCTTCAATTATAAAATGTCTACTACTTGCACTCTTGCTGAAAATCTTGACAGATTCTTGGCTATTACCCAAGATCTGGAGAGATGTGGTGACAAAGTTGATGAGACTCAATTGTGTGTGTTGTTGCTTAATTCTTTGCCTGCTCAGTTTACTACTTTTGTTGATGTTGTTCAGTATGGTACTAATAAGTTGACTCAAAAGGAGCTTATTGACTCTATCATACAGAACAATGAAAATCTGAAAGTGTTTAAAGCTGTAAATGGAAATAAGACTGACCCTAAACCTGAAAACAAAGATGAGGTTCTTATGGTGAAGTCTAAGTACAAAGGCAATAGGAAACCTAAGCAACAGGAAAATAAAGACAATAAATCTGATTCTGTGTCTTCTGATAAATCCAGTGGTGAAAAACCTGATAAATCTCATCTCTTATGTACTTACTGCAATAAAACTGGTCATCGTGAGAAACACTGTTTTAAGAAGAAAAGGGATATTAAAGCTGGTAAGAAACCTAATGTGTCTGCTATTTGTGAATCCCATCCTTATGTTACTCATGAAGTTCTTGCATTATTAAGTGACACTGATTCTACTACTTGGATTTTGGATTCTGGGTGTACTATGCATGCTACCTTTCATAAATCATGGTTCTTTGAGCTTAAATGTTTTGATGCTGGTACTGTCATGCTGGGTGATCACTCTATTCTTAAAATTAAAGGTGTTGGATCTGTTGCTTTAAAGATGTTTGATAATGTGATTAGAATTGTTAAGGATGTTAAGTGGGTTCCTGATTTAAGGAGAAACTTGCTCTCTGAAAGTGCTTTTGAAGAATTACACTATGATATGTCCAGTTCCAATGGTGTTAGGATTATTTCTAAAAATGGGAAGCCTGTCATTAAATGCTTTAGAAAGAAGGGTCTTTATGAAGTGTTGGCTACTCCTGTTTTGAATTATTCTGCTTCTGCCTTTACTGCTTCTGTGCATACTATGTCTCTGCATGATACTATGTTGTGGCATAATAGATTAGGTCACATTGGCAATAAAGGCTTAGAACACCTTCATAAAACTAGCATAATCAATTCCAAACCTTGCATGATTGATCTTTGTGAAAATTGTATCCTAGGAAAGCATGCTAGAAAAGGTTTTAAGCATTCATCTTATGTTGCTGCTGCACCTCTTGAATACATTCATTCTGATTTGTGGGGACCCTCACCTGTTCCTACTGTAGGTCATAAGAGATATTTCATGTCTCTCATTGATCACTACAGTAGGAAGGTCTGGGTCTACTTGCTTAAAACTAAAGATGAGGCTTTTGAAACCTTTAAGAACTGGAAAGTTGGAGTTGAAAATGAAACTGGCCTTACTGTTAAATGTTTAAAAACTGACAATGGCCTTGAGTTCTGTAATTCTTTGTTCAATGAGTACTGCAAGTCTAATGGTATTAAGAGACACTTAACCATTCCTGGAACTCCCCAGCAGAATGGTACTGCTGAGAGGATGAACAGGACTCTCCTTGAAAAAGCTAGATGCATGCTTATCTCTTCTGGTTTGAAACATTGTTTGTGGGGTGAAGCTATTGTGACTGCTGCTTACTTGATAAATAGGACTCCCTCCTCTGTTATAGATTTTAAAACTCCTTATGAGTTATGGACTAAAAGAAAGCCAAACTTAGACCGTATTAAACCTTTTGGTTGCACTGTGTTTTCTTATGTTAACCAAGGTAAGCTTAATCCTAGGTCCCAGAAATGTGTGTTATTGGGTTATCCTGAGGGGGTTAAGGGTTATAAGTTGCTTCTTGTCCAACCTGGAGTGTATAAAACTATTGTGAGTAGGAATGTCTTTATCAATGAGCATGAATTTCATTTTAAGAAAGCTTCTCCTGTTATCTCAGATGCTAACTTGCAGGTACAAGAGGATCAATTCTTTGTGCCTAAGCACAATGATGATGATTCTGATGATGAGTTTGACAGTGGTTTTTCTCCCTCTTCTTCCTCTACTCTTCCTACTCATGATTCTTCTCTGTCCACTTCTAATGATGCTACTGTTTCTGATGATATGCAAATTGATGTTGTGCAACCTCACCAATTGGGTGGGGGAGCAAATAATGAACCTAATTCCTCTTCTACTTCTCCTATTTCTGTGAATGAGGATGATGTTGTTACTTCTGTGCCTGTGTCTGGTCCTGGTACCTCTAGTTCTTCAGCCACTGAAGGGCATGATTTGACTAATTGGCAGTTGACTAGGGATAGGAGCCCTAGGACTGTTATACCAAATAGAAGGTTCATTAATAACATTGTTGAGTTTGCTTGCTTAGTTTTGATGTTGTGAAGATCTTTACTCCTGAAACTTATGAACAAGCTATGAAGTGTATTCACTCTGCAAATTGGAAACATGCCATGAATGATGAGATAGAATCTATGAGGGTGAATAAAACCTGGACTTTGGTGCCTAAACCTGTGAATGCTAGATTAATTGATTGTAAATGGATCTACAAACTGAAAGATGGCATTTCTAAGTCTGACCCCCCTAGATACAAAGCTAGGCTGGTTGATAAAGGTTTTACCCAAAGAGAGGGTGAGGATTACAATGAAATATTTGCTCCTGTTGTGAAATATAAAACCTTGAGACTGTTGCTTGCCATGACTGCTGTGTATGATTTTGAATTAGAACAAATGGATGTTAAGACAGCTTTTCTTCATGGTGACTTGGATGAGACAATTTATATGAAACAGCCTAAGGGCTTCATTGATTCTGTGCATCCTAATCATGCTTGCTTGTTAAATAAATCCATCTATGGTTTGAAACAGTCACCTAGACAATGGAATATCAAGTTTGACAAGTGCATGAGGTTCAGTCTGGGGTTTAAAAGGAGAAAATTTGATACCTGTTTATACTTTAAGGGTGTCAATAAGAGTCCTGTGCTTTATGTGCTTTTATATGTGGATGACATCTTGCTGATTTCCAAATCTGTTGATGCTATTCATGATATTAAAAGGAACTTACAAAAGCATTTTGACATGAAAGACTTAGGCATTGCTAAAAAGATTTTAGGCATGTCTATTATAAGAGATAGGAAGCATAAGAAGTTATGGTTGCACCAGTGTGACTATGTGCATAAGGTTCTTGAAAGATTTCATATTTTTGGTGATAAGTTTAACAATATTCCTTTAGGTGCTCATCTTGATCTCACTAAAATAAAAGGAAAATTGTCTGTTGCTGAGTTGAATATTATGAAATCCATTCCTTATGATGTTGCTGTAGGTTCAGTGATGTACTCTATGATTTGTACTTGTCCTGATCTTGCATTTGCTATTAGCACTCTCAGTAGGTTCATGTCTGAACCAGCTAAGAAACACTGGGTGTCTATGAAATATCTGTTAAGATACTTGCTTGGAACTGCTAATCTGTCTTTGTTATATGCTGAACACTCCTCCTCTTATAATCTACATGGCTTTGTGGATGCTGATTATGCTTCTAACAAGGATAACAGGAAATCTATTACCTCCTATGTGTATACATGGGCAGGCAATTGTGTTTCCTAGAAATCCCAGCAGCAACCCATCGTTGCTCTCTCATCCACTGAAGCTGAGTACATAGCAGCTACAGAGGCCTGCAAGGAGGCCATCTGGCTGCAAGGTATCCTTAAGGAGATAGAGAGGAAGCACTACACTTCTGTCTTACACATTGACAGTCAAAGTGCACTCTATCTCTGCAGGGACCCCATGTACCATGAGCGTACTAAACATATTGATGTTAGATACCATTTTATCCGTGAGAAAGTGGAAGATAATGTCATACATGTTAAGAAAATTGATGGTAAGTATAATCCTGCAGATTTTGGCACTAAAATTGTTCCTTATGAAAAATTTGTGTTCTGCAGGAACTTCCTCCATTTGGAGGATGTCCATGGGTGATCCTTGCATGTCTGGGCTGATGACGGATGGCTTTAAGTCCACTATGTTTAGGTTATAGTCTGCCTGGAGCAAGACTTAGAAAAATAGAGGGTGATTTGTTGTAATGCTATGTGTTATATTTCCCTATGTCTTGCTTTCATATGTGTTACATGTAATATTGTTATGTGCTTGTAATCATGTATGATTGTATGATGAGTATACATATAACATATATTATATGCTTGGATATACATGGATGCACAAGATATGATTAGACTTGACTGAGTTGTATTGAGTCGAGAAATCGACTTGATCCTCTAACGAGTCTAGTACATACTTGTGGAGTGATAATGTATAACCTATAGTATCTATAATGTATGTATAATATGTATGATATAATGTTTGGAGATCCCTACCCGGATGTGGGCTTTAGGCCCATTCCCAAGTCCATATGATCTCTGACGCTGGAGCGAGCTTGGCGGCCTTTTGGTCCGGTTGATGAAGCGCTGCGTTTTGTCTTGCCTCACTTGAGATCCGAAGCCCTAGCTATTTAAGCTCGCTAGTAGCTTCTGGATCCTTCAGTTCAGCTCTCTCTCTCCTCCGTCTCCTCTCAAACGCTCTCAAAGGGTTCTAGGGTTTCTAGGGTTTTCTCTTGGCTCCTCCCCGGCGATTGTGACGACGAAGGCGTTAGCTGCTCTCGGTGATCTCCTGGTGGTGGCGCGGCTAAGCTTCTGGCTTTGGTTGCCGCTTGTCTCACGTCTGGAGATCTAGGGTTTGGGAGTTTCGAAGAGATCTTCGAACTCCGGTCATCCCACACAGGGGGATCTTCTTCTCTTGTATCTCTGAAACTCGTACATGCTTAGATCTAGGGTTTACTTTTGCATTGCTTGATTGTAACCCTCTGTTGAACATTACCTAGTGGATTCAGCCTGTTCTTGAGGCCCCGAGGACATAGGCATCTCTTTGCCGAACCTCGTAAAAACTCTGGTGTTGTTCTTGCTCTTGCATGTTTGTTTTGAGTTTCTTGTTCTTATCACTCGCTTCCGCATTCAATCACTTTCGTTATATATCGAATCTCGATTCAACAGTCCAGAGAGCGAATTTTGAGATTTTTGTTTCGGGTATTTTGAAGATTTACTTGGAACCACATTTTGGCTTCTTCCCTTATTCTCTACTTGGTCAAACCAACAGCTCTTTCTCCTCATTAAAGCTGATACACCAGCAGCCATATGCAACAACCTACTCTGCAATTTTGACCAAATAATCAACTGAGTCAACCTTTTCCCTCGCTAGGTAGATATGAGATTTGTAGCTTCCTCCTCATCCCTCTAAATTTCTCTAAATTTCCCTTTCAGGCATGGAACTCAAACACAACACCCTTGCCTCTCTGCTTCACCATTGCCGACCACCATCACCAGCTCCACCTCCTTGTTTCGCCGAGAAGCAGAGCTCCTCTCCCCTGTTTTCGAAGCGAGCTCAAGCCCTCCGCCTTCCTTCCTGTCACCTCCATTCCGGCCATCGGCTCCGCCAGAAACACTGCCCGAGCACCTCCTGTGAGCGCCGATAGCTTCCCCCCGCGCCTCCTTTTCTGGGCACCTGCCGAGGCACCCGGGCACCTCCAGCTCCTCCCTCCGATTATGCCGAGCCAAGCGCGAATGAGCGCCCAGGAACTCCCGCTACCAGTCGCCTCCTCGACGCCCCAAACAACAGCAGAAGAGCCGCCCCAGAAGAGCCTCCGGAGACCGAGCGCCGCCTTACTTTCCGTTCTCCTCGGTAAGCTCCGTTTCACTCGCTCTTCCTCTCTTTCACCTTCAAATCGAGCAAAGGTCCCACCTTTAATCTCCTCCACCCTTCCTAGAAAGATTCCGGCAAAGAATCCGACACCCGACGTCTCGAACCGCCCCTCCGATGAGCTTGGACAGCCTCCGGTGTGCCTCGAAACCTCCCCTCGGCGAGCGTCTCCTTCCTTCCTCCTTCTTTTCGTTCCTGTCACTCCGTGTGTGGGTGTCGTCTTCATGGTCGGAGCTGGGCACCGTCGCCGGCGAGAAGCTTCCCTCTCCTCCTTCCTTTTGTTTCCGTCGACCTAAGCATTGTAGGGGACAGTGAACAGTAGCTTGTTCTCTCCCTTTCTCCAGCCTGGTGCGGGCCCCACTCCAACATCAGTCGACCCCACCTCTTCTTTCTTCTCTTCTAATTCGGTTTTACAGAATAAAGAATGGAAGATGATTTGTTGGGTCTTTGGTTTTCCGAAAAAAAAAGGGTTCGGTTCATCATTTTTTTCTCTAACAAAAATCAGTGAACCGGTTTTTTTTTAAGAGAATGGGTTTTGGGTTGATTTGGATCCGAAAATGGCAATTAGGCTTTTGTTCTTTGGGCCTAATTTTGTGAGTAAATGGAATATAATATCTTATAGAATATTATTATTGAGATTTAAAGTATAATATTTGGAATTGGAATTGGATTTTAAAAAGGTTTTAAAGGTTGGAAATGGATTTAATAAAACTAAAAAGAGGAATTTTGGAAATATACTAACCTTGTCGGATTTATTTTGAAATAATAATAAAATAAGTTCATGAAAGGGTAATGTTTTATAAATGAATTTTCTGGATGATTTTAGAAAGCGGTTTGAATGGTGATTTGATCTAACTTGAGATTTAAAAAGAGTTTTGGGAAATCTTGGAAAAATGACTTACCTTCCTAACTTGGTGAATAAATATGATGACTTGTGTGTGATATTATATGCTTTAAGTAACATTAGAAGTAGACTTATTTATATTACTTATATATGTGTTAGGGGATCATCTGTGACATGTTGGCTTTCTGTATACCAAAGTGTATCCTTTTGTTGTTCTGCACTTCCATGTGAGGTCCTATATGAGCTCACTCAGATTCGAAAAGAGATCTCCCTGCTTGTACCATGTGCATACTAGGTGCTTGCATTCATAATAAAGCATGTCATGTAGTATCCTGCTAGGATTGCACTCATGATTGAGCATTCGTTTACTCATTGCTTTTGTAAACAGAACGATCGTTATCTGTGTACTAACTAGAGTCTTTGCTAAGGTTATAGGATGACCCAGTCCCATCGGGTCCCGTCCTGAGTCAATCGAGTCATGGAACTTCCTTTACTTATATTATGAGCTCCCTGTGGGCTTTATTGTGGATACGGGTTGAGCATGTGTGCTACTCGATTATAATGAAATGCATTCACGAGCTGGTGTAACGGCCCGAGATTATGATTCCCGAGTTACGTTTCGAGGTATGAAACCCCTCGTTTGGATCTTGCGCTCTGAGTACAAGTTGAAGGTTTGAAATCGAAGATGTGTGGTTTAAAGTGGAATTTCGAACCCGAATCCGGAAGGTCCGTTGGAGACCTCGGGGTAGACTCCTGTACCTGTCCTAAGTCTACAACGCGGAAAATCCTTTATCATGCAAAGGGCATAAGTTCTAAAAATAATATATTTTAACCCCCAATAATATTATATTTTATTTTAAATACCATTAATTATTTAAATAAGTAAACGGTTAAATCTGAACCGAATCAAACCGAACCGAACCAAACCCATCTAATAAATCCCCAAACCGGTTTAATCAACAAGTAAAATCTGAAAACTACCAAGGGTCCCCACATGAGCCACGCTGGCTCCTTCCTCTCCGGATTCAAACGAAGGACTCCCGCCGGCTCGCTGCTCGACCTACTCACGCTCGGTGGTAGCTCACAACCTGTGCCCACTGGTCAGCTCTCATGCTTCCCCTGGCTTGCCTCTCGCCTGCGCTCTCTGCTGTTATCTAGCCTCTGCTCAGCTTGCTGCTGCTCCTCCTCACATCGCACATCGCTAATCCAGCTCACTGGAGCTCTCGCAGGAGCTCACGAGCACACCCGATGTCCCGCACTCAGCTCACACACACTCACAATCACCCACATCCCGAACCAAGACAGAATTGAATTAAAACAGAGAAGTGAAAAGCGGAAGCTCACCGAGGGGGTTTGCGACTTTGGATCTCTCGATCGGAGTTCTGGGCATCGTCGGAGGCTCGCGATGGCTCATCGGGCCTGCATCGGACAAAGGTGAGCATGACGAGACACGGCCACTACTCACCATCCCTTGCACTAAGTAAAGTATACACTAGATCACTATTTCAGGAGAATCTGCCTACACTACCAATCATGACGAGACACGACCACTACTCACCATTCCTTGCACTAAGATCAACTTCACCGAGGTCTACCAACTCAATCCACTACCAATTCTAGGCATCATTGTATCCTGTTCACATACAACCTTTCTAGCCTCATAGCTATTCGCAATCAAGGTCGAATACCCAAACCAACTACAAGTTATCCCAACTCCTTCACCATCCATCGTCTCACTGAAGAATCTCACGACTCAAGCTCAAGAATAAAGCACTCCCATACATATAACCCATAACCTACTCACCCGCAAGTCAGTATACCAAGCCCCAAGGCACATCGTCATAGAAACAAGTTAGTCAGGCAATCATTGCTACCAATTAAACACATCCGTCATCACACATTCAATTATGTCAGTTCTAGGCCTATCATAAAACATCAATTCCGATTAGTATAGAAGAATCCACGATTTGAATTAAGAACGTCCTTCCTTGAGTCATCTAAGAGAATCACGTACGCGGCTACCATCTTTCAAATGTGTTCGTCCTTTGTATACTTTTAGCAACGTCAGTCTTGTGGTCTATGGGTCATGGACCCATCACACTTCCTTAGCGCTGCTATGGTGCCACTTGGTCGTCGGTCCTTTCTTGCATGTCGGCGCTCATCGAAGGATTGCAAGGGTTATAAGTTACGGAGATAGGGGAGAGACAAGGGTGGACGACACAACTTCCTTAATAGTTCAGACATAGACCAGGACTAGGGACGACGAGACCAAGGAGAAGATCCTAACCCGAGAGTTACAACGATGCCCTTATAATTGTGGTACACAAGCACATAAAAATCAAGAGATATCATCACATTATTTCACACTAGTATGCACCTATCTCAAGGGATATCGATTTATGCATTCATAACATGTTCATATAATCATCTTTATGTGTGCGCAGAACAAGCTAGCAACCTATCATTTAATTCACCAATCATGCTTGACAGACTAAGAACATGTATGCACAGACTGACATGGGACATATATGTCATAAGTTATGCAAGACCTAGCAACATCACAAGATATCATATGCATGACTTATCACTCAATTTAGATACACACATAAGCAAGTCATAATATTGCGAGATTGAGGCAAGCATGCTAAGACGCACCCTAAAAATCATGCTAAGGGTATAGTCAGTTCATGCAGAGTTGGTATAGCAACTATCTCATCACATACATCCATATTCACATACTAAGACTAAGACGTCACACAATCATATGAGGGCTTATAACTGGGAGGTATATATCCTACATGATACTAGCAATACTTATTAAACATGTACACAGTCATGAGGTCCAATGAGGTTCATCTGGCATGCTAAGTCATCCAATTCACATTTTAACATACAACGAGAGTTGAGCACACTATCATGGACCTAGTTCATAGGGAGACGGTAATCATGGGGATTCAATACATACGACACATACATCTACTCATAAGTGCAACCATGCAAGGTACCAGGCAAGTCATGCTGAATTATACCAATATACAATTTCATGAAATCACAAGGAGGCCATCATTATAACTTGATAGAATTCTATAAGGACAATCACCGACTCACCACCCCGTTTTCCCATGGGACGCTAGTATGACTCGCTTGACACAAGGACATTCACGCCGTTTGCGAGAGGTGAGGGTAGAACTCGTGTTTAGACTCTTGTTATAAGAATACATTTTTGGCCATTACGAGGATCGAAAGGGATCACTCCATAAGACACCTCACTTCTATCTCGAAACGATTAAAATCCTCACTCCCACTAATATACTCAGGTAACCCTCACATCTGACACGATGTCCGAAGGTATTTAGTTGACCGACCTAAATTTCCTGTGAAAGACCCCAATCACAAGTACGAGACTCGATAGAAGCATCGATGGTGGGATACGAAACAAGACTCTAAACAGGGGGAGAGGATGCTTCTCGAACCTTGCTAACATGCCTAGATGTTTTGGTGAGGCGGATGACAGAGTCAGAACCATCAGGGGGTTTGGATTATGAAAGGGCTATTTCGACAAAACAGGAATTCCGATTACATAAGAACAAGGTTTTCTCCCACTATCCCATTTGCATAGTTATTCAACACATGATTCAAGTCAAGGCATACTGATTAGTTCGCTATCCTAAGCACAATAGAGCACTCATCACGGAAGCAATCAACAAGATTAATATGATCCTCTTCGAGGAGGATCGCCCTCGGGCCCAATTGCATATATGTACATATATAAACGTAAGCATAGAGACGATCTATGCCGTCCTACGAGGGACGGCTGATCGGAGGGGCAAAACCTCACGGCCTCCTAACTCAACACTCCAACCTCCGTGGTGTTCCTTGGAGTCTTATTGGCCCATCTGTAAATAAAAGCTAGTATTTTGCCTACCGTTCCCCGAATTCTACCTCCATAAGGGATGTCTACCGCTTGGGTCTCTACCCACGAGATTATTTCCCCTTTATTCATTTTAGGTTTTAAGTCCAATTAAATTCATTTTACCCTTTATAAAATATTTTCGAAAACGTTTTGCAAACATTGGGCGATTTTCAAAACCTCTTCAACCTATTGTACTCGGATTGCAAAACCTCAGCTCTGATACCACCTTTGTAACTGCCCGGGATTATGATTCCCGAGTTACGTTTCGAGGGATGAAACCCCTCGTTGGGATCTTGCGCTCCGAGTACAGGTTGAAGGTTTGAAATCGACGATGTGTAGTTTAAAGTGGGATTTCGCACCCAAATCCGGAAGGTCCGTTGGAGACCTCGGGGTAGACCCCTGTACCTGTCCTAAGTCTACAATGCGGAAAATCCTTTATCATGCAAAGGGCATAAGTTTTGAAAATGATATATTTTAACCCCCGATAATATTATATTTTATTTTAAATACCATTAATTATTTAAATAAGTAAACGGTTAAATCCGAACCGAATCGAACTGAACCCATCTAATAAATCCCCAAACCGGTTTAATCAACAAGTAAAATCTGAAAACTACCAAGGGTCCCCACATGAGCCACGCTGGCTCCTTCCTCTCCGAATTCAAACGAAGGACTCCCGCCGGCTCGCTGCTCGACCTGCTCACGCTAGGTGGTGGCTCACAACCCGCGCCCACTGGTTAGCTCTCATGCTTCCCCTGGATCGCCTCTCGCCTGCGCTCTCTTCTGCTCTCTCGCCTCTGCTCAATTCGCTGTTGCTCCTCCTCACATTGCAAATCGCTAATCGAGCTCACCGGAGCTCTCGCCGGAGCTCATGAGCACACCCGATGTTCCGCACTCATCTCACACACACTCATAATCGCCCACATTCCGACCCAAGACAGAATCGAATTAAAACAGAGAAGTGAAAAGCGGAAGCTCACCGAGGGGGTTCGCGACTTCGGAGCTCTCGACCCGGAGTTCTGGGCATCGTCGGAGGCTGGCGATGGCTCATCGGACCTGCATCGGACAGAGGTGAGCGTGACGGTGCAGTCTGAGGGCGATTCTGATTGAAAACGAGTGAGGACGGCTTACCGGAAGATGGGTTCGCGATCAAACAGGGGACATGGCGCCTCGGTGGCTTGTCGGCGGCGTTGGCGGCTCCTGAGTGGTTTTGGGCGGCTCCGGATGTTGCTGGTGACTCCGAGAATGTGTCGAGGGTTGTCGATGTTCCTTGGATGGAAGGAGAACGAAGGAGAAAGAGGTGGCCTGGTGGTGAGCTGGAGGCGACGATGGAGGTGACATAGATGGGAGGTGACGGTGACCTGGTGGTGGAGACGTGGGAGAGACCAGGTGTTGGTGAGGGAGGAGAGAAGCAGAGGTGTGTGATGGCGGAGATGGTGTTGACGATCATCATTTTCACCGAATTCCTATAACATCATCGTCCGAATTTTCTATGCACCGCAACTTCACCAACCTTCTAAAATCTCTTATCTTCTAGCGTCCTCAATACCTTCTGCTTGGCCTAGTTCCCAAATCCATACTCATAATCTCCCTATCTCAATCTTAAGCCCACAGTTTTACTAGAAATCTTAACTACATCCTTGCCTAGCTACCAGCCTTTCCTCGAAGATTCATCTCGCATCCTCAAATACCTTAATAGCCACAATAACCTCTACTCATAAATCCCGATTCATTCCCTATGCCAAAATCCTCCAACAACCATCTAGAAATCCTTCACTCATAATTTCCCCAAACATTACCAATCCTATCTAAACAACCCCAACTACTCATCATACGAACAATCCTGATGTGAACAACCTAATATCCTCGATCGATAATTTCCCAAACAACCTCATACTACTCTTCCTTGGCAATTCCTCAACCTCATCCCTTACCGAAATCGCTCCTACTCACAACACACACCATCTAGTCCCAAATTCTACGATTCCTCAGGCGTTCCTTAATCGATCATCCTTACGTTGCCCAAACTCTGCTCCTAGACTACCTAAACACTACCCTTAGTACACCAACCCGTCTATTAGCACTTACACTACAAGAACTCCTCGACCACTCCTAGCCTATCCATCCACCTCTAGAACTATCCAAACTACCTATACCCTCACACACTACTTGTCTATACTTCCACCTCTAACTAAGACCTACCTAGAAGCTCATCTGAGAACCCCACTACCTACTACCTCCTACGAGTCCTAACTCACTCGGCTCTACCTAAGTTAATGTATCCATCCTGCCCACCCTCTCGCTCATCTCATGACCAAGAACAAAGAATTCAATCCCTCTGTCACTTTCCGACCTAGCTTACCGAAGAATCTCTCGACTCATGCCCAAGTAGAAGCACCACTACACATATAACCCATAACCTACTCACCAACAAGTCAGTATACCAAGCACCAAGGCACATTATCATAGAAACCAGTTAGTCAGGCAATCATTGCTACCAGTTCCGCACATCCGTTATCACACATTCAATTATGTCAGTTCTAGGCCTATCACACAACATCAATTCCGATTAGTATAAAAGAATCCACGATTTGAATTAAGAATGATCTTCCTCGTGTAAGATGGGAGGAACCTGTTCACGACTGTCATCTTTGCAGCATATTTATCCTTTTTGCCATCAGTGACGTTGTTCCTGGGACCTGGGGGTCATGGACCCATCACACTTCCGCTGCGCCGCTCCGGTGCCACTTGGTTCTCGGTTCTTTCTTGCATATCGGCGCTCATCGAATGATCATAAGGGTTAGAAGTTACAGAGATAGGGGAGAGACAAGGGCGGACAACACAACTTCCTTAAGAGTTCAGACAAGGACCAAGACTAGGGACGACGAGACCAAGGATAAGATCACAACCCGAGAATTACAACGATGCCCTTATAATTATGGCACGCAAACACATAAAAATCTAGAGATATCATCACATTATTTCACACTAGTATGCACCTATCTCAAGGAATATCGATTTACGCATTCATAACATGTTCATATAGTCATCTTTATATGCGCGCGGAACAAGCTAGCAACCTATCATTTCATTCACCAATCATACTTGACAGACTAAGAACATGTATGCACAGACTGACATGGGACATATATGGCACAAGTTATGCAAGATCTAGCAACCATCACATGATATCATATGCACGACTTATCACTCATTTAAATACACAATAAACAAGTCATAATATTACGGAAAGCATGCTAAGATGTACCCAAAACATCATGCTAAGGGTATGGTCAGTTCATGCAGGGTCGGTATAGCAATTATCTCATCACATAAATCCATATTCGCATAGTAACACTAGGACGTCACATAATCATACGAGGGTCTATAACTGGGAGGTGTATGTCTTACATGATACTAGCAATACTCATTAAACATGTACACAATCAATGAGATCCAATTAGGTTAATCTGGCATGCTAAGTCATCTGATTCACGTGTTAAACATGCAACGAGAGTTGGCCACACTATCATGGACCTAGTTCATAGGGAGACAGTAATCATGGGAACTCAATACATACGACACATACATCCACTCATAAATGCAACCATGCAAGGTACCAGGCAATTCATGCTAATTATACCAATATAGCATGTCATGAAATCACAAGGAAGTTATCATTATAACTTGATAGAATTCTCTAAGGACAATCACTTACTCACCTCCCCGTTTCTCCATGGGACGCTAGTATGACACGCTGGACACAAGGACATTCACACCGTTTTCTAGAGAAGATGGTAGAATTCATGTTTAGACTCTTTTGGCAAGGCGACACAGTTGACCAATACGAGGCTCAAGAGGGATGACTCCATAAGACAAAGCACTCCTAACTCGGAAGAATGTCGATAATCAACCTCAAGTAACCCTCACATTATAGACAATCTGAAGGTAGTTAGTTGACCGACCCAAATTCCCCATAGAGAAGGTTGACATTAGGTATGAGACTCGATGAACATCTATGGTTGGAATACAAATAGGACTCAAGTCAAGAGGAACGGACACTCTCGACCCTTACTAACACATCCAAGTGCTTTGGTGGGATGAACGACGGAATCGGGATTATCAAGGGGGTTGTACTATGGAAGAACTATTCCGACAAGACAGAAAATCTGATTACATAAGAACAAGGTTTCCTCCCGCTATCCCGTTTAAACATACAGTCATTTACATGTTCAAGTTAAGGCATTCTGATTAGTTCGCTATTCCTCAGCACAATAGCACTTAACACGGAAGCAATCAACAAGATTAATATGATCCTCTTCGAGGAGGATCACCCTCGGGCCCAATTGCATATATGTATATATAACATAAGCATATAGACGATCTATGTCATCCTTCGAGGGACGGCTGACCGGAGGAGCAAAAACCTCACGGCCTCCTAACTCAACACTCCAACCTCCGTGGTGTTCCTTGGAGTCTTCTAGCCCCATTTGTAAATAAAAGCTAGTATTTGCCTACCGTTCCCCGAGTTCTACATCCATAAGGGATGTCTATCGCTTTAGTCTTTACCCACGAGATTGTTTCCCCTTTATTCATTTTAGGTTTTAAGTCCAATTAAATTCATTTTGCCCTTTTTAAAACATTTTCCAAAACCGTTTGAAATCATTGGGCGATTTTCAAAACCTCTTCAACCTATTGTACTCGGATTGCAAAACATCAGCTCTGATACCACCTTTGTAACGGCCCGGGATTATGATTCCCGAGTTACGTTTCGAGGGATAAAACCTCTCGTTGGGATCTTGCGCCCCGAGTACAGGTTGAAGGTTTGAAATCAAAGATGTGTAGTTTAAAGTGGGATTTCGCACCCAAATCCAGAAGGTCCGTTGGAGACCCCAGGGTAAACCCTTGTACCTGTCCTAAGTCTACAACGCGGAAAATCCTTTATCATGCAAAGGGCATAAGTTCTGAAAACGATACAACGGACGCCACGGCAGAGCCAGGTCAAAACAGAATATAAGTAGGGAGAAATTCCAAAAGCATAAATCTGGTGAAATCAGGTTTCAACACTCACTCTCCGCCATATGAATGGACCCCGTCATAACAGCACAAAATCAAGCAGTGTATCGGGTACCTGAAACTATACCACTAAGTCAGGCCAAGAGTCCGCCCGCGGGTCCTCTGGTCGCGCTGAGGACATATAATACGCCTATACCTAGAATAAATGATGCCTTCATGCAGTACTGGAATATTAACCACACTATCATGTTCCTAATTCATATGTGCAGAATATTAAGTAAGGCCTTAACAAAGAATACCAAGTGGTATATCCCTCTTCTACCACCACCCCCCTTCCAGGTAGGGTGGAGACTGGCCAGTTCGATTCGATAGCATCTCAAATCTCATCATCATATCGTATCTCGTCATCATATCGTGGATCTTGCGAAAAGAAAATAATAATGCTGATAATAGTAAAGGTGTTCCAACGACCCGAATGACTCAGGACGAACCCGATGGAGCTGGGCTGTCCTATGACCCTATCAAGGATTGTATGACTCACAGATAATGGCCGTTCTGTATTCAAACGCATACAGAATAAGAATGCTCATTCGTAAGTGCAATTCCTAAGCATGATACTACATGACATGCTTTTATGCATATGCAGCACCTACATACTATATGACACATCAGGCAGGAGGTACTGGTTACTGAGTAAGCCCCGGAGGTACTTACCTGGCTAGCAGATCGGCAACAAGAGAATCCAGCACACAGTATTCACAATCACAGAGTATCACCTAGTACATAATGGAATATACATAAGTCTACATCCAACTATTAAGCACTCAAGCACACATCAATCAATAGAACAAGTAGCATATTATGAATGTCATTTCATCGCATCATTCGCTCCTCAAGACCACATCGTTCTCCATAAGTCATTCAACCAATTCCGCATGTTCATATACATCATTTTCGCACATACCTCAACGGTTCATCCAAAATCATAAGACATAATTTGTGTGATATAAAATCCTACTAGATCGTCATAATTATCCAACATTTAATCTCATATAATAATTCACCACAAGTCATGCTATTAGTCATACATATCATACTGTTAGTCAAACGATCATATTATCATGCTAGTTCATCGAATAGGTCTTATTCCCAAGTTAGTTTTAGAACCGTTTCAAATCCTAAATAAATAGTTAAGTATTCCGACCCTTGAAAAATACTCACCAAATTCCCTTTTTAAATTTATTTATTAGATTACTTTCCAATCTTGAAATTCTTTTCCAAATTCTTTATAAATCTTGAAGTCCCAATAATATATTTTAAATCTCAAATAATATTACATGATATTTTAAATACCATTTATTTGACACTTTTATAAATTATTATTTCCAAATCCCCTAAAATCCTGACCATTTTTATTTAATAAATCAACCCTTATGATTCTCCCAAAATATAATAATTTATCTTTTAAATCCCCAATTACTATTATAATATATTTTAATTACCGTTAATTAGTTAAAAAAATAAATGGATAACCCGAACCGTACCGAACCGAACCGAACCCGCAACTATATACTCATAACCAGTTAAACCAAACAAATAAATAAATAAAATAAAACGGAGGGGGCCCCACAAGTGCACAACTTCTTCATCTTCTTCGTTCCAAATTGGAACTCCCGCCTCGCCAAAAGCTCCGCCGAGGCTTCGCTTCCGCCGGCGCAAAGCTCCACCTCCGGGCCTCCGTCTCCGGCGTCGTCCAGCGCCCAGCTCCGCCTCGCCTCGGCCTCTTGTGCTCGCTCCTCACTCGCACTCCCGGCCTCGCTCTCTTGTAGCGTTCTCAAGCTCGCCTCGCCCTCTCGGACACGCTCTCGAGCTTGCCGGAGCTCTCGAGCCCATCCGATCGTCCCGCACTCAGCCCTCACTCAATCTAGACTAATCTAAACATCAAAGGAAGCATGAATTCGAATCGAGGTAGGAAGAAAAGTTCGGAGCTCACCGAGGTGATTTCGCGGATGTCGGAGCTTCGATCGTAGTTCTGGGCGTCGTCGGTGGCTCGCGATGGCTCATCGGACCTGCATCGGACATGGGTGAGGGTGATGGCGAAGATCGGGAGTGATTTGGATTGGAAACGAAGGAGTATGGCTTACCGGAAGGGGCGTAGTGCGCTCAGAAAAGGCTTGGACGTGGGCTGCTCTAGCCTTGTTCACGGAAAAACAGAGGGCAGGGGAGCCCCTGGCGGTCGCTGCTTCTGGCTTCGGTGGTGGCGACGGCGTGCTCCGGTGGCTGGTGGCGTGGGGTGGTGAAGCCGAGAGAGCAGGTGAGTGACGGTGATGAAGAGTTCAAGATGGAGCGAAGTAGTGAGCGGGGATGGTGATGGAGCAGGTGGGTGATGATGAATGATGGTGATGTTGAATGAAACTGACAAGGATGATGGTAATTTGAAGGAGGTATGGGAAGGTGAGAGAGTTGGTGAGGATAGAGTGTGAGAATGGTTAAAATCAATATCGAAAATAAATCCCGAATACGCGAATTTTGAATCCCGTAATTAGTTCTCAAATGTTAGTTTCCCCGACTCTCGCTCTCTCAATCAATTAGATTTTTAAAATTGACAAGGATATCGTCATCCGATAATTATTTTGAATTTTCGAGGTAAAATGATGGAAATTATTCGTCAAATTTTATATTCCGGTCGGAATTCGCTAAACGAGTTTTAAAACCGATTTAATTTCATTTTTAATTCTCTTTTTCCGAAAAATTAGGATTTGAAAATCCGAGCCTTTACACGCATGACTATTGGTTTTTCATGCTTAGACTTACGACAGGTATAGGGGACTTCCCCGGGGATTCCAACTATCCCTTCGAATTTTGGGTATGAAATTCCACTTCAAAATGGTAGGATAGAATTCCAAACCTTCAACCTGTACTCGGGACGCAAAATCCTAACGAGGGGTTTCATCCCTCGAAACGTAACCCGGGAATCATAATCCCGGGCCGTTACAAGACCCGCGCATGCGTGCATAGACTAAAAGCCCTATTTTCATTTTAAGCCTCATTTTCATTTTAAGGCCATTTTTCATTATAACCACACCCTATATATATATATATATATATATATATATATATATATATATATATATATATATATATATATATATATATATATATATATATATATATATATATATATATATCTTTTATACTTCTCCTATATTAGTTTCTAGATATTGGAATTGGATTGTCTAATAGGAGTGAAGATAGTGATGGCATGTAAATTTTGGGTTGATGCAAATATGAATGTGGGTATTGATTTGTTAATTAGCTTGGATATATGGTACTTTAGTAACATTTCTTTCCATTGTTAGTGTTAGAATTTGAGGGTTATACGGATTACCTCGAATAGCGGAAGCGGAATCTAGATCGTCTTGCCTTCGAATTTGATCACCGGGTAGATCTCCATAGCCCTAAATCTCGTTAGAGATTCGGGAGCAGTGGAGAACCTACGATTCACAGCCTACACACCATGTGAGAGCATTGGAGAGGAAGGAGATTCTGTCCACGAAGAGAGAATTCTACGTGGGTTTTCTTTCCTGAGAGGAACGTCTGACGAACAGACTCCTTAGGGTTAGAGATTAGGAGAGAGGCGTCTCTCCTATATATCTCTTTTATTTATTAGATAAATAAATATATAACGAATATATACATTATTTATCCTAATATATGTTAATTCTTAACGAATAAGAATGACTTACCCAATTACGTAAATTAGGCTTTCATATCTTTGGTGCGTATATATAAAATAATGTCCGAATTATAAAATAATTCTAACATCTCCCACTCGCACAAAAGATCATGTTCCTCCAAAACTCAATCTCATACTTGTCGTGTATAGGCCGTGCGACCCGGCAATACTACCTGCATAAAAATCCCGTTAGGGACTAGGTCACAACGTTAGTTGGAATAGTATTGCTGCATCCCTAGGATTATCTTTCATCGGACTAGTTGATACACAAAACTGGATCCCTCTCAGTTTTGTTCAACTGTAATGGTGATTCACAACAGTACGTAACTGTCGGATCCAGCAATCCCATTCTCGTCAACGATTACTCATAATACCTTCCTTTCGCATTGGCATTACTTTCATGTAAATAATAACCACTTTCCCAGAAATGCCCCACTTAGACCGCATCACTCATGGTCATCGGGACACAACCAAAGTAGCGCATCACCACCACAATCAGTAACCCAAGCCGTTAGTCACTAAGGGTTGCCTTGTTTACATACATCTTAGCTCACACAGTGATAGAGATGGGATCAATCTATCACCACATAGGGTCGACTAGTACACACTAGTATGACAGTGTGCTACAGGGAGCGCTTCTCTAAAGCGTTGTCCACTCAACCTGTAAAGGTGTTCATCTCGTAGTCACGTAGACTTGAGAACCATTATTTTACCCTATAACACCTTGCTTATCTGAACCAATGGGCGCAGGAGCATAGTTACAAGTCATATAAATTATTTACTATAAATTACCCATTCAGTCTTTCCCAACCGGAGAGACTTCATCCTGACATCCAAAGATAGTCAAGGTGGTTATCATCTCATTCCGTCCCCATAAGAATTGAGATACCTTACATCTATAGTGACGAACACTTATAGGAACGTTTGTTCGTGTGAGAGAACAAACTATGGTTCAGTGACATGTAACATATTTCATATTTACATCACCATTTTTCACCATATCAATGGCACAACATATGAGTTAAGACCAAAGTCTCCCACTTGCTAAAAACTCAAATCAGAGAGATGGCTCGCATAACCATCAAGAGTCAAACATATTATGACAACGTTGTTCTTGAACAACGTCTCTCTGACTAGACAGGGTTTTGATCTGAATATCATTTGATCTCCAACATCATTTGAAAATCCTGGTATTGACAAAAATGGTCAGTCACAACCCATAGTCATGACATCCGCTCACCATATTTTGCCACAACCAAATTTTGTGTTTTCAGGAGAATCCTTTTTCATAATCTCCTCGGAAGCTACTGATGATGTAAGAACCTCAGCTTCCGTGGTGGAAGGATAAGCTAGACAGTTTCTTGCTAGACATCAACGTCTCTTCTCCTTGGAGATAAAACCTACGGACTGATGTTGATACATACATCAGTGTCTCCTCCCTTAGATCACTAAGATCCATATCTATGTTCCATAATGGACATAGACATCATCCACCATAACACAATACACAGTCTACAAAAGTGCTTTTGCACTCATTTGCCGTGTTTAGTGCATAAGACTCGAATCAGTTTGTAAACAAACACATGTTCGCTTGTCTCATCTCAGCATACAACAGAATGCGAGATTACACTCAGTTTCTCAAGTGTTCCTCACTTAATCCACTTCCTTTATAAGTCCATTTACACATTTCCATATATGAGAATGACATGGCTAATTAAGATTATACGAAATGACCTCATAGACAACTACCCAATTTCTATGTAACAGATTCACTTGACAATTGTATCAAAGTTGTCATGCTAGAATCACAACATAGTTGGCTATCAGTGTGTCATCTGCAACATCAGAAAGTTAAACTTTCCAATATGACATACTTACAATGATCCATATTTTGAACACAAAGTACAAAATATTTTATCATTGTCATCTAGATGCGTGTTTCAATGCTTACATAGTTATGAGTACAAGACTAGTGTCTTTCTCAAAACCTTAGCAGAAACTAATCTAGAAAACGAATTTCTAGAAGTCCTCCCACTGGGAAAAACTTTTCTATCTAGGTCAACTTGTAAACGAATACAAGCTTTTGTAGCCATTCATCGATATCGGTCTGATTGAACACAATCTAACCAAGTAGAGAGAAGGTTCCAACCTAACTCTCTTGATCTAGGGTATAACTCTCAATGGATCACTCGCCTATAAAGCTTTAAGAACTCAATTATCTCATTGCTTTATGTCTAGGCAGGATAGAAACCAGTTCGAAAAATGGCTTCTTCCATGGACTCATTATCTATCATCACCATCCTCTAGTTGTGTCTTAGATTTACCAATAAATCACAGACTCTAGTGGTGATCGGTGCTGTCTCATTTGGATACTTTTGTAGCAACCACATCTAATGTGTTTCTGAGATACCTCGTGTTCAAAACAACTCCCACTCTAAAGTGGTTTCGATATGCTCACAATTGTTCTAGATGAAAATCCTGAACTCGAAACACATTGTTCAACAGGTTGTGAGCCAAGAACGAAACTTCTTTAGCTCTGAACATTCTCAGGAACACTAGATCACGATTGATCCAGAATATCCTGAATGTTAATGTGGCAAGAGTTGTATTACAACTATCATAGGACGATGTAATGACTAAACTACCAGAGGTTATGCTGTGGTTTCATCAATAAAAACTCATCCTAAGTTGTCTTAGCAACCGTCTCACAATCATGATTAAGAATCCCTGAGCTACGAAAACTCATTTTCCTTACCAGATTGCTCTCATCAATCTTAGAAGTTCGCATTTCCAAGATGATTTAAGAATATGATCATGTACCTAGCCTCATGCCTAGTATACACATTCTTCTTGATGCCATTTATCCAAATGGATTTGATGCAACTAAACAGATAAGGCTAAAATTTTCAAGAACTAGCTATTAAGCTTATTCTACATTTTAAGGTTCACCAAGTGACCCTTAATCATAAGTACATCTCCCAGAGATCATCTTATGTCTTTAGCCTTTAACATGACACTTTTGCCATCTCCAGGAAGTAACTGACCAAGGATTGTCCAACAAATGAACTACTCCACAAATCAGCACAATACGCACTCAGCAGAAACCAATGCTTGGTGCTCGGATTTGACCATTTCGTGAAACTTTAGTCAACAGAAGAATTTAAGACAGAATACCTTTTTGAATTTCATCTGATTTCTTCATCACCCAATGTGAGAGAAAACATGGATATATGTTAACCAACAAGCTCAGCTTGTATATCAACATCCATTTATACACCCTTAGATCCATATTGATCTTAGGAGATCATGAAATTCAAACAGCACAATAGAATTTGTGCTTTGAGCTTCTATAATTTTGTAGAACGCAATCTACAAAAAATGTAATGATCTGTTACAAGTAACAGATTACCCTCGAAGCCTCAAGAGAAGTGCTTAACGCAATAAGCATGTAATCTCTTTGGACAAATCCACAATGATCATCCTGGACATACCCCAAGGTGTGTCACATCACTTTCAGATAAGGAAACATCCTCTTCTGACAACTCTGTCTTTCCTCAGGTTCCGTTGAACCTATTCTCCCACTCGCTAGTAGAATACCTTTTAGAGTATGCATTTCATGTACCCTTTATCACTTTGCAGAGTGGTTAAACTATGCTTCCATAGTGACACTTCTCATGAATTACAAAAATTCAGTGAGGATTAGAGAATACCAAGATCTGAACTTGATACTATCTTATACGATTGGCTTCAGCTAAACTTCGAAGTTCAGCACCAATCCTTGGGTATATCATCTGATCTAGTTGCCTTGTGATCAACTTGAACCAAGTAGATCGCAACTTCATCATTTGGACCTAGCAACGAATTGCTTATTCCTAATGATCAGATTATGCATAAGTTACAAATCATATTTGCAACCATTATCACAAAAGTGACAAATTTAACCTCTTGTTACTGAAACAAAATCAGCAAACTTTTGATCTTAACATTGGAACCGAAATCCAATAAGATCTCAAGGTCTTTTCCCTTACTAGCATCATGACATCACATGGTCTATTTAAGGAAACTTCAGAAGCCCCTGACATTTTCAGGAAAGCTAAACTTTTATTACTACGATATAAATCGATGTAACCTCAGTTCTGCTAACTTCTGATTCAGATCGGTGAAATGAGTATATTACCCGTCTATCACCATTGACCAGAAACATGTTACCGTTCATGCACGAAGCACAAACCAACACATATCATCATTTACCATGACCTCCGAAGCAAAAACATACTTATAGCATGCAATCAACTCCGTTAGAACACAGATTCATGACGACATAATCGTCCGTCTGACGATTTTCAAACAACGTATGTTTAAAGTTATCTTCTGAACTGTGCGAGTCAGTCTAAAGATTTGCTCCCACTAGGACCATGTCCCTAAGTGAAACAGAGTATACTGAATGACAATCCTCCTTAGCATGAAAATTTCTTAGAACCAAGAAATTCAGTTTTACAACTCTCTTGATCTGAGAAAAATCAAAAGTGAGCTTTACAAACTAGAAAATAATTTTTAAAGCCTAGGACTCAAGAGTCGAACTCTCATCAAGTCCATCTGCTCATTTTCTAATTTTCAAGGGAACTGCTTTACTGTTGCGTACCCAAAGTACTCAGCCTCGGCTCACTTTATTTGTATGTCCAACGTATGGATATACACTAGAAGTCTAGAACAAATCCAGTATAATCGAGTAAAGTCTGAGAACATGTCTTCATTAGGACTATCGACTTTCAGGATCCTAGACATATAGGTCCTTGCCCCTTAAGGGTTTATACAGATTTTTAGAACTACGTTTAAAAAAACGCTATTCAAAATTACTGAATATTTTTCATCCATTTAACAAATAGATTACTTGCTCGATTATCTTGCAATCACACTCAAACAAATCAAGTGTTTCATAATTTCAAGTACATCACCACGTTAGTAGTAAAAACAAGAAATTATTCGCAAGGTTCAGAGATGCATCCCGAATGCTTATCTCTAATACAATCTTTACATAAAAGATTTATTTCTCAGATTTTAATTAACTTACATAAAGTCAATTTTCCATTTTAAGTTAATAAGTTATACGCAATAACTATCCGTTAACTCAAAATAATTTTAAGCAATTCACGGTTGAATTATTTAAATCCGCTCAATTTTCAAGTAAAACGATATTTAACCAAAGTTAAACATCCTTGAAAAATAAATTCTTAGGAAAAGAATTTTAGAGAGCTCAGTCCGTATGTGAACGTATCAACATAACTTAGGACTCATCATCGCTCGTTATTAGATAAAGGGCCACGTAGGTCGTTATATCATATAACTTTAAAGTTCGTTCGCTTCAATCAAATATTCAATCAGACACATAGTCCGATCAAAATCTTTTGAGAGTAAACATAACCGAAAAGCTTGGTCATATAAAAGCAATGATTCGCGTTCAAACCGAATCGGGCTAAACCCAATTCATCAAACGCAACCCACCAAGTCTCAGTCCGGGTCCGAACCCGACCAAGACAAGTCCAATGCTCGGTCAAACATGACAAGTCACAGTCCAAAACGAATCCGGAAAAACGAGTCGTGTTCAACATATAACAGCAAGACCAAATATATGCTCAAGTTTTATTTCTCAGTTTTCAAATAGGCCCATACATCAAATAGGCCCAACTGAAAATAATTCTCAACCGGTTCAACAAACAGGCCCAGACGCAGCCCGAAGGCATGCCCAAACCCTAAGCCCGTGACTGTTAGGTCACCCTCTAGCCCGGCTCGGCCCGAGGACGGCCCGCGGTGACCCGAAGCTCGCGAAAGCTCCAAGCGCCGCTGTCCTCTTCCCTGGCAGTGTTGGAAGATCGCCGTCGACGGCCGCAAGCGGTGGCCCCTGGCACCGTCAGCACCCACGAAGGATGAGCAAGACCAAGAGCCGCCAAGCTTTTGGCCGACAGCAATCTCCAAAAAACCCCGCCGCCATGGAAGCAAGGTCAGCCTGCTTCGGTCTCCCACTGTTCCCCGCCGTCGAATCCTCAGGCGGTGGCGCCGCCGCCTCCAAGTGCATCAGCAAGAAGCACGGTGGCGAGAACGATCGACACCGCCAAGCCTGGGTCCCCAAATCGTCCATCTCCATGCTAAAACCGAGCCACAAAAGCTCCAAATGTTCAGATCTAGGGTTTATGCTCACGAAGAACACTAACCCAAAAAAACAGATCAGTGATAAACGATTGCAACGAATGCAATAGACACATCACAGATCTCGAATTCATCAAGGTAAGAACGAATCGAGCCCCAAGAACCCCAATTTCTCAGATTTAGGGCTATGGAGAAGAAAAGAGGGCAAGATGAAGATGACGGAGGGCAAAGTGGCAAACAGGATGTCGGCTCCACACATAAACAAAAAAAAAACAAGAAGCATATAATTTCCATAAAAACGCAGTAGCCTACTTCATCAACAAGAACACGGCAAAACCCAAAAATTGGACTTTTCAATTGAATCTAGTTCTAGGAACCTAATTCATGCTGTTATTCAATCCGATTTAACAAATTCAAAGGCAATTTGAGCCTAACGCTCTGATACCAATGTTAGAATTTGAGGGTTATACGGATTACCTCGAATAGCGGAAGCGGAATCTAGATCGTCTTGCCTTCGAATTTGATCACTGGGTAGATCTCCATAGCCCTAAATCTCGTTAGAGATTCGGGAGCAGTGGAGAACCTACGATTCACAGCCTACACACCATGTGAGAGCATTGGAGAGGAAGGAGATTCTCTCCACGAAGAGAGAATTCTACGTGGGTTTTCTTTCCTGAGAGGAACGTCTGACGAACAGACTCCTTAGGGTTAGAGATTAGGAGAGAGGCGTCTCTCCTATATATCTCTTTTATTTATTAGATAAATAAATATATAACGAATATATACATTATTTATCCTAATATATGTTAATTCTTAACGAATAAGAATGACTTACCCAATTACGTAAATTAGGCTTTCATATCTTTGGGGCGTATATATAAAATAATGTCCGAATTATAAAATAATTCTAACAGTTAGTGAATAGAATGTAGGATGCATTTAAAAATAGCCAATGTAATCAGGTTATCCTACTAGAAATCTTGCAAGGGTTTTAGTGTTATTCCCTGTAGAAATTGATAGGAATCTTCTGACGAATCGCTTCTGTTTGTTCGCTAATAAATCTATTGTGGCATTTCAATAAAAATGATGTTTTTGTTGGATTTAAGCTAGGGAAGGAGCATATGGAGCTAGATTTATGGTTATTAGTCATGTAAACTAGAAGTTTCATTCTTCCAAGTTGGAAGACAGAATATGATTATGGACTGGATTGTTGATGATCATTTGTCAACAGATTGTAACTTTCTCATAGTGGTTACTGCTATACTGCACCTATAACTTTAGGTGTTGATGGTATTTTTGGGTTGCTGCCTTGTTGTTGTGAATACTTTATTTTTTGTTGTTTACAATTCTAGGAACACAGTTATACGGCCCAACTTCTTATACATTGTACAACAGTCACTAGTACAAAATTGAGATTTTATTCCATGATTATTTATGCCGGATGTTCTATTTGCAAAATAAAAACCTTAAAAGGGTTTTATTTTATTTTACAAAATACCGAAAAATAAATATATGCCGGATATTACAATTTAGGTCCGGCATAAATGTCAATGAAATATGAAAAAACCCTATTTATTTATGCCGGGCGTGTCAAATTTTTGATCCGACATATATATTATGAGAATCCGGCATAAAAAAGGAATACAATTACCCATACATTTTTTTATACCAAATTTAAATATCCGGAATAAATAAGTGTTTTATTTCCGGCATGAAAATATTTTTTCGGTAAAAATAAACCCAAGCGCCCGGCTCGTCTCTCCCAAGTCCCAATTCGATTTGAGTGTTAAACCTAGCCTGAAACCCTCAAACCAGCCGGCGGCCCTCCACTCCCCGTTGGCGTCGCTCTTCTCTACGATGGGGATCTTCTCTGCGGCGGCGGCGACGCTCCTCGTCGGCGCTCTTGGTGGCCGCTTCTCTTCGGCGACCCTAGTCGAGTTGCTGCTTTTGCTGTTAGTTGAAGTCCCTCATCCTCTCTGTTGCCCCTGTCCGCTAATCCGAAGCCCTCATCCTCTTTGGTGACCCTTATTGCTCTTCGTTGGCGACCCTGTCCAATAATCCGAGGCCCTCATCCTCTTCTTTGAAGCGCCAATCCGAGTCCGAGGCAAGGTTAGTTCTCTGTACCGATTTCCTTATATGATTTGGATAGTTATGTACCGATTTCCTTCATATTTGAGATTGTTCTCCTATTCAAGAGAGTAATTCACTAATTAGTTAGATGCTGGATTTGTTTGTCTCCGTTGAAGCACTGTTGGGTGAATTATGTTTTTCAAACGTGTTTTTTCAAGAGATTGTCCAGTTAGGCTTTTGGTTCCTATTTCTTCTCCCTTCCCCTGGGTAGTGTTTTGTTTCTGTTGTTTTTGCGGTGCAGGGACCCAAATATCAAGAGATTGTAAATATTCGTCTAGGAGATGGAACTTCTCGTCGTGGTCAAATCCTAGAAGTTGATGGTGAGAAGGCTGTTGTGCAGGTGTGTTATCTCGTCTTTAATTGATCTCTCAGTGACTAATCTTCCTTTATTTATCCTTATTACGGAGTACGTTACTTTAAAAACAATAGTATATGGTTAAGAAAGATCTCTTCTTTAAATTGATAAGCTTTTGCCTTCACCTTGATATTTGTGTTGTTGTATCTCTTTGACTACCCTTTCTCTGCATGTAAATTGTTTGAACTTGTTTCTTGATCATCAGTTGAATATTAGTTCTCTAACATGTGGACCTACATTAACATTTAAAATGGATCTTTCTTGTGGCAGGTGTTTGAAGGTACTTCTGGGATTGATAACAAATATACCACCGTACAGTTCACAGGGGAGGTAAAAAAAATACATAACATTTCTTCTTTGATGAAGATCAGGCTGAACTTTCATTTGCTAGTTTACCAAGTAGTGGTATTTAAGGATTAGATCAATGGTGGATCGTGCTTTGTTATGATTTGCTTTCACCATTGTTTTTCTGTTATATGGTGAGAGTTGTGGTTCCATCTTGGTGTTACCCAACAGTGAAGGAAACAAAATGACTCTGTGATTAATTTGGATAGAGTCCAGCAATAATTCATGTCTTGTTCTAAGATATGCTCATAATTGCTAAAGAAATGAATGTGTGATGGGTAACAACAATCAAATGCTCATAATTTTTTTTACTGGGGCCTAATTCTTGAAATACTATATTGTCTTCTTAAGTAATAACATATTGGCAGTGATACACATTTAGTCTAGGAATCAGGAGTTTTGTTCTTTGAGAGCTATCTCTAGCATCCACGTGACAAGAGGAACGATTTTGGGAACTTGAAGCACATATCAGAGAATAATTCTGCTGCAAACAAATTCCGAGTAATGATTCTACTTCTTAAGTATAAAATGGAAGGTCCTTTTGATTTCAACATGACATGTGAGACAACCTATGGTTGGTCATTACTAGGATAAAAGAATCAAACGACGGGTGCTTGATGAAAGAAAGATATAAAAGATTATATCTGTAATTGTTCACCTCAGCAGCTCAGCCTCCAATGATACTTGCTTAGGTAAGTGCTTCATTCTTCCATCGGCTCATATTCGAAGTTTTGTCATACCCATGTATCTTGTCAGTTGCCTCATTGGATGTTTGATTCCATTGTTAAGAATCCTTGTCAGTTCTATTTTACATTTTAACAAAAGGTAAAAGAAATGAGAGCAGTTTACAAGTGAAGAAAAGTCTATCTTTGGATGTTTGGTAAAAGTTTGAAAGTCAATCCAGTTTGCACTTTGCAGTATAGTTCTATTCTTTGGGTGTATATGTTTGTTATGAACTTCTTTTTTGTAAATTGTGTTGTGTTAATTGTTGGGATGTCCTTTTGTTCTTCTTGTATCGTGAGCCAATTTCAAATCAATTATTTAGTTCCAGTGATGTATTTGCTACAATTTTTTTTTTCAGGTCTTGAAAACTCCCGTCTCCTCGGATATGCTTGGACGGATTTTCAACAGATTTGGCAAGCCCATCGATAATGGTCCTCCTATTCTCCCAGAGGCATATTTGGATATTTCTGGTATGCTGGGTTCCCTAAAAGCTCTAAGCTTTGAGCATTTTTGCATTCCAGTTGAAGATGTGTTGTACTTTTTCGACATTTTATTTCACCTTATCTTATTATTAGGGAGTTCAATCAACCCTAGTGAAAGAACCTTTTGGAGGTATGATTGCTGATTTGCTTGCCTAAACTTTTGGGAGATATAAATGTGGTGCCTTTGTTGCAGTTTTTAAAAACATTATGGAGTAATTAGCATTGGAGAAACCATAAGTTGATATCTAGTCAACCTTGGCATCTTACGTTCCATTTAAGTTAGTTTGTAACTATTTATGCATCTTTGCCTGCTTGTGTTGATTAATCATTTGAGTAGTTGGTGCAGTACTTACTGCATGCATTAACTTCCGGTAATGTCTTTCTGATTTTTATGTAGGTAAGCAGAACTTGGCTCCCGTTCATGTGCTCATCGAGAGATGACTTTCATTTGGTGAGCTTGAGCATCTATCAAGATATGTACCTAGATGGGGCCATGCACTTAATTTCGTTTTACTTTATAAGGGACTCCTTTTGTTTTAGCATGTTTGCATTTTAGTTCTAAGGTTGATCTATCTATCAATATATGTACCCCGGATGTGATGTTGGTGGGTCAAATTAAACAATGGATTTGTAGTGGTTGTTGCTATTGTTTGGAACATATAGTTATTTATGTCTTTGATGACGTTTTAATAGGGGGTTTATATTGGTATTCAAAAATGTTTTTGCAAAATAACATTAAACTATATATCCCGGAAAATCGTCCGTTATATAAGCTCACATTATACCGATCAGAATTTAAAAAAAAATCTCTTGAGTATTTATGCCGGATGTAATTTCTCCAGGTCCGGCATAAATAACCTGAGTTTTTTTTAAAGAAGAACAACTTCATTTATGCCGGACTTGTTTCATAAATATCCGGCATAAATAACTATATGTTTTTGGGATGTATAAAAAACACTCTATTATTTATGCCGGGCGTGTGTTTTTTATATCCGGCATAAATAACTGTGCCTTTTTGGAATGTATAAAAAACACCCTATTATTTATGCCGGGCGTGTGCTTTTTATATCCGGCATAAATAAAACACCCCCTTTTTTATTACACTTACCTATAGCCCGGAGGTATATTTTTGTATATCCGGTATAAATAACCCATTACATCCGGCATAAAATCTCAATTTTGTACTAGTGAGTAGATGCTAGGAGATTATATTATGAATGTTCTGTGGCCATAATCTGAAAATGATGTAGGCAAGAATTATATTGTCTTTACTGCCATTCTTTCCCAATCATCGTT
Organism: Persicaria maculosa; assembly: GCA_963922045.1. Taxonomy (NCBI): domain Eukaryota; kingdom Viridiplantae; phylum Streptophyta; class Magnoliopsida; order Caryophyllales; family Polygonaceae; genus Persicaria; species Persicaria maculosa. The sequence continues at coordinate 80,812,109 of OY998252.1, read as the reverse complement.
TCGCCTTCTTTTGACGCGGTTTGACTTTTCCTTGTTCAACTATCAAGTTCGCCTTGTGCGATCATGCTCATGACTGAATGTAAGAGCTCGTAGTATTTCGCCGATTTGGACCATTATAAACTGTTTATGAGTAGACTGTAATGGCAATTGATTTCATGAACTGCCACTCTTGCTAATGTTGAAAGTTTTATTTATCATGAAACCCACTTTAAAGAATGGAAGAAAGTGATGCAAGAAATTATTCACTTTATGAAAGTCCAGTCACCCCCAGTAAATAGCCGGCCACTGCGATACATGATGTTGTATTGATTGGATACCATCGAAATGAGGTACCATTTCATACTCTGTTGTCACTTTTATAATACTTCGTATTTGATCACCCTTAGAAGTGATGCTTCTATGGAAGACATTTGCCTCATTTGTAAGTATGATTCTTTCTAACTGAAGTTTGCAGAATTGACCTTGGATACTTACCGGATGTTACAGCCTTTAGAATGGGAACCCAGTGGATCTTTTTACCAGAAGCACCAGGTTGAAGCAAATGAAAACTATGGTTTGAATGATTATTCTGGTACTTCTGGATTAATCGATATGAACTTGTCTATTGAGTTGACTGACCCAACCTTGCCCCCAAAGCCAAGGAAGGTTGTTCTTTATCATCCGACTGTGACACATTTGCTTGCAGTGAGTATAGAATATATAGATGATGTACTATTTGGTTATCTTAATCCTATTTTTATGATGCAATTGGTAAATTTTTTGCTACTGAAGCAAATAATTAAATTTGCATGCTTTTCCTTGGCTGCCTTTCACGAATTTTTCTTTTGGCCCTCCAAGAGGATCTATTGCCTTAACAGAAAATGTGTTATCGTAAGCATATGCATATAGAATTAAGAAGGTTTGATTGAACTAATGATCCAATGAAATCATAGGATTAAGGGAGGCAAGATTGAACTAGTGATCTTTTTAAGTTGTAGCAGGGGATTACATGGTGTAATTCTAAAAAGTAGATGTCTTTATAAATATTGTACTGTGAGGTGTTGTCAAACTAGAGTTGCTCATAAAAAAAAAAAAAAGGCTTCAGTCCGTTGCTTACATTTTATTTGACATGATTTCATTGTTGCTATTGTCATGCCTTAGCCAAGATCCAACAATATCATTGATGCCTTACCACATTTTGAGTTAATGACTTTATGGCTCCATGCGATTTTGGGAGGTCATTTCTACAATATGTGAGGAGCTTCCTCCAAAAACTATTATGTTGATATATTTATCATCTGCAGGTGAGTGATCTTCTCGAAATAAATGATAAAGAGTTATTTCAATCCGTTAAAATTATGATGAACTTCTCATGCTGCTATGTTAGGTGGTTGTTCTTCTGTTTCACAAGTGGAAGGCTCTAAGAGATCTTAAAAAATTAAAGTTGTTCCACAAGTTTCTGATGAGCACAGTTCTTTCTCTGAATCTGATGATAGCAGAAAGGGATACATGGGCGGTTACTATGAAAATTTTCTCTCCTTGGATCCTAGGGCTGATGGAGGTTCGTACTACCATTGATGTCATCTGATAATTCCATGAGTAATGTATTAGGGGAACATATTTGTCTTATTTTCTTCCCCCAACAAAACGGGTGTTATATTAGTGGAAAATATTAATTCTATGTGTATCGAGCTCCTACTGGCTGTAGGTATTTATATTTTAACAATATTTTTTTATTAAATCCAACTCTTAGTAAGCTTTTTATCGTGATTTTCAGGCTTCAATAATCTTTACCCCGGTGACTTGATTCCCTTCACTAGAAGGCCTTTGTTCTTGGTTATTGACAGTGACGAAAGCCATGCATTCGAGGCAGGTTTGTCAATAGTTGTACCTAGCAGCTAGTTTATTGGGCCATAACTATAATGTATAACGTAATCAGTTCTTGGTCGAATAGGTTTTTCTTTCACTTCTTTTGATTTTAGAACTGTTACAATGTTGAATTTGTGCTTGTCAAAAGATAATAATTTTAACCAAATGTTATTCATAGTTCTATAGATTGGGGGACCATGTTAGTTCTCTCAAGATGCTTACTTTTCATTTTATGTTTCATTGGTTCTTCATGGTTCAGAGAGGGGGCAGCCTGTCACTTTGCTACTTTCTCCTTTGAGACCATCATTCAAGAACCTGTTTGATGCGAAACAAGGTGGAAGTCAGTACACCTTTTTTTCTAACTGCTCCTGTCCTAGCATTCTGTCAATTGGTTGGATTGTCGTCACTTGATGGTGATACGGTGAGATGCTTATAAGTTATTTGTTATCCTTTTTAGGTGTTTTTTACAGGGCAAGTTTTTAAATTATAATTTCTTCCTTTCTGACCCGTTTCTCAGGATGTTTACGAGGAAGCTGAAAACATAGTTTTCAATTCTTTTTCTAAATGGGAAATTATATTGTGTACATCACCAATCTTGGATATTGTTTGGGCTCAAATTCTTTCTGATCCATTCCTGTGCCGACTTATTCATAGGTACATCTTCTGAGCTCTAGCTAACCTGATAATCACCTCCATTTACTGGAACGATAAATTTATCACCTGTATCCCGAGGATTGAAATTGAATGTACTCTGTATATGAACTCAAGGAGAAAGCTAAATGAAATTCAGATTTGTGCAAGAAAACTTGGGGTAATCAATACTAACTTGCAAGATGTCTCCTTATGAGTATTGATTGCCCCAAGCTTTCTTGTTATTCAGTGCAATGTAAAATGGTGAAAAGATCTTGGTTCTTTTATACTTGTCATGTCAAATTATGAGGTTAGATGACCAAATACAAAGTTGTTTGAGGATCTTGCTTCTCCAGTCCTCCCTTTATTTTTCTTGTCTACTAGTAACAATTAGTTATTCCTGTGGTTTACTACATATCGACCAGATTTCACTATCTGATCCTTGTTTTATGACCAAAGTGTGTATTGATGATGATAAGCACTGCTTTTAGATGATTCATGCTTTTCTCTGAATTACATGCGTGTTGTCTTGTTTTTTTTTTGAACTAGTAAATATATATAAGTGGGTGTAACCAAGTTACAAAAACACGGAGACCAAATCAAGGGACTCGTGGGAAAAATACATACGGTGTATACCCCTCAAAAAACTACCTCAATAACTCCACAAAAATTTCCTCTAAGACCCTATTCACGTCTAAACCCCATATACACCAGCCCTAAAAAACTCAATCCTCAAAAACCAACTCAATACCTACGACACAACAAACCACTTACCCATGCAATCTCTGCCCTCGACTTGCCTTTGCATTTGATGGAGATTAAATTTTTGCAAGCCTTGACAATCTCACGAGCGCATTCATCCGGGTTACACTGCTCACCCATGAAGACGACTCGATTCCGGGTGCTCCATGCGTGTTGTCTTGTTATATACTCTCATCGTGCTTGCTTTTCTTAAATGTCTTATTTCTTGTTATATACATTTCAGATTCATATTCTGTCGTGTTGTGTGTAAAGATCGGGAAATTTTAGAATATTAAATTATTAAAATAGTGATTTATAATCATTCCGATTTTAAGATTTGGGAGGTTTGGAATTTCTGTCCTTGAGCTATTGGTTTTATTCTAAATATTTTAAAACGAGTTCCGGTATTATTTAATTGGAAATTTAAAATATGTTATACTATGATTTTATATACCGAAAATTGGAAAATAATGTTCGGATTTCATTTATTAAATTCGGATTTGGAAGTTTTAATTTATTCCGTTAAAGTCGGGATTAACAGGTTTCGAATTTAAATGTCGGGTATATCCTCTTGCGTGTTATGAATTGGGTTTTGGGACTAAATAAATTATTTCTTCTCTCTCTCGGATTCCTGGTAAAACAAATTGGTCCCTTCCCTGACTCCCTCCCTTTTGTCTTCTTCCCTCACCTAGCTCACACCCACACAACAACAACAACAACAACAACAACAAACCCAGTATCTCCCGCTTAGAGCAGGGTCTGGGGGGTCGATCTTGCTATAAAGGTTACTCCTAAAGCTAACCCTATAACTTATCCACACTTCAGCCTCCTTCCCCTCTCCCATACTCCCTCTTTCAATCATAGAGCAGCCCACAAACAGCCCCGTTATGGTCTTGATTTTTCCGATCACCACCACGGTCGTCATCCAGGAGCCGCCAGGGCGCCGTCGCCGTCGTCGTCCATCCACAGCCCCACGGTTCCTTCCTCTTCGTCTCTGTGAGAAGCAGCAGCTGCATCTTCAAAGTCTCCCTCGGTACCGGCAAGCCCACAGAGCATAAGGTCCGGTGAGGCTCCATCTCTTATTCTTCTGTTTCTAAATCATGTAAAGCCCCACCTTTACACCCCTTCCTTCCGTCCTAGGCCCTGAATCGTAGGATTCCGCCTCCGACAGAGCCCATCGACCTCCGACGAGCTTTCCGGCAAGCCTCGACGACCCCTGGTGAGCTTCGAACTCTCCCTCCCCCTATGGGTTTTGATTCTCGTTCTTTTGGGTGGGGTGGTCCGAGTGTGAGAGTGGTGAGCGGACGGGGTGTGGGTTGAACGGAGCTCCGGCGAGGGCCTTCTTTCCTCTTCCTTCCTTCCGTCGGCGTCGTCTGGGAGCAGAACTGGGGAAAGAGACGGATTCCCCTTTCTTTTCTTTTGGTTTTGGGCCTGACCCGGAATTCTGCAAAAGGGTTATATCATTTCTCAAATGGGTTTTTTTTTTTGTTGGGGAGAATCAGATCCGGTTTCCATTTTCAGGTTGGGCTCTTGATCCGGGTTTGGGGACTGGGCCTTTATTTCGGGTTAGAGTTGGGCTTTTGGGTTGGGTTTTAAAGGGGTTTTGTGTTTTATGTTATATATGTTGTGTTATATAGTTGTGGTATAATTGTTAATTATTATTAGATTATTATTATTATATGTTAATATTCTAAGTTTGGGTGATAATATATTTCTGGAAATATTAAATATATTATAAATTGTTTAAAGTGGTATTACTATTTGGAAATATGATATTATTAGATGTTGCTTTGAAAATGGGAATTAAGGAATTTTAAAACGAATTTGTTGGTTCTGATTTATAAATGAGGTTATAAAGATGGATTTATTTTGGTATGTATTTTAGATAATATTGTTTGTTAAATTATCTAAAATGGGGTTTAGGTTTTGAAATAAAATGCCGGAATTAATTCTATAATATGATTTTGAGGTATTGGTTTTAAGATTTAAATGTTTAATGTCGGGATTCTTTGTCTTGGTTTTATGATGTTGGTTTTAAGAAGGAAGTTTGGGAATGTGGTTGGTACGATTTTATCGATGAGTTTGACTGGAAGTAAATGATTTTGGTTGATGTTGATCGTATCCCAAAGGGTTTTGAAAATGGTTTTACTGTCGGCTGGTTTTGAGGATGTTGAGAACTTGGGTTCGTGTGTATGAATGTTGGTCCGTTAGCTTATGGCAATGGCTTAATGATAGGTGTATATTGCGGTTGGATTGCTTTTGGACTTGCATTTGGGCCATTGCTTGTGTTATCTCGCTGTTCTGCATCTCCAGGTAAGTTAGGGGGCTTACTCAGGTTGGACATTCATGCCTGTTGTTGCATTTTATGTTAGGTGTTGCATATGCATAAAAGCATGCCATGTAGTATCATGTTTAGGTTGCACTAATTGAATGAGCATCTGCTTACTTATTGCGTTTGAAACAGAACGGCCGATATCTGTGATAGTCCTAGAGTCTTTGCTAGGGTCATAGGGTAGCCCAGCCTCATCGGGTACCCTGAGTCAATCGAGTCATGAACTTCCTTATATTATGAGATGCCTGCGGGCTTTATTGTGGAGCGGGTTAGGCATGCGTGCCGCCCGATTATGATGGAATGCATTCACGAGCTGGCCAGTCTCCGCCCTATCGGAAGGGGGTGGAGGTAGGAGAGGGATATGCCACTTGGCATTGTCTTGTGCCCTTTACCGTATTTTTACACATTATTATAACTAGGAGCATGCTAGTGTGTTTGACTTCCGTACTGCATTAGAGCATCTTTATTAGGTATAGCACATACTATGTGGCCTCAGCGAGGACTGTCGGTCCCGCATGAGTGGCTCGATCTGATTCCTTTCCCCGTTCTTTTTTTTAAGGTATCTTCTGCAGATTTTGAGTGCTCAATGTCTATATGACGGGGTTTCCTTTTGGCGAATCAAAGAACCTGGCTAATTCTCTAACTTGGTGTAAATGGTAATAATTCGCTTATGTTTTGGTTTTGACCCGGCTCTGCCGTGATACTTTGTATCTTAACTTTGCTTCCGCTTTACTTTCATTTGAATTAAATTTTGCGACATAGTCTTAAGATAGGTTAAGGGTATCCAACGACCCTTCGTGACTTTTAGGGTTTGAAATCCCTCTTTCTACTAATCTAAAAATTAGTTTGAAACCTCGACCCGTACCTGGATTGCAAGATCCGAACAAGGGATTTTATCCCTTGAAACGTAACCCGGAAATCATAATTCCGGGCCGTTACACTGTGATTGCCCTTTTCCACCCTCTTGAAGACTGTGACCAATAAATGCCTGTTTTTATACTAGAGCTTCCCATCTCTGTTTCTCCAAATGCTGATGCTGTGCAGTCTAGTGTTCTTTGGCTTGCAGACCACCTTTGTTACGGCCCGGGATTATGATTCCCGAGTTACGTTTCGAGGGTTGAAACCCCTCGTTAGGATCTTGCGCCCCGAGTACAGGTTGAAGGTTTGAAACCGAAGGTTTGTAGTTTAAAGTAGGATTTCGCACCCAAATTCGGAAGGTCCGTTGGAGACCCCGGGGTAAACCCCTCTACCTGTCCTAAGTCTACAACGCGGAAAATCATTCATCATGAAAAGGGCATAAGTTCAGAAAATGATACAACCAGTGCCACGGCAGAGCCGGGTCAAAACGGAGTATAGGTAGGGAGAAATCCCAAAAGCATGAATCTGGTGAAGTCAGGTTTCAAACACTCACTCTCCGCCATATGAATAGACCCCGTCATAACAGCACAAAATCAAGCAGTGTATCGGGTACCTGAAACTATACCACAAAGTCAGGCCAAGAGTCCGCCCACGGGTCCTCTGACCGCGCTGAGGACATATAATGCGCCTATACCGAGAATAAAGGATGCCTTCATGCAGTACTGGAATATTAACCACACTATCATGCTCCTAATTCATATGTGCAGAATATTGAGGAAGGCCTTAACAAAGAATACCAAGCGGTATATCCCTCTTTTACCACCACCCCTCTTCCAGACAAGGTGGAGACTGGCCAGTTCGATGCTATAATCATATCAAATCTCATCATCATATCATATCTCATCATCATATCATATCTCATGCCCATCTCGTATCTCGTGATATATATAAATGACTCGAGGAGGACAACACCCGATGAAGCTGGGCTGCCCTATGACCCTAGCAAGGACTCTAGGACTCACAGATAACGGCCGTTCTATATTCAAACGCATACAGAATAAGGATGCTCATTCGTAAATGCAATTCCTAAGCATGATACTACATGAAATGCTCTTATGCATATGCAACACCTACATACTATATGACACATCAGGCAGGAGGTACTGGTTACTGAGTAAGCCCCGGAGGTACTTACCTGGCTAGTAGACCGGCAACAGAACAATCCATCACACAGTATTCACAACGACAGAGTATCACCTAGTACATAATGGAATATATATAAGTCTACATTCAACTATTAAGCACTCAAGCACACCTCAAACAATAGAACAAGTAACATATTATGAAAGTCATTTCATCGCATCATCCACTCCTCAAGACCACATCGTTCTCCATAAATCATTCAACCAATTCTGCATGTTCATATACGTCATTTCCACATATACCTCAACGGTTCATCAAAATCATAAGACATAATTTGTGTGATATAAAATCCTACTAGATCGCCATAATTGTCCAACATTTAATCTCATATAATAATTCACCACAAGTCATGTTATTAGTCATACATATCATACTGTTAGTCAAACGATCATATTATCATGCAAGTTAGTCATCGAATAAGTCTTATTCCCAGGTTAGTTTCAGAACCGTTTCAAATCCAGTTAAATAATTAAGTATTCCGACCCTTGAAAATACTCGCCAAATTCCCTTTTAAATTTATTTATTAGATTACTTCTCAACCTTGAAATTCTTTTCCAAATTCTTTATAAATCTTGAAGTCCCAATAATATATTTTAATTACCATTAATTAGTTAAATAATAAACGCATAACCCGAACCGAACCGAACCGGTTATAAAATCCCAACCCGGTTTAATAAATAACAAATATATATATATATATATATATGTTAGCAATTGGGGCCCACCAAAGGCCACGTCAGCCTTCTTCTTCCTTTGATTTCAAATGGAGGAATGTCCCGCTCCCGTGCCTGCTCGCCCGTCGCTCGCCGGCTCCTTGCACCCGCGCCCGCCAGCTCTGCCTTGTTCTCCTGGGCTCCTTGAGCTTGCCTCCGTTGGGTTGCTCCTCCCGCGCTCGCTGCTCGCGTGCTCTGCTCACCCGCGCTCATCGCCCCTGCTCCCGCGCTCGCTCACCTCTGCTCATCGCCAGTACGAGTTCGCCGGAGGTCTCACCGGGGATCACGAGCCCACCCGACTCCCCACACTCGGCTCACACACATATACACTCGCCCACAGCCCGACCCAAGGACATAATCGAAATGAAACAAAGGAAGGAAAGGCGGGAGCTCACCGATGGATTTCGCGACTTCGGAGCTCTCGATCGGAGGTCTGGGCGTCGTCGGTGGCTCGCGATGGCTCGTCGGACCTGCGTCGGACATGGGTGAGTGTGATGGAGGATCTCGGGGGTAATTTGGATCGGAAAAGAAGGAGGACGACTTACCGAAACGGCGAAACGCGCTCGAACAGGGGAGGAAAAGGACGGGACTGCAGTGGCTCTATGGCGGCTCCGATGGTCCCTGGGCAGCCCTTGGGCGGCGTCGGACGTCAGTGGAGGTGGTACTAGTAACAACGAAGAAGGAGTGAAGGTGATGGAGTGGTGATGGTGACGACGGTGAAGACGAGGATGGAGGACGATGGAGGTGATGATGAGTGACGGTGACTAAGAAGGTGATGGTGGTCGCGGGGTGATGGTGAGGAGGAGATGGTGAATGATGATGAATGAAGATAGGGAGAGGGATTGAAGTGAAAGATATACAGAGGGAGAGGGATGGTCTCGGGCAGGGTAAGGTGAGCGATGGGAGTGGGTGAGAGATTGTGTGTTGAATTGGTAAAACAAATACCCGAAAATAAATCCCGAATACGCGAATTTTGAATCCCGCAATTAGTTATCAAATGTTAGTTTCTCCGACTCTCGTTCTCTCGATCAATTAGATTTTTATAATCGACAATGATATCGCCCTCCGTTAATTATTTTAAAATTTTCAAGGTCAAAGATGGTAATTGTTTGCCAAATTTTATATTTCGGTCGGAATTCGCTAAACTAGTTTTTAATTTGATTTAAATTCATTTTTAATTTCCTTTTTCCGGAAAAAAAATAGGATTTGAAAATCCGAGCCTTTACATCATCCACCTCTAAAAACAAGTCTCGTCCCCGAGACTAAAATCATTTTAAAATAGGGAATGAAGTTTGACATTGGTGAGTCCAAGGATCATGCCATTGATCCCGTAAGCACCTCATAAGTGCCCTCATGAGATCCTCACAGTACCGTTGTCGTGATCATAATATCTCCAATAGATCAGAATAAGAATGTAATATGGGCCCCTACCAGATCCTTACTCCGACTTCTTGGTCATATCATAACTCAGTTTATTGTATCCACTTCGTGGCGCGTTATAATGAAAACTCGGTTAGAAAATTTCAAGAGGGTCCTTAGTATGAAAAGGTTTGGTCTCAAAATCATTGAAGTTATCGATCGCGTTCGATTTCTCTAAATCCAACTCAGTCCTTTTTAAACATCATTCAAAATTCCCTAACCCGACATTAATCAAGCAATTTTCAAATCTCAAGAGGTGGAATCATCCACCTCTAAGGGCTAATCCCATATTTCCTTCCTAGATTTCATGTTAGAATCAAAGTTCAACAGTTCAATTTCTATCATTTCCATCATCAAACATCATGTATATATACATCGAATAACAATAGCACCTCACGTCCAATAGCATAGCATAATCACCTCAAGAATAGCCACATGTCATTGCATATCTAGCATCGTATCATATATGGTAGAATTTATCACATCATCTCACGGAAGTTACACACCATATCAATCAAATAAGCACGTTATATCAATCAGATAAGAACATCATACTCATTCTAACTACCAAACGTCACCGCATTAGAGGCAAACAACTACTTCCGTACAGTAGCATTCCATCGAGTTTAGGGATAACTATACTAGTACTAACAGTTCCCTATTGTCAACGACAATACATCATAGAATCAACATCGTCTATAGCATAGAATTCGCACCACATTCGGCCCCAAGTAAAGTATACGCTAGATCACATCCTCAAGAGAACATCCCTATAACTATCAATCATGACAAGACACGACCACTACCCATCAGCTCTTGCATTAAGATCAAATTCACCGAGGTCTACCAACCCAAACCACTAATAGGTATCCCAATTCCTATGTCATCAAGCCATCTAAGGGCCAATCCACATCGGCATCAAAGTCTCAAGTCCTACCATCCACTCGACTATTTAAAACTATCTCCCGGAGTTCCCAAATCACAAAATTCCCTCATTTCGACACTCTGAAAAACTCGATCTACTACCAAGACTCCATATATAGCACGTCCTTGCCCTAGGAATCCTCTATCAGTCCCATCTTTACCCTCTAATAGAAAATTCCGAGTCCACAACTGAACCGCTCTCACGATCGATCTAGACGCTTCTTAACAATCTCGCTTACTCTTCCTAGGCTCTCAAGACTCCGCCCGACCATCATCTTAAAAAGAGACGTCTCGAATCACCTTGCTAACCTGATCATACTTCCCACGCCACTAACCACTCTCACTAACCATCCATCTCCAAGGACCCAACTCATGCTGACCATCTCACACCTGACACTCTCGACCAATTCTAACGCAGGAACCCAACTAGTGGCACTCCCAACCACGAATCACCATGACCCTCAAGCCGACTCACTCTAGATCCTCTTCCCAACATACTCTACCTGGACTAGTTCCCTCAACTCCGCATGTTTCCCCAAATTGCCTCAGATCACGCTTCCTCGAACTTCGAAATCTCTACCGCTTAAACCCTTATGTACCGATCATCATTTTCACCGAACTCCTATGACATCCTCGTCCGAATTTCCTAAGTACTGCAACTTCACCATCCTTCTAAAATCTCTTATCTTCTAGCGTTCTCAATACCTTCTGCTTTGCCTAGTTCCCAAATCCATGCTCATAGTCTTACCAGGAATCTCAACTACATCCTTGCCTATCTACTAGCCTTTCCTCGAAGGTTGATCTCACCTCCTCAAATACCTCAACAGCCACAATAACTGCCACTCATAAATCCCGATTAATTCCCTATGCCAAAATCGTCCAACCACGCATCTGGAAATCCTTCACTCATAAATTCCACAAGCATTACCAATCCTATCTAAACATTAACCCCTATATACTCATCACACGAACAACCCTGATATGAACAGCCTAATATCCCCGATCGATAATTTCCCAAGCAATCTCATACTACTCTTCCTTGGCAATTCCTCAACCTCATCCTTTACCGAAATCGCTCTCACTCACAACACACACAATCTAGTCCCAAGTTCTACGATTTCTCAGACGTTCCTTAATCGATCATCCTCGACATCGCCCATGATCCGCTCATAGACTATCTAGACACCTTCCTTAACACACCAATCTGCCTCACAACACCTCCCCTCAAGAATCCCCCAACCAACTCCTAGCTCTCCCATCCACCTCTAGAACTATCCTAATTACCCACACACACTACCTGCCTAGACTACCACTTCTCACTAGCACATTACCCTCGAAGTCTCGCCATACTACTCCACTCCTCACCTAAGACCTTCTTGGAGCTCAACTATACTCACTGACCACTATCTCCGACAAGTCCCGACTCACTCGGCTCTACTCAAGCTAACGCATCCTTCCTGCACACCCTCTTTCTCATCTCATGACCAAGAACAAAGACTTCAATCCCTATGCCACTTCCCGACCTAGCTTACCAAAGAATCTCTCGACCTATGCCCAAGAAGAAGCACTACCAGACATATAACCCATAACCTACTCACCAGCAAGTCAGTATACCAAGCACCAAAGCACATTATCATAGAAACAAGTTAGTCAGGCAATCATTGCTACCAGTTCAGCACATCCGTCATCACACATTCAATTATGTCAGTTCTAGGCCTATCACACAACATCAATTCCGATTAGTATAGAAGAATCCACAATTTGAATTAAGAATGCTCTTCCTCGTGTCTGCTGGAATGAATCTGTTAACGATTGTCATCTTTGAAGCATATTCGTCCTTTTTGTCATTGGTGACGTTGTTCCTGGGTCCTAAGGGTCATGGACTCATCACACTTCCGTTGCGCCGCTCCGGTGCCACTTGGTCGTCGGTCCTTTTTTACATATCAGCACTCATCGAAGGATCATAAGGGTTAGAAGTTACGGAGATAGGGGAGAGACAAGGGAGGACAACACAGCTTCCTTAAGAGTTCAGACATGGACCAGGACTAGGGACGACAAGACCAAGAAGAAGATCTCAACCCGAGAGTTACAACGATGCCCTTATAATTGTGGCACGCAAGCACATAAAAATCAAGAGATATCATCACATTATTTCACACTAGTATGCACCTATCTCAAGGAATATCGATTTATGCATTCATAACATGTTCATATAATCATATTTATATGTGCATAGAACAAGCTAGCAACCTATCATTTCATTCACCAATCATGCTTGACAGACTAAGAACATGTATATGCACAGGCTGACATGGGATATATATGGCATAAGTACGTTATGAAAGATCTAGCAAACATCACAGGATATCATATGCATGACTTATCACTCAATTTAGATCCACACATAAGCAAGTCATGATATCGCGGGATTAAGGCAAGCATGCTAAGATGTACCCTAAAAATCATGCTTAGGGTTTGGTCAGTTCCTGCGGGGTTGGTATAGCAACTATCTCCTCACATATATCCATATTCGCATGATAAGACTAGGACGTCACACAATCATATAAGGGCCTATAACTGGGATGTATATGTCCTACATGATACTAGCAATACTCATTAAACATGTATACAACCAATGAGGTCCAATTAGGTTAATCTGGCATTCTAAGTCATCCAATTCACGTTTTAAACATGCAACGAGAGTTGAACACACTATCATGGACCTAGTTCATAGGGAGACAATCATCATGGGAATTCAATACATAAGACACATACATCAACTCATAAGTGCAACCATGCAATGTACCGGGAAAGTCATGCTGAATTGTACCAATATAGCATGTCATTAAATCACAAAGAGGCTATCATTATAACTTGACAGAATTCTCTAAGGACAATCACCGACTCACCACCCCCGTTTCCCCGTGGGACGCTATTATGACTTGTTGGGTAGGACACAAGGACATTCACGCCGTTTCCGAGAGATGAGGGTAGAACTCGTGTTTAGATTCTTGTGACAAGAAGACATGGTTGGCCATTACGAGGATCGAAAGGGATGACTCCATAAGACAACTCACTTCTATCTCGAAACGATTTAAATCCTCACTCCCACTAACATACTCAAGTAACCCTCACATCTGACACGGTTTCCGAAGGCATTTAGTTGACCGACCCAAATTTCCCGTGAAAGACCCCAATCACAGGTACGAGAATCCATAGAAGCATCGATGGTGGGATACGAAACAAGACTCTAAAAAGAAGAGCGGATGCTTCTCGACCCCAATCACAGGTACGAGAATCCATAGAACCAGCAGAGGGTTTGAATTATGAAAGGGGTATTTCGACAAAACAGGAATTCCGATTACATAAGAACAAGGTTTTCTCCCACTATCCCGTTTGCACAGTTATTCATCACATGATTCAAGTCAAGGCATATTGATTAGTTCGTTATCCTAAGCACAATAGAGCACTCATCACGGAAGCAATCAACAATATTAATATGATCCTCTTCGAGGAGGATCGCCCTCGAGCTCAATTGCATATATGTACATATATAAACGTAAGCATAGAGACGATCTATGCCGTCCTTCAAGGGACGACTGACCGGAGGGGCAAAACCTCACGGCCTCTTAACTCAACACTCCAACCTCCGTGGTGTTCCTTGGAGTCTTCTAGGCCCATCTGTAAATAAAAGCTAGTATTTTGCCTATTGTTCCCCGAATTCTACATCCATAAGGGATGTCTACCGCTTGGGTCTCTACCCACGAGATTATTTCCCCTTTATTCATTTTAGGTTTCAAGTCCAATTAAATTCATTTTGCCCTTTATAAAATATTTTCCAAAACCATTTTAAAACATTGGGCGATTTTCAAAACCTCTTCAACCTATTGTACTCGGATTGCGAAACCTCAGCTCTGATACCACCTTTGTAACGGCCCGGGATTATGATTCCCGAGTTACGTTTCGAGGGATGAAACCCCTCGTTGGGATCTTGCGCCCCGAGTACAGGTTGAAGGTTTGAAACCGAAGGTTTGTAGTTTAAAGTAGGATTTCGCACCCAAATTCGGAAGGTCCGTTGGAGACCCCGGGGTAAACCCCTGTACCTGTCCTAAGTCTACAACGCGGAAAATCATTCATCATGAAAAGGGCATAAGTTCAGAAAATGATACAACCAGTGCCACGGCAGAGCCGGGTCAAAACGGAGTATAGGTAGGGAGAAATCCCAAAAGCATGAATCTGGTGAAGTCAGGTTTCAAACACTCACTCTCCGCCATATGAATAGACCCCGTCATAACAGCACAAAATCAAGCAGTGTATCGGGTACCTGAAACTATACCACCAAGTCAAGCCAAGAGTCCGCCCGCGGGTCCTCTGACCGCGCTGAGGACATATAATGCACCTATACCGAGAATAAAGGATGCCTTCATGCAGTACTGGAATATTAACCACACTATCATGCTCCTAATTCATATGTGCAGAATATTGAGGAAGGCCTTAACAAAGAATACCAAGCGGTATATCCCTTTTTTACCACCACCCCTCTTCCAGACAAGGTGGAGACTGGCCAGTTCGATGCTATAATCATATCAAATCTCATCATCATATCATATCTCATCATCATATCATATATCATGCCCATCTCGTATCTCGTGATATATATAAATGACTCGAGGAGGACAACACCCGATGAAGCTGGGCTGCCCTATGACCCTAACAAGGACTCTAGGACTCACAGATAACGGCCGTTCTGTATTCAAACGCATACAGAATAAGGATGCTCATTCGTAAATGCAATTCCTAAGCATGATACTACATGACATGCTCTTATGCATATGCAACACCTAGATACTATATGACACATCAGGCAGGAGGTACTGGTTACTGAGTAAGACCCGGTTCATCAAAATCATAAGACATAATTTGTGTGATATAAAATCCTACTAGATCGCCATAATTGTCCAACATACTGTTAGTCAAACGATCATATTAGTCATACATATCATACTGTTAGTCAAACGATCATATTATCATGCAAGTTAGTCATCGAATAAGTCTTATTCCCAGGTTAGTTTCAGAACCGTTTCAAATCCAGTTAAATAATTAAGTATTCCGACCCTTGAAAATACTCGTCAAATTCCCTTTTAAATTTATTTATTAGATTACTTCTCAACCTTGAAATTCTTTTCCAAATTCTTTATAAATCTTGAAGTCCCAATAATATATTTTAATTACCATTAATTAGTTAAATAATAAACGCATAACCCGAACCGAACCGAACCGGTTATAAAACCCCAACCCGGTTTAATAAATAACAAATATATATATATATATATGTATATATATATATATATATATATATATATATGTTAGCAATTGGGGCCCACCAAAGGCCACGTCAGCCTTCTTCTTCCTTTGATTTCAAATGGAGGAATGTCCCGCTCTCGCGCCTGCTCGCCCGTCGCTCGCCGGCTCCTTGCACCTGCGCCCGCCAGCTCCGCCTTGCTCTCCTGGGCTCCTCGAGCTTGCCTCCGTTGGGTTGCTCCTCCCGCGCTCGCTACTCGCGTGCTCTGCTCACCCGCGCTCATCGCCCCTGCTCCCGCGCTCGCTCACCTCTGCTCATCGCCAGTACGAGTTCGCCGGAGGTCTCACCGGGGATCACGAGCCCACCCGACTCCCCACACTCGGCTCACACACATATACACTCGCCCACAGCCCGACCCAAGGACAGAATCGAAATGAAACAAAGGAAGGAAAGGCGGGAGCTCATCGATGGATTTCGCGACTTCTGAGCTCTCGATCGGAGGTCTGGGCGTTGTCGGTGGCTCGCGATGGCTCGTCGGACCTGCGTCGGACATGGGTGAGTGTGATGGAGGAGCTCGGGGGTAATTTGGATCGGAAAAGAAGGAGGACGGTGATGGAGTGGTGATGGTGACGACGGTGAAGACGAGGATGGAGGACGATGGAGGTGATGATGAGTGACGGTGACTAAGAAGGTGATGGTGGTCGCGGGGTGATAGTGAGGAGGAGATGGTGAATGATGATGAATGAAGATAGGGAGAGGGATTGAAGTGAAAGATATACAGAGGGAGAGGGATGGTCTCGGGCAGGGTAAGGTGAGCGATGGGAGTGGGTGAGAGATTGTGTGTTGAATTGGTAAAACAAATACCCGAAAATAAATCCCGAATACGCGAATTTTGAATCCCGCAATTAGTTATCAAATGTTAGTTTCTCCGACTCTCGTTCTCTCGATCAATTAGATTTTTATAATCGACAAGGATATCGCCCTCCGTTAATTATTTTAAAATTTTCAAGGTCAAAGATGGTAATTGTTTGCCAAATTTTATATTCCGGTCGGAATTCGCTAAACTAGTTTTTAATTTGATTTAAATTCATTTTTAATTTCCTTTTTCCGGAAAAAAAATAGGATTTGAAAATCCGAGCCTTTACAACCTTAGAGTTACCATCTTCTTCAATAACACATGACAAAGGCATCATGAGCAGCATTTTGGGATAAAGAGAATTAGCAGGGTTCAGATGAAATTCTTTGTAGTGATAAAGGCCACACTAGAGGTTACTATATAAAGCTAGTCGCGGGTCTCCTTGGCAAGGTCATGGAGAAGCCAATAGAAGTATCCTTTGTCGATCCTCATTGTTGTGAACTGGTAGTTCTAATCCGTTTCATGTGGGGCTGGTCTTTTTGTTGATGATTTATGCGTGGTATTAAAAGGTTGAAATATTTGATTGTATTGGCTATTTGGCATTTTGTAGATGGATTTTTAACTACATTTCCCTTGTCATTATTATAGGGGGAGTTTCACGTGCATTCACCCCTTAGAATGCATCCGTGAGACCCTGCATAAACCGTCGGATGATGATAATTTGGATGGTTAGATTTGAAGAAAACAATTGAAATAAATAAATATTACATTTCTCTCTCCAAATCCCTTGTTTATCTTCTAAAAATTACTAACGTGGAATTTCAATCAACTGTCTCCATTTATGAATAAATGAAGTGTATCCAAATGAATATTATTCAGATGAATAAGTGAAGTCTATTCAAATGAATATTTAGTCGGATGAATTATAAATAATTTATTCAGATGAAGAAGTCGAATGTATTCAAATGAATATTTATTCAGATGAATAACTCGTCGGTATTCAAATGAATAAGTCGACTATATTCAAATGAATATTTATTCAGATGAATAACGCGACAACCTTGAAATCCATGTTTATTCAGATGAATATGTGAATATACTCTTATCTTTTCATATTCATAATGAATATTTATTCATATTACTAGTGTTGAATAATACATTCATTCATATACGTGTTGTTTTCTAGTATAAACTACCGTATCTTACATATTTTCAATGTAAATGGATATATAAAAAGGCAAATAATTTTTTAATATTTTTAGTTTCCAGAAATTACTCTTTTAAGTTTTAACAGTAATGTTTTGTAAATGGATTTTTGGGTCAAGTATGCTTTGCGAAAATATCTCGAAGGGTGATTCGATTTAACTTGAGGTTTTAAAAGAGTGTTGGGAAATCTTAGGAAAGTGACTTACCTTGTATAACTTGTTGGATAACTTGATACCTGTTAAATGCAAATTGTAATGTGTGATATTGTTATGACGTGTGATATGTTTATTAAGAAGCATGTTATGACACGTTGTGATATGATACATATATTACGAGATAATGGTGTGTTGCTATATGAAGGCATGATGTTATATTATATGATTGAAAAGCATAATATGTTCTTAAATATAAAAGTATGAAAATGATCTGTATATGAGGTAATGATACATGTTACTATATGTTGTTGTATGGAATGATGATAAGTTAAAGCATGATGAGATTTTGAGACACTACAACAGAAAGGGTTATTAGCGAAGAATTTTTTCCTCGTTGAAAAGTAATATTTCGTCGCTAAGCATATTTAACGAGAAAATATGCTTCT
Source organism: Persicaria maculosa (assembly GCA_963922045.1). Classification (NCBI taxonomy): domain Eukaryota; kingdom Viridiplantae; phylum Streptophyta; class Magnoliopsida; order Caryophyllales; family Polygonaceae; genus Persicaria; species Persicaria maculosa. Next base: position 80,793,476 of record OY998252.1, on the reverse strand, counting down.
TTTTTAAGTGTTCGGTGAAACATCGTCACAAAAGAGTCTAGTGTGGAAAAATGAAATCGTCGCAAATAAAACATTTGACGACGAAGTCAATATTCGTCGTTGTAAGTCATTAGTGACTATTAAATTCATCGTAATAGGTAATTATATTTGTCGCGAAAGAAGTCAAAGGATTCCATAGTATTCATTAAAGGCACATGGTGAGAAACTTTAATTCCTCGCAAAATTGTATATTTTCTCGTTAATAATGATATCAACTTGGCTCGATATTATTTCGCGACATATGTTTTTGTCGCTAAAAATAATAATTTCATCGAAAAAAATGTTGAAAGAATCGATAATAGTCGTTAAATGTCTTTAGCGATGACATAAAACTCATCGCTAATATAGTAATTTCCTCGCGAATGGTGGACTATAATTACAAAATTTTGAACATGAAAAGTCAATTGGTGAGGAAATTGTTTATTACTGTAAGCATGCTATCAAGATGAAGTTGAATCTATTGTTATATGAATCGTTTTAGCGATGAAATATATTTAATCAAATAATATATGATAATGCAAGTTAAAAAATCCTCAATAAAAAACATTCAATAGAGAGAGAATATATTTTTCATCGTTAAATGCATCAATGAAGCGACAAAAAAATCTCTCGTTGAAGGCAATTATCATTGACCATGTCATTTTATCGGTATAGAAAATGTATTCTTTTTTTATGAAATGACTTTTCTCTCGTAATGTAGGTTATGCGAAAAAATATCTTCATCGATGCAAATATTCAAGAACATACAAATTAGAAACAAAATGAATATTGAAATATAAATGCAATAGAAATATATATGGGAAAACATAATATTATATGTTTTATATCGATCGGTCTAAAAGTGGTAAAACAAAGAAATAAAATCCAAGATAACAATCTTATTAAATAGGAGGTTCTAGGGGAAAATATACTAAACATCAGCCATCTGGTCTTTGAAATGGGCCATGAATTCTTCGAACTTTGCAGAATTTTCCTTTAGAGCCTTTATCTCTTGACTCTGAGCTTGAATTGTATCTTCCAGCTCTTGGTTCTTCTAATAGACCTCGTGGATTGCAGATTTGGAAAATCTTGTGGTGGTAGGTTGAGGTCCAAAACCAGAACCTTTGATGTAGCCTGACTTTGTTCCGAGAACTTTTTCGACGATCTCTTCCGCAGTCATGGAGCAAGTTCCATCTTCATTAGTTGCCTCAGAACGCATCAACTCCATTTCATCTTATAAATGATAGATGCATTCAAATTCATATCAAACTTTAAAATACGTACATAATAGTGAAAATTTTCAAAATAAGGAAAATAATTTGCATCAAATCTTATCAGAACTAACTTCAACTTTCGATTATCAGCGCCACAAAGAATGGAACATAAGGGTCATAGTTAACAACTTAATTTCCATATATTAGCATTATCTACTAATTCTTGGCAATATAAAGAGTTCTTTTTGATGAATAGAATAGACAAATTGCACCTCATTTTAATTTTATTTCATCAAACTCTACAAATCTCATTTCTTTTTGTTCTAATAGAATAGACAAAATGAATACATACCCATTTCTCTTTTGCTCCCAAATCCCAAACTTTTTGCTTGCTCTTATATTGAATTGCAAACTGGTCAATTGCATCTAGTGGCAAACTTGTAGTTGGCGCCTACAACATAACAAAAAATTATAATAAGGAAAAAATATGTACTTTAATCCTAACTCAAAAAGATCATTGTGTTTAGAGTGGTTTGATTAATGTGTAAAATAATTTGTAATAACCATATGAAAAAAAAATGTTTACGATATAAGAAGAAAGTATTCACAAGAATATAACTTACCGTAGATTCTAAATGTAAGAGAAAAGAATGAGACCCAGCCTTGTGATGATACTGTAGTTTTGATCTATTGATAGTATTTTGTTCTGACTTTTTCTGCAGGTAAGTAAAACAAAGTTAGATGAGTCATAAGGTGAACTGCAATCAGAAAGTCAAATAAATAGATTCACACATAGTTTCTTATAAATACCTGAAATTCATCACTTGAGAAATAATTACACAGATACTCCCACTCCACCGCAGTCTTCACCTCACTAGGTTTATTCTTTTTGGCTTCCTCAACATTTGGGAAATTCTGAAATTTCTTTTTCAGTTGGGTACTGATAACTCCCTCCCTTGATGAAAATCGGAATAGATGTTTCAAAAGCTTTGACAGGATATTTGTGTCAAAGGCCTTGGAGCATTAACAGTTGATGGAATACAAAACCTATCTTAATTATTCGTATATTATTTTATCTTATTATATACTTCCATTATATTATATATATATGTATGCCTAACCATTTCAGGAAGTATATTCGAGATTATATCCTTCCTTAATACATATTGAGGAGATCAGTTCAAAATAGATCATGGCGTTCGAAGTGTCCATATATAGAAGATTGAAGATCAAACTGATTCGAAGGAGCCGTTGGAGATCTGGTGGTGAAGATCCTCACGCTCCATGCTCTTTTATAAAGGAAAGGAAGGAGAAGACAGAGTATACACAAGTGCTACACGAGTTTCATTCATTCAAGCGATCTGTCTTCCAAGTGTCTCTTTGCTAAGCGCTCAAGAGTTTGTTGTTTATTTCAAAGCCTTTGAGAGTCACTGTGAGCTTATAGGATATATTCATTTCAAGTGTTACTCGAGAGTTTATAACTCGGGAAGTTGCACTAGGCTATTGATTTGCGAGAGTAAGAGGATTGTACTAGATAGCTGAGAGAGGTGGGGCTCTTCTAGATTGGTCTAGGACTCCAAGGGAACGTGAGTTGACTAGATTGCAATTGTATAGGAGAGAGGCTTCTCGGTGAGCTATTAGGATCCTAAGCTAAGCAATCAATAAAGCCTTTTGAATCCTAGGGTTGTGGAAGAACCCTAGGCGGGGACGTAGGCCAAGTTGTGCTGAACCTCGTAAACAATTACTCGTGTTCTTTACTTATTTGCTTTACCTTATTTCCGCACTTGGTTCGATTGTCTAACTTTGTGATTCAGGTTTAATCTCAAAGGTTTTGGTACAAACTCCAAAAGTCTTGAGACTTTCTGCGAAAAACGGGCATACTCTATTCAACCCCCCTTCTAGAGTATTTCTTATTACATTGTTCTTATATTATCGAACCTTCAATTGGTATCAGAGCTTTACTCACTGTTTTTGATCTAACAATCTTGTGAGTTTTCGATCATGTCTGGTGAAGCAAGCGGAGGATTTGCACAGGGAAGGTCCACAAGCAGACCGCCACTCTTTGTAGGAAACAACTTTGTCCACTGGAGATCTTTGATGAAGATGTTCATCATAGACCAAGATCTAGAGCTTTGGAACATTATAGAGAATGGTCCGAAGATTCCAGAGAAGGATAGACCAAATGACACCAAAGTTGCAAAGAAGGAGTCTGAATACAACCAAGCAGATCTTGAAACCATCTCCAAGAACTACAGGGCTATTAAATTACTTTATTGTGGTCTTAGCACTGATGAGTTTAACCGTATCTCTTCTTGTAGGTCAGCTAAAGAGATTTGGGACAAGTTGGTCGTCACCTATGAAGGAACGAGCCAAGTGAAAGACACCAAGATCAGCATCTTCCTTCGAAAGTATGAGCTCTTTAAGATGAAGTCTGATGAGTCAATCAAGGCCATGTTCACACGATTCACAGAAATCACCAACAACCTTGACTCTCTCGGCAAGAGCTTTACCAACGTTGAGAAAGTAAGGAAGATACTGAGGTGCCTTCCAAAGGAGAAATGGGGTCCAAAAGTAACAGCTATAGAGGAAGCCCAGGACCTCACCACTCTACCCCTTGATGACCTTCTTGGAAAGCTGATCACGCATGAGATGATCCTTAATGAAGACGATGGAGAACTTCCAGCTAGCACTAAGAACTTGGCACTCAAGTCTAAGAAGGATGAGCCCAAGGATGGATCTGATTCCGAAGATGAGGATGACGATGAGGATGATCCTTTTGCTCTTATCACAAGAGGCCTTGCTAGAATTCTCAAAATGAAGAAGCAATTCAACAACAAGGATGGATCAGAGTCTTCAAAATTTCGAGGTAAGCCTCAATACAACAAGTATGAAAAGAAGACTAAACCGTTGTCTTGTTTTGAATGTGGTGAAAAAGATCATCTTGTGAAGGACTGCCCTCAAAAGACAAAGAGCCAGCCCAAGAAAGGTGACAAATGGAAGAAGAAAGCCATGGTGGCTACTTGGAGTGATTCCGACTCTGACTCCGACAATGAGAAGGCCAACATTTGTCTTATGGCCTCTGGAGATGAATCTCACGATGAAAAGCTTGAAGCTACTGTAAGAGAACTTATGGAAAGTCCAAAAGAGGTATTATCGGAATTCCTTTCCAATATGATTGCCAATGAAGAAAAGCTTATTGCCCAAACTAACATTCTTATTAAGAGAACTGTGGACCAGGAAAGAACTATTGAGGATCTGTCTATGAGGGTCAAAGGTCTTGAAGCTTCTTATTCAGGTCTTGACATTAAAGTCAAGACGCTTGACTCGGAGAAATCTGAACTCAAGCAAGATCTCTCCTCTCTAAGAAATGAGCATCATGACTTAGAGAATGAGAATATCTCCCTGAATAATAAGATTCTAGACCAACAGACAGCCCTCATAAGTTTTACCAAATCCAAAGGCACTCTTGATAAGATGTTGGGTGAGCAACAAAGCTCTCTAAACAAAAGTGGTATTGGTTACAATCCAAAGTTTTTAAAGAAGCAACACATTACCACTTTTGTAAAGGCAAAAGGAAGCAGAACCTCTCCTATATGTCACCATTGTGCTAGAAAGGGACATGTAAAAGAGACCTGCCCTTATAGGAGAAAGGATCCATACATTATTCGTAATACATTTCCTGTTCATTTGAGAAAAGAACGGATAACACAAGTTTGGGTCCCAAAAGGCACTATTTTACCAAATATGGTTTACCCCAACAATGGATCCAAATTTGCTTATTAGTCTAGCCACAAAGGTTGATGTTTGTTTTGCAGGAGATCACCAAGGTGAAAGAACACAAATGGATTATTGATAGTGGATGCTCGAGGCATATGAGTGGGAAGAGTTCTCTCTTTCATGATCTAAAGGAGCAATCCACGGGAACAATCACTCTTGGTGACAAAGGAAAATGCGACATCGTTGGTATTGGTAGTGTTGGAAGTGATTCCAGCCATAGTATTAAAAATGTCTATCTTGTTAATGGTTTGAAGTATAATCTGCTTAGTGTCTCTCAATTATGTGATAGTGGTAACAATGTCAGATTTAACAAGAAAAGATGTATAGTGTGCAGAGATGATACAGGTGAAGTTATATTGACTGCACACCGTTACAACAATATATACGCCGTAAATGCTGATCAAGTGGCACAAGGAAGCTTAACTTGTCTAAAGGCTTTGACGGACGATCCAAAGCTTTGGCACAGGAGACTCGGTCATGTGAGTCCACATACACTACAGAAGCTTGTGTCCAAAGGGCTTGTAAGAGGGCTACCTGAGATGGACTTCAAAGGTATTGACATGTGCAATGCATGCACACGAGGTAAACAAACACGTAGCTCTTTCAAACCCAAAAAGGTTGTAAGTTCTTCTAGACCCCTTGAACTTTTACATATGGATTTATGTGGTCCTATGCGAGTCAAATCTCCCAATGGTAAAAAGTACATGCTAGTTGTTGTCGATGATTTTTCAAGATATACTTGGGTTGTATTTTTAAAAGAAAAATCAGAGGCCTTATTTGAGTTTTCAAAACTTTGTAAGGAGTTGCAAACTTTAAGAAATGAGCCCATAGTGTCTATTCGGAGTGATCATGGTAGGGAGTTTGATCAACTTCAATTTGATTTGTTTTGTGCTAAATATGGCATCTCCCATAACTTTTCTGCTCCTAGGACACCTCAACAAAATGGGGTTGTGGAACGCAAGAACCGCACCTTAGAGGATATGGCCAGGACTATGCTTTTAGAAAATGCATTACCTAAAACCTATTGGGCTGAAGCTGTTAACACAGCTAACTATATTTTGAATCGCTGTCTTATTCGTTCCATCTTAAAGAAAACTCCTTATGAACTTTTCAAAGGCCGCAAACCACTTATATCTTATTTTAAACCCTTTGGCTGTACTTGTTTTGTTCATAACAATGGAAAAGATAACCTTGGGAAATTTGATGCGCGTAGTGATGAAGGTGTATTTCTTGGCTATTCCACGAGTAGCAAAGCTTATAGAATCTTCAATAAAAGGACCCAGGTTGTTGAAGAAAGTATACATGTTATTTTTTATGAATGCAATGACGGTGCTTTGAGTGAAAGTGTTGCAGATATAGATCTTAACATCCATGAAGAGAACGAGGAAGGTGATGGTGCTGCTACCAAGAACACAGAGAAGAGGAACATGCAGGAACCGATTCTTAACACTGAAGAATTGGCCCAAGGAGTTGAAGATTCGTCCAAAGCCCTTGGTGTCCAATCCAACAGTGTTGAGACGTCAGAAACTGCTGTAACTGAACCTAACAGGACCACGGAGTCAGATGTACTACAAGTCAACCCTACAAGTGTGACGAATCAAGGAGCTGAGACTAGCAAAAGGAAATTCAAATACTCCTCATCACACTCATTAAAGGATATCATTTCTGACCCTACTTCTAGTGTTCAAACTCGTTCTAAACTTAAAGATCTTTGTGCTTTTCACGCGTTTGTTTCTCTTATTGAGCCTAAGAAGGTAGATGAGGCACTTCAGGAGCCAGACTGGATCATTGCTATGCAAAGTGAGCTTAATGAATTTGAAAGAAACAAAGTCTGGACCTTGAAGCCTAGGCCAAAGCATCAATCAGTCATTGGCACTCGATGGGTGTTTCGAAACAAGCTAGATGAGAATGGTAAGGTTGTGAGGAACAAAGCATGGCTTGTTGCTCAAGGCTACAATCAAGAGGAAGGTATTGACTACGAGGAGACCTTTGCTCCCGTAGCCAGGCTTGAAGCCATTCGCATTTTATTAGCATTTGCATCTTTTATGAGCATAAAGTTATATCAAATGGATGTCAAGTGTGCTTTTCTTAATGGTTTCCTAGAGGAAGAAGTTTATGTGGCTCAACCCCCAGGTTTTGAAAGCTCAGAATTTCTCAATCATGTTTATAAACTTGACAAAGCGCTTTATGGTTTGAAACAAGCCCCAAGAGCTTGGTATGAGCGCTTGTCAAAATATCTTTTAGAAAATGATTTTAAAAGGGGGTTGATCGACAAGACTCTTTTTATCAAGACCAAAGGAAAGGACATTTTGGTTATTCAAATTTATGTTGATGATATATTATTTGGTGCTACTAACACATCTTTGTGCAAGGAATTTTCTGACATCATGTGCAGTGAATTTGAGATGAGCTTGATGGGTGAACTCAACTTCTTTTTGGGATTACAAGTTCATCAATCCAAGAAAGGGATCTTTGTCAACCAAAGCAAGTACACTAAGGATCTCTTGAAGAAGTTCAAGATGGATCAATCCAAGGCAGCCAAGACTCCCATGAGCTCAACATTGTCTTTAGATCAAGATAAGACTGGAACAAGTGTCAATCAAAAGGAGTATCGAGGAATGATTGGATCTTTATTATGTCTCACGGCTAGTAGACTTGACATCATGTTTAGTGTTTGCATGTGTGCTAGGTTTCAAGCTGATCCTAAAGAATCTCACCTCGTGGCTGTGAAGAGAATCTTTCGATATCTCAATGGCACTAAGGAACTTGGACTATGGTACCCAAAGCAAAAGGATTTCACTTTAATTGGATATTCTGATGCAGACTTTGCAGGCTACAAGGTGGATAGGAAGAGCACATCAGGATGTTGCCAATTCTTAGGAGCATCTTTGATCAGTTGGCACTCAAAGAAGCAAAATTCAGTTGCTCTATCCACTGCAGAAGCCGAATACATTGCAGCTGGAGCCTGTTGCTCCCAAATCCTTTAGATAGCTCAACAAATGCGAGATCTTGGCATCAACCTCAAAGGTATCCCAATTAAGCGTGACAATACAAGTGCCATATCCATCACTAAGAATCCTGTTCAGCATTCAAGGACCAAGCATATTGATGTAAGGCATCATTTCATTAGAGATCATGTTGAAAAAGGTGATGTGTCCATATCTTTTATTTCTACTGATTATCAATGGGCTGACATTTTTACTAAGCCTTTGGCAGAGGACAGGTTCACCTTCATAAGATGAGAGATTGGGATGCTTAACAAGGATGCACTTTCGTAGGGGGAGCTTTCCCTTTACGAAAGATAAATTCTACTTAGTGTCAAGACCCTTGAAAACTAAGTCAAGGTGTGTGAACTAAATGGTGGAGTACATATATCGGATCATATATTTTTGGTTAATATCTTTTTAGATATTTAATCAATTATATTTTTATTAAATTTCAAAATTGCCTATTTCTGTGTTTTCCTTAACCGTTAAGATTTTTTATTTTTGGAACTAAATCTCTCAGATTTTCAGTCCGATTTTTAAGGGAATATTTGAATTTGAATTTGAAAACCTTTCAAATTGGCAATGTAATGATTTCTTTCCTTGGAACCCTAAACCCGTTCCATCACTCCCTCTACTTAAACCCAATACTGTACCCGATCTCTTCACACTTTCAAGCTAATCCAAATCCCTTCACCTTCTCCCTCTTCAACCTTTCATCTGTTCTAAGAAAACCGTAACCGATTTCCTCCATGGCACCCAAAACAAAGAAAACTGTCACACCCAAAAGACTTGGCGCCACCCCCAAGGGACGTCAGGCCACTGGTACCTCTCCCACACCTGAACCCGCTCCTCAAGCTATTATCCCAACCGTCGTCTAGAGCACCATTGCTGAGAGCTCGGCCATTGTTCCCAAAGGCTCTCAAAAGCGCTCTGCGAAGAAGCCGATCAGTGCTAAACAGAAAGGAAAGAGAAAGATTTTGGCTGAGGAAGTGGACGAGGAAGAGGAGGAAGAAGATCTCGACGCCCTTCTGGAAAGAGATGCTGCCAAGGAAGCCGAGGAGGAGGCCTTAAGGAAGAAAAAGGCCGATGAGGAGGCCGAGCTTGCTAAGAAACTGGCCGAGGAAGAAGCTGAGCGGATTCGGAAGGAAGCCGAAGCCGAGGAGGTTCCATCCGAGGAGGAGCCTGAGGAAGAAGAAGAAGAAGAGCAAGAGGGATCTGGAGAGGACGAGGAACCTGAAGGTGATGAAGCGGGGTCCGGTGAGGACTCGGGGTCTGAGGAAGAGGAGGAAGAATCTCCCTCTCCTTCTCCTCCTCCTCCCCCGTCTCCGAAGAAGCGGAAAGCCCTTGCTGCTGTCAAGCCTCCATCCCCCAAGCGTACCAGGAAGGGCACTGTCAAGAGTCTTGTAGCGCCTGTCAAGAGAGCTGCTCCAACAGTTGCGCGCAGAAAGAACGCAGACCCCCCGGCCTATATCCAGGTAAATCAATCCTTGCCCTCCTCTTGGTTTCAAGATGCTGAGACTGCTGGTAAGTGGGTAGACGAGTTTAGAACTCGTAAGGTTAGCTGTTCGGATTTTTTAGATTTTGAGTTCTTTGAAGCTTTGAAGTTACCCTGCATTGAGCTCCTCAAAAAATCCCCAGCCTGGACTCTTCTTAACCTTGAGACTGTCTACTACCCCCAACTTACCCGACTTTTCTACATTAACCTAAAAGCCAAAAACGACACCGATGGTTGGTCTTTGGAGTCTGTAGTCAAAGGGGTTAGAATCTCTCTCAACTCCAATGGCTTTGCAGATTTCCTTGGCCTACCTACCCCAGTTCCACCCGCTGATATACACCCCTCAAAAGAGAATTGCATCATCCTTGCCCGAGCCAAATATCTCCTACCCGAAGCATCCAACAGCACCTCAAAGCAACTTACCCACTCATCCCTAACCCTTGAGGCGAAAATAATTTTTAACATCATTGTTCGATGCCTCTTACCCCGCCTTAACTCTGGCTCACTCCTTACTGACAATGCTATGGTCCTGCTCTACCGCATCCTAAATGGCCTTGATCTTGATCTGGCCAACACTATCCTTGGAACCATGGCTCATGCCAGAAAAGCTAGAAAAGGCTCTCCCCTCCCCTTTGCTACCCTTTTGACACCCATCTTCAAAGCTTCTGGAATTGATGTCAAAAATGAAGAACAGCTGCGTCATACGGGTAAGTTCGACTCTAAAGGCCTTGAAAAGATTGGCATCACTCGGTCTCCCCAAGGGACCTTGAGTCTTGCCACTCCTTCAAAAGCCTTTCCCACTGCTCCAGCTTTCGATGAACGCATGGACAACCTAGAGTTGGGCTTGGAGGAAGTTCGCCTGGATATTAAGGAGCTGCAGAAGGAGATTATGACGGAGATGAGCGGGATTTCAAAGATGCTGGAAGGACTGTGGACGAGGCTCACTGATGATGCTCCGGATGACTAAGCCTAAACCTTAACCCACCCTATCCCACCCCTGAAATTTGATACATTGCTGGTTTGTTGGAAACGTTTTCAAAACTTTTGGTGACTTTTTGGTGACTGTTTTTTACCTCCGCCCTTTGTTGAAAGACAAAAAGGGGGAGATGATCTGTGGTGCTTAGACTTTGAAAACCTCTGCTTAAAGGTCTTGGAAGACCTTGGTTTCTGATTTATGGTTTTCGGTTGGATGTTTTCTTACTTTAAAATTTTTGATCCAACATTTGTCTAACCCTTGCAGGTACTTAGTCCGAATTCCATTGTATTATCTATTTTTTGACTAAGTTGCAGGGATGCACAGGTTTTGTCTTTCATCAAGGGGGAGATTGATAACTCCCTCCCTTGATGAAAATCGGAATAGATGTTTCAAAAGCTTTGACAGGATATTTGTGTCAAAGGCCTTGGAGCATTAACAGTTGATGAAATACAAAACCTATCTTAATTATTCGTATATTATTTTATCTTATTATATACTTCCATTATATTATATATATGTATGCCTAACCATTTCAGGAAGTATATTCGAGATTATATCCTTCCTTAATACATATTGAGGAGATCAGTTCAAAATAGATCATGGCGTTCGAAGTGTCCATATATAGAAGATTGAAGATCAAACTGATTCGAAGGAGCCGTTGGAGATCTGGTGGTGAAGATCCTCACGCTCCATGCTCTTTTATAAAGGAAAGGAAGGAGAAGACAGAGTATACACAAGTGCTACACGAGTTTCATTCATTCAAGCGATCTGTCTTCCAAGTGTCTCTCTGCTAAGCGCTCAAGAGTTTGTTGTTTATTTCAAAGCCTTTGAGAGTCACTGTGAGCTTATAGGATATATTCATTTCAAGTGTTACTCGAGAGTTTATAACTCGGGAAGTTGCACTAGGCTATTGATTTGCGAGAGTAAGAGGATTGTACTAGATAGCTGAGAGAGGTGGGGCTCTTCTAGATTGGTCTAGGACTCCAAGGGAACGTGAGTTGACTAGATTGCAATTGTATAGGAGAGAGGCTTCTCGGTGAGCTATTAGGATCCTAAGCTAAGCAATCAATAAAGCCTTTTGAATCCTAGGGTTGTGGAAGAACCCTAGGCGGGGACGTAGGCCAAGTTGTGCTGAACCTCGTAAACAATTACTCGTGTTCTTTACTTATTTGCTTTACCTTATTTCCGCACTTGGTTCGATTGTCTAACTTTGTGATTCAGGTTTAATCTCAAAGGTTTTGGTACAAGCTCCAAAAGTCTTGAGACTTTCTGCGAAAAACGGGCATACTCTATTCAACCCCCCTTCTAGAGTATTTCTTATTACATTGTTCTTATATTATCGAACCTTCAAGTACGAAAGTTGCTAAATGCTACTCCAAACGTATGGTGCACGTATCTCTTAACCCAGTGAAGAAACAAGTCAATGTCAAACCTATTCTGAAATAGGAGCAAAGTCTCAATAAAAAGACTTCAATATAAGTATGTGATATATAATACAATTTGTTATCTAACAAAGGATATAAGTTATAAAATAGGAAAGTTAACAATATATATCATGACAATGTACCATTTTCATTTGCATATTTTTAAAGGGAATTATTGAAAAAATAATACTTTAAATTATAGTACTCACAGTCAATATTTTGTCCAACACCGCTTTAACTTCAGAAGAAACCATCCTTGCATATTTCCCGCTTGGTCTACCATCTTCCAATTTCAGCGTGATAGGTATTTGAGTACCAAGCTGCGCAAAGACCTTCTCTGCCTTCACTCCTCGACTCTTCCCACGCACATTTTTTTTGTTCTGATGCACACAAATATGTAGGCGTGGTCACGGGTTACGGGTCAACCCGTGACCCGGCGGGTCGTACGGGTCATTGACCCGGCGGGTCCGGGTTGACGGGTAGGCAGGTGGGGATGGGTAGCGGGTTAGGGTTAGGGTCGGGGATTTGTAACCCGCTGACCCGCCGGGTCAACCCGCTTTTTCAAAATATTATTTTTTTGAAAAATTTATTTTTAATAAAATAAATTTATAATATTATGTAAATTATGTAAATTATTCTTAAAATAACTCACAATAATACATAAACTAATATGCAAAGTGCAATGTGAGACAAATAAACCCCATCCTTCTCCTTCTATAGAGTTGGAAGTCTTCCTTCCTTCCCCTCATTTCCAATGTGGGACAAACACTTTGTCCCACATCGAAAATATGGAGTTAGAATGAGAAGGCATGGGGCTATATATATGTATCCCACTACCACATTTCTTCCACTTCACTTGTTTCCTACATTTCCTACATTGGAAATTAAGTTGGAAATGAAGTTTGAGAAATATACTCTCATATTTTTTTTCTATTACATCACACAATGAAATTATTGTGGATGAAAGAATTAATATGGAGATATAATCTTCCTACATTTTTAACACTTCATATCAAAGTGATAAAATGTGTTGTGAAGATAAAATCTTTACATATTATTTATTTATTTATTTCAATAGTCATTTTTAAAAAAAAAAATGGTTTTTTTTAAAAATAATGTAACCCGCCGGGTCAACGGGCCGACCCGGCGGGTCAACGGGCCGACCCGGCGGGTCAACGGGTCGACCCGAACCCGTCGACCCGTGAGATTTACCGGTTAGGGTTCGGGTCGGGCGGGTCGGGCAACCATGACCCTTGACCCGGCGGGTCGAACCCGTCGACCCGGCGGGTGCGACCCGTGGCCACGCCTACAAATATGTACTTTAATAAATATGTACATTTAAAAGTTATAAATTAATGAAGTGAAACATTTATTAATTTAAATTAACATATACCAGTAGCAACCACAGATTCCTCGGTACCAGCTGCAAAATATCATTGATGGTCAAAGAAACCAGTATATTCATAAATATGTACATTTAATATAAAAGTTATAAATTAAAGTGATAAATATCATAATTTAAAGTAACATATACCAGCAACAGTAGATGATGTTTCAACATTATCTGGTGAAGAATTATCGTTGATCGCCATCTCCACATGTGTGTCTTCTGTCCCTTCAGGGTTTGAAGGTTGGGTGTCAACTTGAACATTCATAGATGGATCTGTAATATTACCCAAAAAAAAATAGATGGATCTGTAATAGACATTTTGGGTTTATTTAATCGTAACAATCCAATAGAATAGCTTAAAAAAGATAAACATTAATAATATATAGTTTTTACAAGAAAAAAGATATAGGCGAAGGATTGAGAATCCTTACTTTCAATTATTCCATCCGATCTTGGGAGATTTACGGGTTCAAGTGCGCTGATGCGTGTTCTTTTTGGCACAATAGCATCTGTGTATGCCCATAATGTTTAGTAGTCAATGAGTACATAGTGCGAAGTGTGGGTAAATAGATAAATAAATAAATAAATAAATAAATATATATATATATATCTAATTATATAAATGCCCGAGTTTCTAAATTGAATAATTGATATATGATGCGTACTAGCAATGGCCTTAGTTGTATTGGCCACGAAATGATGCGAGCGTTTTTTGTTTCCATGGGTGTTAGATTGTTTGTCCATGGCCTTTTGTGCAGATTTGCTCTTAGATTGAGATCTTGTTTCTTCCATGAGTCTAGAAAAACATAAAATAAAATAGTTCACATAAAAACAACAGCTACAGTTACAGTTTACCAGCATAGGAAACCAACAAGCAATCAAGCCAAAAAAATATGGAAATCATACAATTAAAGTTGAGAGCCTGAAACCTGCACCACCAGTCCCTCAGATTAAATTCCGAGACTCCCCAAAAATTGAACATAAAAAACCAAAGAGTGAATGAATAAAGCTACAGTAAGTAAGATCCATCATCACTGCCACAACCCATGTAGGTATATTAGCAACACTCAGCAATGATTATTTGAAAGGAAATGAATAAAAATAAAAACAAAAGTTGTCAGATACATAATTGTATCCGTAAAAATGGAGACAAACTCGTGATTTATGTGAATTGAATAAGGGAGGGGGTGCATTATAAGTTGTGGAATCAGAAGCCAAGGATAAGCAAGAGGGTGTTGCGGAATAAGAACCATCTTCCATATTCCAACTCTAATCAATAATCATACATGTTTCCTGATATTTTTTTCTCATTTAGTCAATGATCACATTATCAAACGAAAAATGATTTATTCTCTCTAAAAAAAAATGAATAGATAAATAGGGAAAAGAAAAAAAAAAAGAAAATGAAACATGAAAAAAAAAAGACACAAGTAATGTAGATGATGATAGAGTTTCGGAGAGAGAGAGTTGTTGAAAGATATCTCTTGAATTTTCTGATTCTTATCAGTTGCTAAGATTTGCTAGGAAAACCTGCATCTTATGTGTTGTATAGAAAGGAGCTACTCACATACAAAATCACAATACATAGTCACATCAAACGGTAAGCAACAACCTGAGATATTATTTCACTACTAGAATTGTGTTCATAGACATCAGATCTTTTAAATCGGTCAAAAAAACGCATGATGTTAAAAATATTTATAACATCAGTTTAAAAATTATCGATGTTATTGAAACTAGATACATCGACGTCAGTTAATGGACAGTGTTAAAAATTCATTTTAAAAAAAAATCAAAAGCGCGTAGAATAGATTCAGCTGAAATGTTAAGCGGTAAAATTTAACAACTTTGAAACACTTAGAAAAAAAAAAAGAGAATTTCAAAATTTTGGAGGAAAAAGGACCTAAATTCCAACACTTAACCCCATATTCCCCAAATTCCCCTCCATTCCCATTCCGTTCTCTATCAAATTAGACACAGACCAAAAATCCCCAAATACGCTCTCTTCTCCAACTGGTTGCTCCTTTCGCTCCTCCGGCTGCTCATCATCAACCAGCATGGAATTGTGCCCTCACCGGCATCTTCTCCGGTTGGTCGTGTTTACCATCTCCAGTTGGTCGTTCCCTTTCTCTCCTATACCCCCTCCACCGCCTCAGATCCCTCCAAACCCTAAAACCTAAATCCTAGATCTGATAGAGCCGAATATTCGACCTACAAATTAAGCGAAGAAGCTAGATCTCCTATTCATCTCTAGATCTCTCTATGACTCACTCCATCTCTCGTCCGCCTACTGCCATCTCTGATGTCGACACCAAAAGCCAGACACCTTTCTTACTTTCGCCGAAACCAGAACGGAGATAGACCAGAAGTCGTCGCCTACACCTTCCTTGGCTGATGTGGCCTCACCGTCGACTTCCTTTTCCTATCACCAGGTGTGTCCCTTTCTCAATCCTCTTAGCACTATGTGCCTCGCCTGTTCCACTTCTTTCCCTTTGAATTTTCAATATTAAAGATTTAGGGTTTCTTTAGAGGTTAGTGAACAACTTTACCTAGCTGAAATTGTTTTTCAATGCGAGTTTAGTCTTTTAGGGTTTAAGGTTTCGATTCTTTAGATGTCAGTGATTTCGATTTTTTATTCTTTAAAGGTCAATGATTTTGATTATTGATTTTTTAAAGTTCAGTGCTTTAGGGTTTCAATTTCTGGGATTTTTTATGTGGTGTATATAACCTTTTTCTTTGAGATTTCAGCGTTTTTTTGTTCAATACATGGTGTTGGGAGCAAGCTCATACATGGGCTCAATAGTTGGAGGCTAGGGAAATGTTTTTTTTCGCTGAAAATGGGATTGAATCTAGTAAATACTAAGTATTATTAGCCCACTCATTCCTGTTAGTGTAATTGACTCACCATAGCTTTGTTTTCTGATTGATCCCAAACAATCATTCCATGCTTTGTTTTCAATAATTTTTAATGAGACTGGAGAAAGGGACTTGGTTGTCCTGTCTTTTATGCTTTAGCCTAATTGCCATAAGATTCCTCTTTAAAATCTTGTAATATATCCCCAATTTAATTGTTCTCACTCCATGCTTTATTTAATGAATATAGAAAATAAGATCTTTGTCAGCATTATTTTTTAGGAGATTTAGCAGGACTTTATTTTGTTTTCCTGATGAACATAAAGCTTAATCTTCCAGTTTAGCTTATTATCCAAACTAGCCCTTGATTAGTACATTACAGAAGTAATGAACGAAAAAGCTGGTGTATTATATGAATGTAAGATGGGAGCAAAGTATTCAAAACAGAAGAATCATCTATATGCTGAAGTTCCAATATAAATCTTTATAGCTGGAGCTACCATGTCAATGTTTTTCATTCAATCTTGTCTATAATTTGTGGGTAGAATCAAATGATCTCATTATGTGTTATGAAGGCCTTTTAATGTAGTTCTCATTATTTTTTTTGACAGTCCGTTGTCCTTAAATTCAAAATGCTTTTTGTTTTACAAGATTTGTCAGATATACCTACAACAAGTGTTAAAAAAAAATCCAATCATCTATTTGCAAAATTTACAGTGTAGATTAAAATGCTTTTGTTTGATTAGAACAACAGCATAATGATTATAGCAAGGATAGAGTTGGAAAGGAATTTCTCTTATGTACATTGTTTTACCTGACAGATAATAGAGGCTGTGATATATGCTTTGGCATCACTCTCGGAGCAAGTTGCTGACGAGGAGGTATGTGCTTTCTTATTACATGCTGTCGTCTCTTGAGACTTCTGTTCAGGGTAGATGATGTTCAAACAATAGTAGAGGTTGATATGTGAAGCAATTGCCTATGATACATCTTCTTTTCCCCTATTATACCAGATTTCTGGGTCAAGCCGACACAACTTTAAAAATCTCATTGAGAACATTGTAGCCGAACAAATGGAAACAGGTGAATTGGAAACCATTAGCAGTAAGAGTTCGTTTTCTCAATGTGATAACTAATTGGTCTGCTTGATTCCCTGCAGGGGTGCATGAATATCCATTTCTTTATGCCCGCTTGTTTTCTTCAATTTCCAAGTTCTCTCTCATGGTAAACCAGCATAATCTTATAATACATTACTTGTTACGGGCCCTTTTAAGCAATATAGCACTCACTATAAATTCTATAATGACATTAATTTTCATCAGATCAGCCATGAAGATCCGCAGAAGTTTCTTTCTGCTGCTGTTATTGCCATTAGCATGGATGTGTAAGAAATTTCTTCACAAACATCAATGTATGAATCGATCTAGATGGCAATAAGCTTTGCCCTTACAGGAACTACCATTTATCGTGTCTGCAGACCACCGCCTGTTAAAGTTGGTGCTTGTAAAGCACTTTCACAACTCTTACCTGAAGCCAAGCCAGAAATCATTCAGCCGCATATGATGAGTTTATTTTCATCACTAGTAGACCTTCTGAAGCAAGTATTGTCTGAACTCATATATGCCTGGCATTCTGTCGCCTTCTGTTATTGTTGGAATTACTCTTTTTTCTTTTTTTTTGTACCAGGCATCTGAAGAAACATTGCACCTCGTACTTGAGTCACTGCAGGCTGCCATAAAGTCAGGTGGGTCTGGGTGTTATCCACTAGAATAAAATGTGAACTTGCACACTGCAATGTCTCACACTCTCATGTGTATCCTGTGTGATGTTATCTGGTTTGATTGTGGTGGTTATTTTGGTAGGCGGTGAAGCAACAGCCGCAATAGAGCCAACTATCTCACCCATAATCCTTAATGCATGGGCATCTCATGTTTCAGATCCTTTCATTAGTGTAGATGCCATAGAGGTCTTGGAGGTAACGAGGACTGCCTCTTCTTAATATCTACATATGTCAATTGTCATACTGTCCAGATTGATGGCTATATTTGTATTTTCTTGTTTATGTTCTACCATTTGTCTTCTATTCCTCTCCTTGATAAATGTTGAGTGTAGGTGCCTAATGAATGATGGAAGTTAAATTGTGAATTTACTAACTGACCTTTAGACCATGTGTGAAGTTCTAAGTTTTGGAGGATTTAAATGAAAAGTGACAGATATAAATCACTAACGTGTGTCGGAAAATGAAGATGGATCATTGCTTCATAATTTAATTGTGCTTGATACATAATAGGAGGTGCACCATGCCTGAGTAGTTATTCAATATCAATCCTTATCAAATAGTTTGCAATGTTTAAGGGATATACGGTAAATAGTTCATTGAATATTCCTTCGATAGAAAAGTTATCTTGAACTTAGGTCTTTCTTCCATATTCCTTCTGCATCTAAAGCATTAAGTCATTCCAAGATTACAATAATAACCATAAACTTATATTAATCCTTATCAAATAATGACACATAGCTGCCTGGTTTGATAAAGTTTGTGCAACTGTCTAGAGGGAAATCTTTTTTATGCCAAGTGTTGCAAGATTCTGTTGTACATCAGCTCAAAAGCTGAGGTTTGTGAATTTAACCATTACTTTTCGATATAAGACTACAAGCATGAGTTTTCTGGTTTTCATATATGCTTTCAAGTTGTATATTGCAAAAAAAAAATGCTAGGGATGCCTAGTAAAGAGGTATTGAGTCTTATGATTTTGATTTGAGGTTAAACTTTAGAATCTTCCTTCAAGTATGAAAATGACCTACATTGTTTAATGTTCTTCCTGAAAGAGTGATTTCTGATAGGGAGGCTTGTAAATTGACATTATGGATTAATATTGCCTTCATTTTTAATGTTCTTCCTTCATTTTCTTCAATTTTCATGATAGGGAGGCTGGTAAACTTTAAATCTTGCTTCACGTATGAAAATTGACCTCCAGGCACTTTGGTTTTTCACTGCTCTTCGTATTTATAATATTTTCGCAATTATATATGTTCTTATAACATCCATTTAATTTTATGTTCACCCTTTCTATTATCTTCTAATGTTGCTAGGATGTCTCCACTTTTCATGCTAGGATCTACTAAAAAGTAAAAACACAATCTGAAGATTGAACTTGAAATTTTGAATCTTTTTATTAACAATTTGATATTTTTTATATGAACACACCATATATCCCTTATTTTACAAAAAAAATCACTTTCTTCTATTTCCTTTCACAGGTGTTGGATTCTACACAAAAACTTGTACCTGCAGATCAGCTGAAGACAAGATTTAAACAAGAAGGTTATTATAGTATTTATGTCTCTTGTATTATTCTCTATTAGTACCTTCTCCCATCTGCATCACTATCAATGTCAAAATCTTGCTGTTGAAAACTGTCTTCATTTACATTTCTTTTAATGCTCTAGTCAGTTAGCTATTGGTGGCATACATCTCCCTCATTTGTGTGTATATATAGTTTGCAATGTTTACCCTCAAAATTTGGTCATCATGTGCTTCCAGATTGACTCCATATAAATTCAAACATGTAACAACCTTTTTGAGCCCTTGCTCCTTGTGTGATTGGGGGTCTTCTGCTGCTGTAGTTAAATCAGTTGAATGCAATTTGATCTCCTTGCAATTTGTCTTTGATGATACATTCTCTTGCTATACAGGATGCGACCGAACCCTTCCTCTGTTTTTGCATATTGAAGCGGTGAAGATCTTGGAGGAGAAATGTGAACGTGTAATTAAAGAGCTCTCATCTTCAAACATGATTCAGTTCAAGAACGGAAAAGTGGAAGATAGGCACATGTATAAGGGACTTGGAGACACAAATGTATATTAGATGAGTTATTGCAATAAAGAACAATGTCTAATTTTTTTTATTTAATGCATGTGTTAGTCTTTCACAACGTTCGAGTTTCTATTATCCAAAACAGGGTCACAATACAGATCAATAGATGTATTCGATGATTGGCGTATTTGATGAAAAACATCGGACTCGAGAGAGAAAAAACGATGTCTATCTTTATAGATATGTCAATTATGAAGACACAAAGTGATTTCTAAAACTCACTATATGTCAAAATTGTAATATAAAACGATGTGAAAAAATATAAAAACATCGTTTTTTCATATAAAAAATGATTTGAAAATATATAAATTACATTGTTTTTTAAATTATTCAATATGGTCCATTATATTTATATAAAATAATATAAAAAATTAAACATGAAAAAATAGTATGCACAAATTGAATAATTCCTAACCGATGTGTGTATCAATGTAAAACATCAGGTTTATAAAAAATAACAATGTTAATGTGAACTTTTGGGTTGCCCTACAAACCATCAAATGGCTAGAAATGCAAAATAATAATGGTTTAACATTAGGTGAATATATCAAAACGTAATTATATTCATGTATTCAAGTCATTATAAAAAAAGAAAACCGATGTTACAAATTATTAAAGACATCGGGTATAAACCGATGTGGTAAAGTTGAGATCTTTAACACCACCCACTAACACGTCGAATTTTTTTTTGATTAACATCGGTTTATACCCGATGTCTATGAACGTTTTTCTAGTAGTGTTTGGAGTTAACTCCACAAAACCCATAGTGGATTCTTGCTAGTTGAAAGATATATCTAACATTCATACCACACAAGATGAGTAAGACAATCCCTATTGGCTCCCACCCACTTGGATTTAAACTCATCAACGCTTGTCCTCAATATTTGATCAAATAAAATAATCATAAGTTCAGAATGAATACTATATAAGATCTAAAACTCCTCGTCTGGCACATGAGATTGTTCTTGCAATATTTACCAATAAAATACTCTTATAAAATTGATTATTGCCCAAGCAGATATATGGCATTTTGGGATGAATTAATTGGTCCATTTGAAATGGACAGTCCGTCATATTTTGCATCTCCCTCTCTCTCGACTGTCAGGGGCCTCTCGTTCAATTGCCCTTTGACACAAACTTATCTCTCTAATTTCTCACTTAGATTCAGAATCTGGGTGGTTGTGGTCTTGCGTTGACCCTTATTTCTTGAGAAAAAGACACTAAACCTGACTTCACTATTCCCCCATTTCCCCTCTTCAAAGACACTAAGCCAGATATCACATGCAATTTCTGCAACCAGATAGCTCGAAAAGACAGAACATGTGGAATTCAACTAATGTAAACACAAGAGCACTTATGGAAGACAATTGCTATAGCCTCAATCCAATCACATACAAACACAACAAAGGGAAAGGAAGTGTACCTGAATTTGGTTGAATCTGACCACTAGACGATTCTGAAGTGGAAAACTTTTCGAAAATCACTGGCTTTGGCGTTGGATGAGAGGCATCTTCAATGGGTTCTCGATTGCCACTGGTACACCATCACACTTGAAATCTGGGAATAGGGTCTGTGAGAGAGGGCATATATTAGAGGCGTATTTAGGCGGTATGATAAAAAGGATTTGCCGCCGTTAACACCCAAATCTTTGTAAAGGAGGAAGTTTTCGTAAAGTAAGTGATTTTTTCATGAATTATTTAAAAAAAAAACTTCTTGAATTATTTCAATTTATATAAAGTTAAAAACTGTAAATTTAAAGTATAAAATTAAACGTAATATTCCTTTATCAATTACATATCCGGTTATATATAAAATGTAAAAGTCTATTATGTACTAGTGTTTTGATAGTTATATAAAATTTGTACATAATAATATATTAATTTATTATGAAGTTTTTATTATTAATAATTTATTATTGAACAACAAATGTTAACACAAATATATTGTAATTCTTATGGATAACTTTAATTGATTAAATATTAAAACTGTGTAGTTTTCCAATGTCATATAATTCATATGATATTTATATATATTATACTAGTTTAAGTCTCGTTCCGTACACATAAATATATTAATATAATATTTTAAAATTATATATGTTATTATTAAAATTCTTTTAAAAATATGCAAATAAACATAAAATTTAAATTATAATGCGAGAATTAGAGAAATGATCGTCAACAAATCTACCAAATGATATGGAATTAATGTTCACTTTTACTATTTAAATTGAAATTTTATTTATTAATTATATTGTTAATGAAAAAAATATAGTTTTTGTAAGGTTGTTGAATTAATGTTCACTTTTACTATATCAATAAATTATATATAATCTATATCTATATCAATTCAATATATAATACTAAAACACATACATGATAAGCGTAGAGTCATTTATATAAACATATAGTTTTTTTTAAGTTGTTTGAATTAATTTTTAATATAAATATTCAATCTCATATCTTAAGTGATTACAAAATATATCATTTTACCTTATTTTTGTAAATACAAGGGTAGAGTTATGTATACATCCTTTGTTAATTAAAACTTGTTGTTTACTATTCATTAACGCTTTTTTATAATGATAAAAACTATATAAAATATTAACTTTTTTAAAATTTGTTTTTATAAATTCATACTTACTAGTAATAAGTATGAAATTATTTCAAAAAATTATTTAAAAAGTTAATATTTTATACAGTTTTTAACACCTAAAAAAACGTGTGTGAATAGTAAAAAGTCATGTTTTAATTAACAGGAAGGGTATCACTTATATGCAAATTGGTATTTAAAATTGACAACGATGGACATTTGAGGATTTAAAAAGACTCTGGTGCCAAATTGGTATTTAAAACTACACCGATGGACAAATTGGTATTTTTTCTGTTCGGAATTTCGGTTTTCATGCGCGTGACTCCTACGCGTATACTGGACCATTTTTGTTTAGCTTTGACCGATTTCTTTCTCCTAATAAAATATCTAAATCCCTATTTAATCGGAGAGTTACGCACATGAAAATCGAAATTCTGATCAGAAAAAATACTAATTTGTCCATCGGTTCAATTTTAAATACCAATTTGACATCGGAGTCTTTTTAAATACTCATATGTCTAACCTCGCCAATTTTAAATACCAATCTGGTATTTTGGCCAAAAAATTTTAAAATAAATCAAATTCTTCATTTAAGACCCCCCATATAACTCACTGTTTTATGGTGAAATACAATTTATTCTAAAAATGCGAAAACGTTATTTAATCCAAACCTATCAATCTAATTAGTTATTAAATCAATCTAAAAAATTTACCATAAAATATAATTAGTTGTTAAAAGTAAACTTGTGTTACGCAAGGGTTTACTTTTTAAAATTTTTAATAAAATTTGATATTATATATTCCATTTATACAATCATTTTTATTGATCATATTAATTTATATAGTTTTACTTAATTATAATTTCTATTTTATTTTAATATTAGTTTAATACATTAGTAGAAAACATAAAGTAACCTTATAAAAATTACATTCTATATATTAAAGTAAACTTTTGAGATAATTTATTTTAAAAAAATGTTAGTAGGATTATCATGGTAGTAAAAATAAAATTTTATTAAATCAATACAATTTAAAAAAAGAAAAAAAGTTAAAAGTTAAAATAATACAAAACTTTATTAGTAATATATATATTACATATTGATTTTAATAAAGTGGATCTTTATTTCTTTGAATTGGTACAGTGGTTCACGTAGACTTGAAAGCCCAGCAAGGCCGCGAGGGTCTCCTTCGGTCCGGGACCATCTTCAACCTTCCTTCAGCGACCGTCTCTCCTCCTCTTCCGCCCCTTCCCAGAGGTGACATGGTGGATTCCATGGCTGTCACTTCTTCTTTCTTCCACTCCGACTCACACCCCATCATGCTCGTCGATGGTAACCTACTCCCCCTCTCCCTTTCTCTTTTCCCCTTTCATTCAATTTCAAATTTTTGGCCTTCCATTTCGTTGATTTCGTTCCCAATTCATTCGAGATTCGCTTAATTAAAACTGAAATCAAGAGGAGTACCTGTCCTGGACCAGTGTGTGCAATTCTTAAGGTACTTATTGATGGGCAACACTGTTGTAAATTGTATACTTCAACCTTTTTTTTGGTGCCTCTAAGGTGTTTGTTAAATTGCCTAGCTGAGTTTATTATCACTGTCAGCTTTCAATTTCCCTTGATATTCAGTAAGTAAAGAGGAACTTACACTTAATTGCAGTTAGGCTGTCCCATGTATGTGTTTTTGATATCTGTTGTGATTCTGTTTCTTTTAGGAGTTCATTGCCTTATGAAAACTCTCTCTCACGTTGGTTTGGTGAGCCTGTACGCACAGCCTTTGTCCATACTAGTGTGAGTTTTGTTTTCATTTTTCCACATGGACAATTGTGATGAAGCAAAAAAAATAAAAAATTCTTTCTGTGTCCTGCCTTGATTCTTATTGCTCTTTAAATTGACTGTATTGGTCTTTTCGTACAAATGCTCGGGGATATCCTTACTTATCGAAGCGCCACCAAAATCTTGTTACCGGGTTCTTTAATCATTCAATACAGGTAACTGCACCTGATTGTGTGTTACTTTTTCTTCTTGCATTTAGGATATGACTCAAAAACTTTGTTGTAGAGATTTTCTATTGAAGCCAAAGACAATACCAAAAAAGTGAAAGATTGGCTAAATGATTTGCACAGTGATGAGAGCCCACAAGTTTCAGAAAACAAGCATCTAGGTATATATGGTTTCTTCCTAAGGCTCCTTCTGAAATGTGCATATATCTGGCTGGAATTATCATCATGTCAATGTTTTGTGGTTGAAATAACAAAGTCTATTATGCCAATTTTTCAAAGCCTATTAGCTCAAATGGTAGAGCGACGTGCTCATGCACAAAGTTGCAGGTTCGAATCCTGCATAGGCTAATCTATATTTAATTGAAATTGCTTGCGCAAAGTAATAAACAATTGGCTGATTTGATATGCCAAAACAAAAACAGCAAATGCTACAAAAAAAAACCTATCAAATGCCAACATATCCAGCAAATATTAACATATATGGCAATGTCATGAAAAAAAAAACCAAACTGTTAAAAATATCCAAAATAGAATGTAAACAACTAAAATCTATAATAATAGGCCAAAAAATCCATAACAGAAATTTAGAAAATTCAGCTAACAACTATGAAAACCACTAAATAAATACTAGTAACAAACAACCCAACCACATATTTAATCACTATAATATTCATCAGAAGCACTTTCTTCCTCACTATCCTCATAAGCATTATCATTGTCTTCCTCGTCATCACTTGGGACATCGTTGATGGTGCTATCCCTTATGATTCTATCCATGTCTGTATCAATTATTTCAGGCTCAACATCTTGTTGATGCAGCTGAGGATTTTCCAGATCTTCCTCTGCAACCACCCACTGAACATCATTGAACTCATCTTGTTGAGTAACTCTACCACTACCCATTGGCTCAAAATCATCCACAACCACCTCTGCGCTTTCTTCTTCAACATCCACCACTGGGACATCCCACACATTTCGCATTTGCACTTTTTGGACAGCTTTCCATCCATGCTTCAATTTTGGATCCTCAACATAAAACACTTGTTGTGCTTCATTTGCTAGTATATATGGTTCATTCTCGTACCATTGAGAGTCTGTATTAATGCTCAGAAGATTATTATCCCGTTGTATTCTGTTATTGACGTTTCTCCCTTTCTCATTTGTGTTGTACCACTTGCACTTGAATCTATAAACATCATGCATATCAATATAGCTCAATTTGACAATACTCAAAAGAACGCCATAGTAATCATTTGTTCCCCCATGATAAACTCTAGCGACATAAACCCCACTATTTTGAGTAGTGCGTCGATCATCAAGCTCTGTTGTGTGATATCTACATCCATTGACAACACAACCGGTATATGTGTGGATCCGACTATCGGGTTTACATGACAAACAATAAAGTGCATCAGTTGACGAAACTTCTCCACTCTGGACTAAGTTACTCATCTACAAAGATAATTTAAAAAATCAAATTAATACATTAACATAGATTAGAAAAAACCAAATAATCCACGCATACACTAAATACTGATAGATTAGTACATACTCTTTGGCGAAACCAATTCGGAAATTCCTCTTTCTGTCTAGTAAATAAATTATCATCATTGGTTATTTGTTTCAACTCATCCTCATGTTCCTTGCAAGTGATTAAACACAATAAATAAAATAAAGTTGTATTCTAAAAATATAAAATTCTTCAATATAAACCACTCGTACTTAAACTCACTTACTTCATATATGGTTGGACTTCATCACAACTGTTGAGCACGTACCAGTGAGCTTTATTTAAATCATCTTGATCAATCACTATGAATTTCTTCCCGCTGAATGGACGAACCCTTTGGGAAAAAACTGACAAGCCACCTTCATGTTCAGTTTGAAGATCATCATTACGCTCCACTTGATTGAAACGTGTCTCAAATCCGTGAAAATACATCGAGCAAAATGTAATTGCCTCATTCACAACATATGTTTCAGCAATTGAACCTTCAGGCCGAGCTTTGTTTGACACATATTTTTTGTAAGTCCCCAAATATCTTTCAATGGGATACATCTACCTATACGAGACAGGCCCGCCTAGAATAGCCTCCCGGGGTAAATGTATGGATAGGTGAGGCATCACATCGAAAAACGCCGCTGGGAAAATTCTCTCCAGTTTACAGAGTATCAAAACTATCCTAGTCTTCAACCTTTCTAATTCTGACACTTTTAAGGTCTTTGCACAAATTTGTTGAAAAAATATGCAAAACTCAACGACTGCAGTGCACACATCTTTGTCCAAGAAAGGTCGTATACCCACAGGGAACAGGCGTTGCAATAGAACATGCCAGTCATGACTCTTAATCTAGATATCTTTCCGTCACTAATGCTCACATTTTTTGAAATATTTACAGCATACCCATCAGGGTATTTAACATTCTTCAAAAATTTAGCAAGAAGTCGCCGATGCTCGACTTTCAGTGTGTACCTAGCAGGAGGCTTCTTTAGCTGATTTCCATGTTGCTTCAGATGCAGTTCTTTCCTTATGTTCATATTTGCAAGGTTTAAACGAGCTTTGTGCGTATCGTTTGTCTTGCCCTCAATATCTAGCAATGTTCCTACAAGACTTTCATCGACATTCTTCTAGCAATGCATCACATCAATATTATGATGTAAATCCAACTTTGACCAGTACGGTAGCTCCCAGAAAATGCTTTTTCTACTCCAATTCAATTCACAGGCCTGCCGTTTTCTTTTCAAATCTGGATTACATGGAGATTTACCTGGTTTGCCTTTATGAACCCGGTCTAACTGCTTTAACTTATCCTCATCAGAAAAAATCCTTGAAGTTTCCCTATGTTCAACCTTTCCATTATATTCCTTACTCCTTCTTCACACGTGATTTTGTGGAAAAAAACGTCTATGACCCATATATCATAGTTTTTTTCTCAACCGATCTGAAGTTACGTCTTCATTGCATACTAGGCAAGCTAAATACCCCATTCGTGCTCCAACTTGATAAATTCCCATAAGCCGGAAAATCATTTATAGTCCAAAGGACACATGCTCTCAAGGTAAATCGTTGATTAGTAGAAACATCAAAAGCATCAACACCAACTTCCCATAATTCCTTTAGCTCGTCTATTAAAGGACGAAGATATACATCGATATCCTTCCCAAGTGCCCGGGGACCAGGAATGAGCAATGACATCCTGGAAAACATCCCTTTCATGCACTTCCATGGAGGAAGGTTATAAGGCACCAAAACCACAGGCCACATACTGTAACTGGTGCTCATGTTCCCAAATGGATTGAACCCATCTGTAGCAAGCCCAAGCCTGACATTTCTGTACCCCCTAACAAAATCGGGATACTCTAAATCAAAAGTCTTTCACTGTTCAGTATCAGTAGGGTGTCTAAGACAACCTTCTTCAGACTGACGTTTCAATTTATGCCATTTCATATCTATAGTTGTATGTCTAGACATATATAGTCGCTTCAGTTTGTCCTTTAATGGAAAATAACACAATACCTTCTGTGGGATTTTGTTGCCTTTTCCTTCTTTCGACATGTATCTAGGCCTTATGACACACAGAACATTCTTCAAGCTTTGCATTCTCTTTCCAAAACAATGCACTGTCATGCTTACACGCATGTATACATTCATACCCCATGCCTAAATCACGCAACATTTTCTTTGCTTCGTAAACCGATGAAGGGATAGTTGCGCCTTCTGGGTGAGAATATTTCAATATTTTCAATAAAGAATTGAAACTTTTATTTCTCTAGCGACCTAGTACTTTTGTGTGCATGAGTTTTAAAATAAAACTCAATGCAGTGAACTTTTTGCAACCCGGATACAACTCTTTCAGGGCTTCACCAAACATATCATCATATCTTTTTGTCTGTGTACTATCACTTATATCATCTTCATCCATCTCCGTCTCTCTCTGCACATCATCTAACATGTCCATCATCTGCACATCTTCATCAGAACCATCATCAAACCCAACATCATCATCATCATCATCATCATCACCGCCATCATATGAAACGTCGTCTCCATCATCACTATTCAGGTCTTCCCCATGGTTAGTCCATGCTGAATAATTAAATTGAAACCCTTTTAACATGATATGTTTACGAACTTATTCCAATTGCAAGAGTTCTCCATTTCTACACTCATGACACGGGCATCGAGTCTCACCATTTTCATTAACATAATCCTTGGCTGCTTCTAGGAATTTTTGTAAACCATTGATGAAGGCAGGTTGAAATCTATGTTGCAAATACATCCAACTTCGATCCATCCTAAGAACCAAAACAATTATATAACAAAGACAATCTATATACCAGAACATTGATAGCAGTTGTGCACAATCATATTACTCTAACCACGAACAATGAACGTGCACCACGCTAATCACTAACAAACATGACAAAGGATTTTAAAGCCTAATATACTTACCTTAATGTCTTGTACGGTGTGGTAGTAGTAGATGGTCAAGGTCTATCCTCATAGTTTATGATTGACCTAATGCAATTGTGCTCAATCAAGAACGTCTTCAATTCTCCAATTTTTGAACTTTAAAAAGGAAACCTTAGCCATCTATGTAAACCCTTGGCATTAACCTAACACCAAATAAAATTATGTCTTATTCTCCGGACTATCCCAATTCTTCATTATTATTATTTTTTATATCTCTTCTATCCCTTTATATCTCTTCTATCCCTTTCTTTATTATTATTATTATTTTTATTATTTAAATTATCTTTATTATTTAAATTATCTTATTATCCAGGCTTTTTTTTTTGCAAGAGTGAAGAGCGTAAAGGTTTGGCGAAGCGTAGAGAAGTTGAACGCGAAGGCGAACTGCACAACAAGCAGCACAGGGCGAAGGCCCGAAATCGAATAAGACAAGCGTCAGGCTCCACGGTGGGGCGCGAGTCGTCGGCGTCCGGCCTCCAGGGCCTCCCCGACCCCGTCTTCAGTCCAGCCTCGCCGGTAGGCAGTCGGTCGCCACTGAATTGAGGTATGCCTACTTAGATTACAACGCTTTCGATTCGATCCCGGCCTAATTCTTTGATGGGTTGACTGATTTAGAGGTCATGGCCTTGGATTACAATCCCTTGAATGCAACCACTGGCTGGTCACTTCCTGAAACCCTAGCTGATTCCGCCCAATTGGCTAATCTCTCATTGATGTCTTGTAACTTAGTTGGCCTAGTGCCTGATTTCTTGGGGAGTATGGCTTCTCTCAGCTCCTTGAAGCTCTCTCTGAATGGGTTATTTGGTGGGATCCCTGAGAGTTTCAATGAATTGCTAAGTCGCCTGGGTTTGTAAACCCCCTAACCATCGTCTTCATTTGTAAGAAACTTGTATGTGTTGTTTGTTTCAGGCTTTCAGCTCATTACATGTTCTATTGCCACATTATGTTTCATCGCAAAGCAATCAAGTAGATGTTTTGGTTTCATTTAGTATATTCTTGTTATTTTGATTTAGCATCTGTTGCTTAATATTGGCCGGCTTGTAGTCTATAGGAATTGTGACAGCTAACAGTCAAGTAAAAAAAAGCTTCATGAATAGTGTTTGTTGAGTCCTATTGGCTGAAATTCATTCAACCAAATGAAATCTCATGCACACAAGGAACCACCTTCAGATTATCTCTTACATAATATTTGAAAGATACAATCTGCCATATGTGTTCCAATTTTGAAGAAAACGAGTTTCATTGCATATATTTTTCTCAAAATTATAGTTACTAATCAATGAGAATTCAAACCCACATGTGTCATGGGTTAGTTGCCTGCTTGATCTTTTCCATGATTGAATAAAGTGTACTAGTTTTCTGTTCAAGTTGTTTACCAAAAAAAAAGTTCTCTTCAAGTTTCGTCAAAATTCAGCCATAACAATCTAGTAGCTATTAGATCACCACAAGGCAAATGATTCAAATGACATTTGTATCATTGAATGCTATTTTGTGGATGAATTGGTGATGTTACTATTTTCGTGGCATTATTAAGGTGCTTAATTGATGGTGTGAGACTTGTAATTGTATACTTCGACCTTTTTTTGCTGCGCCTAAGGTGTTTGTTGAAATGCCTAGGTGAGTTCATTATTGTGTTTGGTCTCTATGGTAGCTCATTTGTAGACATGGTTGCTGTTTTTTGTGTTCCTTTTGATTTGTGAGTAAATGGTGTGTTGTATCTCCTAGGGCTAATTTTAGATCCTTCTATCTGTTAAAGTTTACATCTACTCAGTTTGGTCCAAAAAGCTATCCACAGTCATACTTTTCTATTTCTGCGTTGTGTTATCATCTGCAAAAGAGAAGCTGGAGGCAGCTGGTTGTTCCCTCAAAGTACTACCCGGCAAAAAGAAGTGTGTGAACCCATCCATGGCCAAGAACCTTGCTCATGCTGACATGACGAATACTTCGCAATGAAATGGGTTGTAGCTGCTGCAACCGCTTCTGAAGCCAGCAAGGATGATGCTAGTGCATGAAAAGAGAATCAATAGGTCCAATCTCAAATTCTGAGGTAATTGCTTCCAACAGAGGTATGTAAAGTAAGCATCAGTTTAATTTTCATTTTGTGACCTCTTTTTATCGAAAATTGAATTATTCCTCTTTCTTTATGCTCCTGTTATCTTCCATGGAAATCAACGCATCTAGTCCTACATGATGATTATCTAGGCTCATCTCAACATGACACTTGCCTAAACCAAGAAGTAGGAAATATGAAATACTGTTGAACATGGACTTTATTCATGTGTATTTAGTTCCCCGATGGCTTTCAGAATAAAATTTGTGTTGTCCGGCAAGAGTCTGGGTGAGAGGAGATGGGGTTCTGTTTCTCTAGATGAAAGATGATTTTGCACTGTTATAAGGAATTCAAAATGGATTAACACATGTACGCAGATTGGTTCTATTTGTGATTCGTTTTAGACAGAAAAAGTAAGATTATTCTAATGTATTGATTAGATTTAAATTCTTTGGGGCATATAAGATTGGGTTTTGTTTAAATTTTTTTATGCATTTTACTGTAAATTATATTATAATGAAAAAAAATTACAATACAGCTGTTTGAAATGTTTTCTTTAAGTGTTAATATTGAGGCATTAAATTCAGAACATGGCTCCTTGTGATAGTTTGGAAAAAACGTTCACCGCAGCTATAACCTTAGCCCACTGAAGAGGAATCACAAAATGATAATCAGGCGATGCAGATATGCTTCGGATGAGATCAGCAGAGCTGTGGATATAGGGTAATCGATCAAGATAGCCCAATAACGGTTGAATGTATCAACGGGCACCTCCAGCGACAATGACCTGATTTAGTCTTCAAGGAGGAACTCCAATAGTTGCTTGGCTTTCGTCGTCACTTTCTATCTTGGATGATTGTGACATCAACAAGTTGTGAACCTTCTCTTTTAGCGTAAGACAGGCATGGGTGTGGAAGAGTAAGAAGAAGTACTGGGTGGCAACTCTTTTTCTGACACAAGATTTCGATTTCATCAAAGATCGAACACATATGTTGGCTGTTCATTCCACTCAGATTGCCATATATGAAGCACCTAAACTTGAAAGCCTGAAGCACGTAAGTAACTAATAATGCAGAAGCATCCCTAATACGTGCAGCTTTTTGTCAAGCATAAACCGTTGCTGCATTGAAGGGTTGGGTTTTACTTAATGTTTCACTAATATTTAAATTTATCTTATGCAGTGGGGTTCCCCAAGAGAGAGATCGACATGCGACATACTCCTGTGATAGTCAGTCAATATATGAAAGCACTGAAGATGGAAGTATCGGTGTTCTAACTGCCCTGAGTCTCAGGCTGAGATGCCGAATCAACCCTTCTGCGTACTTGTCTCATAATCCAAGGTTTGAGTAATGATAGTTCTCTTCTCTTCCTCACCCTCAACCAAATTCTAAAACCATGTGCTCTCTGATGCAACGGTATTAGAGTGTACCCGAATGTCATTGCTGCTCATCCTTCAGAACCAACTCAGTTCGCTCTAGGACTTAACATTTTGCCAGACAACACAAATTTTATTCTCAAAGCCATCGGGGAACTAAATACATAGGAATTAAGCCCATGTTAAATAGTATTTCGTGTAATTTTTATGCCTATTAGCTCAATTGGTGGAGTAATGTGCTCATGCACAAACATGCGGGTTCAAATCCCGCATAGGCAAATATTAACTTAAATGAAAATATCATTCGTTCAGTAAATTAATGGGCAACCTTTTTACATAAACAAAGTAGCAAACACCGAGAAATGTATACTTTCATAGCCTTTGATTTTTCAGTGTTGATTTTTATTATTTTAACCCATATTAACATACCAAACATGTATTTTTTTTTGCGATGAATTTATATTTTTGTAACCTTAGAATTTTGCGCTTGGGACATAGTTTTTCTTCATACTAGTAACGATGAAATTAATACTTTCTCAATCGGCCAATAATTTTTCAACATAAAATCATTTATCGTCAAACATGTACTTTTGCAATGAAAATATACTTTTATCGTCTTACAATTATGCACTTGTGTCAATGTTTTCTCCATACCATTAGTGACGAAATTGTTATTCCTTGTTGTATGATTGTTTTAAGGAGAAAAATGTTCCCCGTAAAATATAAACTATTAGTGAGGAATTTAAACTTTTCTCACAACTGAATTTGGGACATTTCTCAATTTTAACAAGAACAAATAACGATGAAAATGAAAAGTCCTCACTAATTGATATTTTTTGCGACAAATTATTTTCTCTAGAAACACATAATTTTAGCGAGACATTCAAATATTCATCGCTAATAAATTTGGCAGAGTTTGCATAATTCCCACCAAATATTTAACGATAAAACTGAACTTTCCTCGATAAATGTATTTTTAGCGATGAAAATATTCCTCAATAAAAACTTTAAATTTGTCACGATTGCTCTTACACTTTAGATGACTACAATATGACCACAATTAGTGATGAACCGAAAAATTTGTTGTTGATTGTCATTTTTAGCAAGGAATATAGGTTCCTCGCTAATTTTCTCGTCCAATTTTATGAGGAGTGGTTATGTTCGTCGCAAAATACAACATTTATCGAGGAATAATAATTTGTCACTAAAACTTTGGTCGCTAATAACCCTTTTTGTTGTAGTGAGGTGATGAGTTGAGATGGTACTTGATGGGTTATATTGAGACCTTGCGATGAAATATGGGATGAGTTGGAAGCATGATGATGGGATATTTGATACGTGAAATTTTATGAAATCATGTGTGCTTGTATGTTTTTAGAATGTTTCCGATTTGCATGATAAATGGATTTTATGACTTAGGTCATAGGGTAGGTACATGGGACTTACCCCGAAGAATCCAACGACCCCTCTCGTTTTTTGGTGGGAAATCCCACCTTTAAAGCACATATTTTGATTTCAAAACATTAACTTGTACTCGGGGCGCAAGATCATAACAAGGGGTTTCATCCCTCGAAACGTAACTCAGGAATCATAATCCCGGCCTATTACAAAGGTGGTATCAGAGCCAGGTTTTGCAATCTGAGTATTATAGGTTGAAGTTAGTTTTGAAAAAGAGCCCAAGGATTTCAAATTGTTTTGGAAATGTTTTCAAAAGGGAAAAACAAATTCAATCGGACTTAACCTTAGACTGACCGGCCTATAGGATCAAACTCGTGGTTAGAGACCCAAGCGGTAGACATCCCTTATGGATGTAAAATACGGGGAACGGTTGGCAAAATACTAGCTTTTATTTACATATGGGGCATAGAAGACTCCAAGGAGCACCACGGAGGTCGGAGTGTTTAGGTTAGGAGACCGTGAGGTTTTGCCCCTTTGGTCAGCTGCCCCTCGAAGGGCAGAATAGATTGTCTCCATGCTTAATATGACCAATGACGTGCTTATATGTGTGTGTGTCTGATATCATTTGCTGGTCTTACCATATGATACTCTTGTGATGCTTATTGTGTCCTAGCAGCGGGTACTTCGTTCGACTACGCACCCCCTTTTATAGTTAAGGCCATACCCAGGTTCTCACGCTATAATTTTGCATAGGATATATCGTCAATTTATTCTTATCTTGTTAAGCACTTATAATTGCGAGTCCTGTGTTAATCAATAATTGGGTGCCACCTTGTATGTTAAATACTACAACATGATGAAATGCACATATACATGAAATGATCCAATGTTGAACTTGTACCTCAGTAATCATCTTAGGTTATACTTATGCAATGTCATGACTGGTTAGAATCATGTAGGACATGCTTTCCAAGCATAGTTCATCGTATGATTACATGCCATACTTGTCTTATCATATAGACCTCGTTGTTGTATAATGTGATAGTTACTGTGTCCCCCTTCTATGTTCCTTTTTATAGTGCTATGGCATGTGTGAGCATCTTATTATCAGATTCTATATTGATATGACCTGTCATATGTGTACCAAATATGTGATGCCCTACGACATTCACTAGATCTTCCATAGTTGTGCTGCGTAAGTCTATTTTCGATTCGTGCATATTTGTTCTGCCAGGCATGACTATTACATGAAATGATAGGTTGATAACTTATCTCGAATGCACGTAGAGCTTATACATATCATGAATGCATATGTCGTTAGACCTTGAGATAGGTATATGCTAGTGTGGGTCAATATGACTAATATACTCCGCGATTGCTATGTGTTTGCTGGCCGCAATGATACCCTCGTATAATACCGTAAGGGCATTGTTGTAACTCATGGGTTGGGATCTTGTTTCTAAACTCGTCGTCTTTAGTCTTGGTCCATGTCTGAATTCATAAGGAAATCATGTTATCCTCCCTTGTCCCTCCCATATCTCCATGATTTCTAACCCCTTGCGATCCCTTTGACGACTGTTGACATGGAAGAGAGAATGACTAGCCAGATAGCACTAAAGTGGCATAGCGGAAGCGTGGTGGGCCCATGACCCATATGCCCCGGAACCGACATAATCGGCGGCATTGAGAAGCTAGTATGAAATAGAAATCACGATCACTAGATACGACATGTCTTAAGAAGAAGTAGCGTTCCTCGTTCGATTGGCTGAACCTTTTCGGTGTCGATATTGCGCGATAGATCTGGAATTCGACCTAACGATGAAGTTGATGTGATAATGTGTTTTGATATGGTGAATTGTTAGTGAATATCGCCTGATTGTCTTTTGTCTGTGATGATGTGCTTCGATGCCTTGGAATTATGACATGTAATGATGTTTTGACGTGTTGATGTTCTAAGTTAGCCATTATTGCATGAATGGTTTGCCTATAAAATGTGAATCTCAAATATTGGAATTTGATATGGTGATGAATTTTCTACGATGAGCTTTGAATTTTTAATATTCTTAAATGATTAACGTTGAATTTTATGATATCTTGAGATTGAATGATTGAAACTGATTATGAGAAATGAACCTAGGAAGAGAATATGAGAATAGCCTTTAGAGGTGGATTAAGTCAACCTCTTGTTTGAGAAATAGGTCGGAGTGAGACCAGGGGATTAGTCTTTAGAGGTGGATGACCACCTCTTGAGTGAGAGCTTGAGCATTTGGGAATGTAGTGGCTAGGCAGGATATCATTAGGATTGCCGAGCACCCTGATCATCAAAAAGAATTTTTAAAATAGTTTTAAAAGCGACAAACTCCAACTTGCCTTGACAAGAGTTAAACGTGTTAAAAGCTTCCATTTCCCGGGTAACTCTATGATACATCACGAAGTAGATACAAGCATTTTATGTAGGGTGATTGCTAAGACCTAGTGATGATATTGTAGAACTTTTATAGTTGTGTTATTTCTGAAAAGCCGAAACGAGGATGTGATAGGGGCGCTTATTGCATATTTGTCAAGACTAATTAGAGATGTCATGACCGTGATTAGGATGTTGTGAGAATACCAGAAGACGCACCCGAGTTGATTGCATGATCCTTGGACATGGTCCTTCAACTCGCATTTTAAAACTCCCTTCTCTTACTTTAATGTGATTTTAGTCTCAGGGACGAGACTTGTTGTTAGAGGTGGATGGTGTAAAGGCCCGGATTTTCAAATCTTGATTTTCGGAAAAATGAATTTAAATCGGATATTTCAAGGAAAACTCATCCTCAATTTAATAAATCAAACTCAAGACTCTTAAAGAGGATTCCGGCCAAATTTTGAAATTTTTGCAAAATAGATTTTATTCCGCTTTCATATTCCGAGAATTGAAAAATGATGTTCGGATTTCATTATTAAATTTAGGTTGGAAAATTTAAAAATTTATTTTGAACGAGTCGGAATAAGGTCGAGAGAGTGGGTTTCAGGATTTATTTCCGGGCATTTGAATTTAGCGTATGGGACCACACTCTCTTTGTTTCCCTCTTCCCTATTTTGTCATCTTATTTCCCCACACCTAAAACCCGACAAAGCCCTCTCATTTTTCTTTGGTTATCAGCAACCCACCTAGCTAGTATAGTAGATACCCTTACTCTCCCATATTTGGAGTGCAAACAGAGCTTCTGTAGAATCTTCC
This sequence comes from Persicaria maculosa, assembly GCA_963922045.1. NCBI lineage: Eukaryota > Viridiplantae > Streptophyta > Magnoliopsida > Caryophyllales > Polygonaceae > Persicaria > Persicaria maculosa. The sequence goes on along the minus strand of OY998252.1, from coordinate 80,756,353 downwards.
TCCTCCCAACTGTCCCGTTCCATTTTTAGTTTAGCAACACCATTTCTCCCTTGTCTTCAAAATTTCAGTTCACCTTCTTCTCTTTTCTTTCCTTCAGAAACCCACCAACAGCTCCCCTTTTTCGCCTCATTTTTAATCCAAACCAAACCCCCATTTTGCCTTGTTCTTCAATGCCGAAAAAAACCACCTCCTTTCCCTTTCCTTGTTGCTCTTGAATCAACCCAAAGCAGCCTCCTTTGGCTTTCTGATGCCCAACATGACTCATGTCCTCCGTCGCTTGAACAATCAGCAACCTTCACCTCCATTCTCCTCCTTCCGCCTTGAAAAAGCTAGTCGCGAGCTCTCTTTCCCATGTGTTGCCGAGAACACAGCAACCTCCCACCCACTTCATTCTTCGTTCTTCATCCTCGAGCCAGCAGCAGGAGCATCCTCGCCACCTCGTCGACATCCCCATGCAACCGGCAGCCACATGAGAGTCCAGAGAAGTCGTGGGCAGCCCTTTGTTCACTCATCCCCTGTTCCTCCGACTTCCGAGAGGTAAGAGCTCCTTCTCGCCCCCTTCCTCTTCCTTTCACCTCCAAATGGCATAAAGGTGGACTTTTAACACCCTAACACACCCCCAGGTCATTTCTGACGAGACCCGATTCTGACGAGGCGTCTTCGAGCTTTCCCGGCGAGATTCCATTTCGGTGAGCTCCCTCATCTTCTTCCCTTCCTTGTTCAAATTCGTGCTCCATGGTTGTTGGATTGAACAGTCGGATCTCTGCTACCGCCGGCGAAGCTCTCCTCTTCCCTTCCTTTTCCTGTTTTCGAATAGTGATATGAGGAGGAGATGAACAATGTTGTTCATTTGGTCTGGTTTTGTTTTAAAGGTTGGGTTCGGATCGGATTTTAAAACCAGTAAACTGGTTTCCTTTGGATCCTGATTTGAGAAATGTATTGGGCCTTTTTTCTCTCAGGGGCCTGAAAATTGACTAAAATGTATTTTGAAAGGAAAAGAGGGATTTATAAGACAAATATATTTTAATATAAAATATATTTAATAAATGGAATACAAAATATTCTATGATATTATCAATGTTCTAAAAAACGCTCGGCGGATGCTTGGCGGCAGGGTGCCGCTAAGCGCCAAGACGGTTTGGCGGCCTTATTAGCGGTTTTTGGCGGATAAAACGGTTTTTGATTATTTTGTTATATTTATCCCATAAACTATGTATAAACATATATTATATAATAAACTATTTATTAATTTTAAGTTTATAGCATATCAAATAAAAAATCATCATGACCCTTTTTAAAGTTGTCTGAATCAAATATAAAATCATATAGATATATTCAAATAAGTATAATGACTTAATAATAGAGAAATTTAAAAGCATAAAAACTAAATAATCTCAATTTAAAACCGCTAAGCCTCCGTCCTGTGCCGGCCAAAACTCTTCCCCGCCAAGCCCGATTTGCACCTGCCAAGACCGCCAAGTCTCCGTCTTGCACCCGCCAAGGCCGCCAAGACGTTGTTCCATTCCCGCCAAGGCTCTCCCCCGCCAAGCTACACCGCCAAGGCCGAATTCGGGACAGTGTGGGTCCGCCAAGCGTCTTGTCGCCGTCTTGGCGGCCGCCAAGGCCGTTTTTTAGAACACTGGATATTATTGATGAGTTTAAAATTTTAAAATATTATTATTGGTATTTAACGCTATAATATTATTATGGTGATTTAAAATATGATATTATAAGACTTGGATTTTTTTTAAGTGAATTGGAAAAAAGGGTTTTAAAGGTTGGAATTTGATTTAAGAAATGTAATTGATTTAATCAATTTACAAGTGGAGTTTCGAAAATATCCTAACCTTGTCGGAATCGTTTTGATAAAATAATAATAATATGTTGATTTCAAGAGTAATGCTTTGAAAATGGATTTTTAGGTTAAGTATGCTTTGGGAAAATATCTTGAAGGGTGATTCGATTTAACTTGAGGTTTTAAGAGAGCTTTGGGATTTCTTAGGAAAGTGACTTACCTTGTATAACTTGTTGGATAACTTGATACCTTATATTAGTGTTAAATGCAAATTCTGATGTGTGATATTGTTATATATGACATGTGATATGTTGATTAATAAGCATGTTATGATGCATTGTGATATGATACATAAATTATGAGATAATGGTGTGTTCCTATATGAAGACATGATGTTATATTATATGATTGAAAAGCATGACATGTTCTTAAATATAAAAGTATAAAAATGATCTATATATGAGGTGATGATACATGTTACTATATGTTGTTATATGGAATGATAATAAGTTAAAACATGATGAGATGTTGAGATGATGAGTTGAGATGGTAATTGATGGGTTATATTGAGACCTTGCGATGAAATATGGGATGAGTTGGAAGCATGATGATGGGATATTTGATACGTGAACTTTTTATGAGATCATGTGTCCTTGTATGTTTTTAGAATTTTGCCGATTTGCATGATAAATGGATTTTATGACTTAGGCCATAGGGCAGGTACAGGGGACTTACCCTGGGGATTCGAACGATCCCTTACGATTTTTTGGTGCAAAATCCCACCTTTAAAGCACATATGTTGATTTAAAACCTTCAACATGTACTCGAGGCGCAAGATCCTACCGAGGGGTTTCATCCTTCGAAACGTAACTGGGGAATAATAATCCCGGACCGTTACAAAGGTGGTATCAGAGCAAGGTTTTGCAATCCGAATATGATAGCTTAAAGTTGGTTTTGAAAAAGAGCCCAATGATTTCCAATGGTTTTGGAAATGTTTTCAAAAGGGCAAAACGAAGTCAATCGCGCCTAACCCTAGACTGGCTAGCCTATAGGATCAAACTCGTGGGTAGAGACCCAGGCGGTAGACATCCCTTTTGGATGTAGAATACGGAGAACGGTAGGCAAAATACTAGCTTTTATTTACAGATGGGGCCTAGAAGACTCCAAGGAGCTACACGTAGGTTGGGGAGTTTGGGTTAGGAAGTCGTGAGGTTTTGCCCCTTCGGTCAGCTGCCCTTCGAAGGGTAGTATAGATCGTCCCCATGCTTAATATTACTAATGACGTGCTTATGTGTGTGTGTGTCTCATATCATTTGATGGTCTTACCATATGATGCTCTTGTGATTCTTATTGTATTCTAGCAGCGGGTACCTCGCTCGTCCGACTACGCATCCCCTATTATATTTAAGGCAATGCCCATGTTCTCACGCTATAATTTTGATTAGGATATATCGTCAATCTATTCTTATCTTGTTGAGCACATATAATTGCGAGTCCTGTGTTAATTAGTAATTGGGTACCACCTTGCATGTTACATACTACAACATGATGAAATGCACATATACATGAAATATGGTCAGATGTTGAACTTGTAACTCAATAATCATCTTGGGCTATACTTATCACTACTAGAATACTGCAATTAGACATCATATGATTTAAGTCTGTCAAAAAAGTAATCGATGTTAATTTAATCTATTACATCAAATAATAAATTTGTGATGTTAAAAAAATTGAAGACAACAGTTGAATTTTTTGACAGATATTAAATAGTCAATTTAAAAAATTGAAACGCGCGCCTGATGAAATTTTCGTAGTTTTAAATGCCCGCCCATACTTAGATATTTTTTTTGAACACCCGCCAATACTTGGTGAAAATAGGAGCTATCCTCATACATGTGTACTGTGAACGGATTGAAGAGGCAGCCCTCTCCTCTCTCACGATTCTCTGTCTCACTCAAGATGTCACCGTCACCACCACTACTGCCATCGCCACCACTACCGCACTGTTCCACCGCCGCCACCACTACCGCCACCTCCTCTCCTCCTCTTTCTCCCGACTTCATCCTTGTCTTCCAAACTTCACCAATTTCTCCGCAGATCTGAGATCTCTCTCCCGATTCTCCTATTCAAGTAAGGTCGTCTCTCTCCCGATTCTCATTCGAAACCTAAAAAAACCTTTGGAAGAGACGAGAAGCCATAAAAACTCCCTGACCTCTCTCTCTCTCTCTCTCTCTCTCATTCGAGTCTATCTCACATCCGAATCTCTCTCTCTCAATCCCTAGATGGCAAATGCTGGAGAAGATAAAGATCGAGAAGGAGAAGACGGAAGAGCTTTTGATGTAGAAGGAGGAGGTGCTGAGGGCGAAGGAAGAGGAGCCCGGGAACAAAGGCAAAGAGCAGGAGAAGCATCAAGTTGAGCTTAAGAAGTTGCAGAGGGAGGAGTTCAAACCTATTACGGTTAGTATTTGCTTAATTTTTTGATTGGATTTTCATACCTGAGCAATTAGGGTTTTGGACTTGAAATATCCCATTTCTAAAGATCATAGTTCCATTCATATGTGTTCAAACCTAATGTCGATAGTTGATTTTCTGATTTTAGTGTTGAGATCTTTTGTTTCTTTTAGATTAGAATGTAAACATTTGCTTCAGAAATTAGGGTTTAGGACTTAAAAAAAACCCATTTCCACATATGAAGATACATTCCTCTATTCACGATTTAGCAGCAAAGCAAAAAACAACCCAGCTCATACATGTTGCCACTAAATCAAAATGGTTTAACTTACATTTGAGCTGATGACTAGAAAATTTCTTCCAGCAAAGGACCCACTAGTATCACCATGCTCCGTTTCTTGAAATATATCAAGGCTAATATTCGGAAATGCCTCATAAAATGGCCTGATTGATGATACCCTGTGAAATCAGACTGTTTTAAGTTTGAGCTCTGGTGTATTGTTTATCAATGTCACTTCAGCTTTACACCAACTGAATCATATAATCACTTCAAGTTGCGTTGTTCTATTTACGGTCTCATATGAGGAGGAGTTTTTGTTCTATATCAGTCATTCAAACACCCATGTTTTCTTCCACTTGAGACTTGCAAACAGGTCTTAAACTTTCGATCTTCTCACCCTTTTTTCCTTATTGTTGGATTGTGAACCCTTACCCTACAAAAAGGGTAACATGAGGAGAAATTATTTTCTTTCCAATGTTTAGCATTCAGCAATCACTAGATATTGACCCAACTGATGACATTGTATTTGTCATGGCGTATGTATGGTGTATTTGGATACTTCTTTGATGTACTACTTTTTTGGATACAATTCGATCTGATTTTGTGTTATGAACTTTATTCAACGACTGATCTCTGAATGTGGTATGATTGTTATGACTGTTGCTTGATTTGTCAGAGATTCTTTAGCCCATTTCTCTTAGTTGGGCTAAGTTTACACTTTACAGTTCGAGTATCATGATTGATTGCAGGTATTTTAACTTTGACAGTGGATGTTGCTGACATGGGAGTAACTATTTTTAAAAGGTAAGGAAAGTTAACTATTTTCCCTATGTAACATCAAGATTTACAAGGAAGAGAGTACTGGGTTTACTTTCGCTTCAGCAGCTTGGTGGTATTCATATCGGAATATTTTACTCCAGTATTATATTTGAAAGTGCAGGTCAGAACAAAGATCAAGACTTCACTTGTACCTTTCTAAATTTTTTGTTCAATTCTTGTATATGTAATATCCTAGTGCTTTGTTTATTGATTGGTTATTATATTGAGTTCTTAGTCATTGTGCACATTGTTTCTCAACAGAAAGAGTTCAAGAACCAGATTGAGGCAGTAGCAGGTAGTCAAGCTCATCCCATGATCAAGATAGGTCTTGTAATATGTGGATTTAAGTTTGATACTCCATCTCCCAATAAAGACCTGAAAACATTATTTAAATCTAGAATTAAGTTTCATTGCTTGCTTGTTTCTATGCAGATAATAATTGCTTGGTTCTACTCACGAGTGAAGATTTGACTGAGACAAATCTTGGGATTAATTAGGAAGGCTAAGTAAACTAGGCGAGGCATCTTTATTATATTTCATAAGGAAATGTCATTTTCTATGCATTAAACGTAGTTAAACCCAATGCTGGGAGAAGGATGAAAATACCTATTGTAAGAGAATATTATCTAGTTGATTGTATTGCAAAACAGAAAAAGCTTCCATTTGATCTATACAAACTGGAAGCAATTGGTGAATCTGCTAGCATGACCGCCATGAAAGTGAAAGGCATAAGTGTTGTACATGAGGCTTCTTGACTGAAAGATTATGGTCATATTCTCGAGGATGGCCCAAACATCTATAACACAACCTTGAACATGTCTGACATTTCCACTGGTGTTAACAGGTTATTATGCTTTCATTCAAAATCTACATTGTAAGATCTAAGAACATTTTAGCCTTTGTAAGGGATGGGGGGACGAGAGTTTGATGTGTGGTTGCATTGGAATGCTCACTGCCCAGTAACCCTTTTCAGACGTCACCTTTACTCCTTGTTGAGCTGTTCTAGTTAATCCTTTCATCTTTTCTTGCATATTTTTGTCAAAATATGATGCAGTCTGATGTACAATGCCGCTGGGAAAGCCGAGTAAAAGCAACATCGAGAGAGGTAACCATATAGATATTGCAACTATCAGTTCTACCTTCTGGTAGACTTGATGGATTGGTATATTACTTTGTTCTTGTTTTTCTCGTGTGCTAGTTATAATTTGTAGGTTATCAAGCTTTGAGTACAGAATTTATGACTGCTGGCAAGTTTTGCAGATATGTAACTTATATTTGTCTTTTTCTCTCTGCATATTATGCCTATTTGCAATCAATGCCCTCACAAAATGCATGCAGAATGGTCATTTAGGGCTTTATTTTGTTGCTTCTATTTGGGTTAATTATTTGTTTAATCTTAGCATCTATTTCTAGTTTAATTATTTGTTTGTCTAGTTGCAGACACTTATTGAGTGAGCCATTATACACCCAAGGCATGCAAATTGCTTATGAAACACTGGTTGGTTGCTTCAGTATAAGAATGCTTTCTCAACCTCTTGATTTAAAAGTACATATCCTTTGTAACAGTGTATCGTTCAAGTACCTATCCTTTGTAAAACATTTGTAAATATTGATTTCGCGTTTATCTTAATGTATATCTTCATTAAATTTCCCATCATTTGCAAAATCTTATTTTATGAGCAAAGGGTGTTGTGTATCAAACGAAAAAACATCGGATTATAGATGAAAATCGTTGTGCATTAATAGCTATAAAATCGAGCCATTACATAAAAATGGATGTTAGTATCGTTATAAACATCTTCTAAATAATCTAAATCAATGTGTAACATATATTTTTACATCACAATGTGAATATAAACTGATATATATTGCTAATAACTACATCTTTATAAAATTCTAAAATGATGTCCATATCATATTAATACATCAGTTATGCACATATTTCATGCAGTATATTATTTTAAAACAATAAAAAATCACAAATTATATATCTGAAATTAATATACACAAAATAAATATAATAAAAAAGATGTATATTTTGTTTTAATACATTGATTATTTTAAAAATAGTGATGTAAATGTAAAATTTAGACTTGGTGTAGACATCAAACTTATAAATGAAAATAACAAGGCTTTAACAACAAGCAAACATGTCAAAAATAAATTTGAGGGGTTGATTTATATCTATATTAAAAATAAAATAGATGTCTTAACATGGAAAAGACATTGGCTTAAAACCGATGTGAAAAGTTTGATCTTTTACTACACCCACATAAAGATCGGAATTTTTTTTGAAAGACATCTGTTGATAAAAGATGTCTAATTGGATTTTTCTAGTAGTGTATGCCATGTCATGACCGATTAGAATCAGGACATGCTTTCTAAGTATAGTTCATCGTATGAGTACATGCCATACTTGTCTTGTCATGCAGACCTTGTTGCTGTATAATGTGATAGTTACTGTTCCCCCCTTATATGTATGACAAAAAGTAAGGACAAATTGTACCTCATTGTCGGGTAGACACCTTATTACCTTATCAACACAATGTTTCCATAGATAGGGGTCATCCCAAACAAATAAGCGGGAATCATGACGTACCTTGTCCTTTTATGCTTTTTTGAAGTTGGGTGGAAACTCTATAGTAACCAAAAAATTCACCATATTGGCAAACCAAGGTCGAGGAGTATGGGCACTGATGCGGGACCATCCAAGACACCTCCGGACACACCTATCATACTTGGGGATGGACCTATGACTCGAGCTCGTGGGAATGATGTCATCCTTAAGAGGAAGAAAAAGACTCCACCATGGGAGAAGTTCCAACGGTGAAAGCTTGATTCTGACGTTTTTAGATTCGTTCAGCAGATTTGATAGCTTTTCGACAACTCAGTAAAGTGGGTCGTTCGGAGTCCATATTTATCGGATTGGTTCATGCCATACCTTGTTGAAACGAGGACAAAAAGATCTACAACTTTTATGTTGAAAATATTTCCAGATTCGACCTACAGCTTGGCCGAAAATCACCGTCTTTGCAGCTATCACTGTTTAGACGAAATTGCCTATGTGTTGGAACCTTTTTATTGCCGTTTTTATTAGCATTCTTTACTTGAGTTATTTTAGGTAATTTTAGCGATTTATTTTAATTATTCTTTTAATTAGTATTTTCATTAAAAATCAGCCCTATGGTTCTATAAGAACAACTGATCTCCTATTGTTGAAACTCAGTGTGTATGCTTTTAAAATAAAAAACTCTCTTTTATGTGAAACACATCGAGTGATGAAGTCGATCGATTCGTAGCTAGGCTCGTCGATTGCAAATTGTTATTGTTTCCTCTTGATTTGCCTTGTGTTTGTCAATCTCGCGAAGGTTTGGTAATCCCTGGTATCCACGAGCCCCCTCCTTGTGCCTCCAAGTTGTCCGCTTGGTTGTATAGGGTTGTAGAGGTGGGTTATATAGTCATTGGTGCTGGTTCTTACCTTCTACAGAAGTCTATGGTCTTCATCTTGTTGTATATAGATCATTTCACCAATCTATTGAGTCTTTCCATTCAATTTCGTGTCTTTTAATTACTGTTACAGCCGAGTCTTCTTCCTTTGTTTGGTCTACGTCGAGTTTCTTAAGAATCTTGGTGTTCTTGCATTGTTCTTTTTTTAGTCTTGCAATTTGTGTCTTGATTATCGAAGATTAGGTCATCCTACGGCTTACCCCGTATCATTAAGGGAATCAATCCCACCCTATGCATGCACATAATACTTTTGGAAGATGATGCTAAGCCATCAAGGCAACCCCAGCGGAGACTCAACCCACCAATGATGGAGGTAGTTAAGAAGGATGTGCTGAAACTTCTGCAAGTAGGTATGATCTTTCATATCTTTGACAGTAAATGGGTGAACCCTACACAGGCTTTGTCCAAAAAGGGGGTATCACCATCGTTGAGAATCGGGATGGTGATTTGGTTCCTAGCAGGGTCCAAACAGGATGGAGAGTTTGTATTGATTATCTCAAACTGAATGCGTTAACTCGCAAAGATCACTTTCCTTTACCTTTTATGTATCAAATGCTTGAGCGCCTTGCTGGTCGCTCTTTTTATTGTTTCTTAGATGGCTACTCAGGTTACTTTCAAGCACCCATAGCACCTTATGATCAAGAGAAGACGACATTTACATGCCTCTTTGGCAGTTTTGCATATCGCAGAATGCCTTTTGGGTTATGTAATGCACCTGGAACTTTCCAACGGTGTACGGTGAGCATATTTTGAGTAGGCAGAGCATTTTATTGAAGTATTCATGGATGATTTCACTGTGCATGGAGATGATTTTGAAACTTGCTTGCACCATTTGTCACTTGTGCTTAAACGTTGTGTAGACATTAACTTGGTTCTTGTTGTTGCAAGAGGATGTGTCAAGTATGAAATATAAATAAATATAAAAGCAAACTGACTCCCTGTCTCAGCAAATAAATACAAGACTTCCTCCCGTTATAGTAGAAGGCAGTCAGGATCGATCTACGAGGAAGCGTGTCAGCTCCCGCCTTTTCAGTTCCAAATCTCAGCACGATTTCGACCAGAAGAGTCCTTGACTTCGAGTAAAGTAATCGACTTCGACCACCCTGTCGACTAAAACAGAAAGCATAAACAAGCAGAAAAGAAAACCAAAGCAGAAACCTTGTCGATCTCGACCAAACAACTCGACGTCAACCAAACTTTCCTCGACGTCGACAAAATCTTGTCGATTTCGAATAGAAACAGAAACTAAAAATCACAACTCTCCGCAAAGTAGAACACGAAATTGATGAAATAATATCAATAAACTAAAGACTGCCAAGATCAGGGTTTCAACACCACAACGATAACCATGTAAAGTAACACATAAAGACATAAAAGATCATGCTTTTCATCAAATAACCTTCGTTATTAACAAATAGGAAAATAGAGGCTTTCGCATAAACCTTAATTGTTACTAACCCTTTTTCACATAATTAATCCAAGTTTCATTAAGATCACTTTCGCTTCAATAACACACACAAGGATCACCTTCAACTTTTGCAAAAGAATCATGCTCATAGGGATAAAAGATGTAATCGCATCAAAAGATTGTACCTTTACCGCAACACCTCACATGGCTACCGTCGGGCTCACCCCGACCCTAGAAGTTGGGTGACTACTCGCTCTTCATCATCAAGAAACTCATCAATAACAAAAAGGAACTAAATTTCATTAAATAAAATCAAAGAAAGCTTACAACCGATCGGAGCCAAAACGTCTCTCAACTCCTCCAACCTCTCTCGGCCACAATGTTCTCTCTCTCTCTCTCTCTCTCTCTCTCTCTCTCTCTCTCTCTCTCTCTCTATTTGTAATTAATTGTAACTAAGATTCAATGAATAAAACTCAGCCCCTAAGGCTTTATTTATAGTGTTCATTCCCTAGGAAATTAGGAAAGAACAACAATATCTCTATCTAAACTTTCTATCTAATAACATTAAGATTAAATTTGGAAATAAAATAATTATATCTCAAAAGGAAACTAGGACTATTGTGGATAGATCTTCCTTCTATTGATAGAACTTGATGTCTCTTGATAGAATCCCACGAATCTTGGCTTGGAAGTAACCACAATGCTCGGATTTCTCCTCGATCTCGACTCGGATAGCTTCTGGAATCTCCTCGACGTCGACCAAGTTCCTCGACGTCGAGTAGAATTCTTCGTCTTGAGTGGTCCTATGCTCAGCTTGTGCTCGATCTCGTCCTTTGGAGCAAATATCGAGTAAAATTTGGTCGACGTCGACCAGTTTGGTCGACTTCGACTAAATCTGTGCGCTTTTAGCATTCTTCCCCGTTCTTGAAATGCACTTTCCTGAGTCGTCGTTCGTCAGATTGACGCATATGAGCATGCGTTGGAAAGCTCTATTTGAGGGATACAACTCTCTTGAAGACATCAAAGCTTGATTTAGAATGATGAATGGCGAAAAGTGAGCTTTCCCTGAGCTGCACCATTCTTAGCTTCTTCATGACTTTCCTTTAAGCTCCAAAGTGCCTCCGATTTCTGCGAAATTAAACTTGAACTAGTGTAGACTCCATAATTTGGCAAATAAGTATAAACTACACGGATTTTGTATTATTCTAACCCAAATGTATGAAATGTATATCGAAAGCGATATAAAAGTAAGTGTAAAACATGGCAAATTAGGCTCGCAACAGTTCTCAATTCAAAAAATTGTAATTTTATGGTGGATCAAGGTATGTTTTGGATCATATTGTTTCTAGAAGGGGTCTTGAGGTAGATAAGGCACAGATTGACGTCATCCAGTTATTACCCTACCGTACTAATGTGCGTGATATATGGTCCTTTTTAGGTCATGCGGGGTTCTATCGCAGGTTTATTAAGGATTTTTCTAAGATTTCTGAACCTCTATGTGAGTTACTTAAGAAGAAAGTATTTTTTTGATTTTGATGAAAAGTGTAGGATAGCCTTCAATGAGCTAAAAAGTTGCCTGACAAGCGCCCCTATCATTCAGGCATCCAAATGGTCTCAACCTTTTGAGATTATGTGCGATGCCAGTGATTATACAATGGGTGCAGTCTTGGGACAAAAAGAAGAAAAGAGTTCTCATGTCATCTATTATGCTTCCATGAATCTGAATGGAGCACAAAGGAGGCTACCACAGAGAAGGAGCTTCTTTCTGGGCGTTGTCTTTGCATTGGAGAAGTTTCCCTCCTATCTCCTAGGAGCTAAGGTAATTGTCTTTACTGATTATGTTGTTCTTCATTATTTATTAACTAAGAAGGAAGCAAAAGCCTAGATTGATTTGATGGATTTTGCTCTTCAGCGAGTTTGATATTGAAATCAAAGATAAGAAAGGTGCGAAGAACTTAGTGACAGACCACCTCAGCAGGCTTGTCCAAGGAGAGGACAAATCGGACAATCAAGTGCCACGCCATGGTGAGTTTCCAGATGACACCTTATTTTCATTGTTTGATATAACGTGTCCGTAGTAAAAGGGTATATCAGTCGCAACAGAAGATGCAGTGGTCGCCGCCTGCTATGGTTTGGATGCAGCGGCCGCAGAAAACATACAGCGGCCACCACTTGTTGACAGCCAACCCATTATGAACTTGGATGAGCAGGGGAGCCCCGATGCTTCTGCATTGTTGATAGGCGTCTGATACGGGACCATCCAAGACACCTCCGGACACACCTATCATACCTGGGGATGGACCTATGACTCGAGCTCGTGAGAATGATGTCATCCTGAAAAGGAAAAAGAAGGCTCCACTATGGGATAAGACCCAAAGGTGCAAGCTTGATTATGACGTTTGTTAGATTCGTTCAGCAGAATTGACAGCTTTTCGACGTTTCAATAAAATGGGTCGTTCGGAGTCCATATTTATCGGATTGGGTCGTTCCATACCTTGGATATGAGCATGATGATTCTTTGATTTTTAATAACGTTTTAACTATTCAACCTACGCCTTGTGTTGATAATCAAAGAGAAAACATGTTTCATACTAAATGGTTAAAAAAAGGCAAAGTTTGTAATATGATCATTGGTGGTGAAAATTGTTGTAATATTCCTAGCCCTAAAATGATTGAAAACCCAGCCTTGAAAAAGGGAGAAAACTTGCTAGCCTTGGATGGAAACTTAAAGATAAACGAACAAGTTAGAGTGCATATTAAGTTAGGACATAATGAAGTTCATGTGAAATATGAATTGTGCACTAATCAAGTTTCTTTTCTTTGTTTTGTAGTGAGGTTTAATATTGGTCTACAAGTTGACAAAGCCAAGATCAAAGCCATCCAGGAGTGGCCAACCTCTACAACAATCGGTCTTGAGAGGAGTTTCCATGGACATGTGGTATTCAACCCTAGAGGCTATAGTGTGAGCGCTACATTCAACGTTCCAGATCTTATCCCCTATCTTGTTGTGCCTGATACCTTGGATTCGTGGACGAATCCTTTTCAAGAAAGGGAGATTGATGTGGGACTATCCAAGACACCCCCGGATACACCTATCATACTTGGGGATGGACCTATGACTCGAGCTCGTGAGAATGATGTCATCCTCAAGAGGAAGAAGAAGGCTCCACCATGGAAGTAGGTCCAAAGGTGCAAGCTTGATTCTGACGTTTTTAGATTCGTTCAGCAAATTTCATAGCTTTTCGACGTTTCAGTAAAAAGGGTCTTCCGGTGTTCATATTTATCAGATTGGGTCGTGCCTTATCTTGTTCGAACGAGGACGAGTATATCTACAACTTTGATGTTGAAGGTTTTTCCAAATTCGACCTAGAGCTTAGCCAAAAATCACCATCTTTGCAGTTGTCACTTTTTAGACGAAATTACCCAAATGTCAGAACCTTTTTATTGCCATTTTTAGTAACATTCTTTACTTAAGTTATTTTAGGTAATTTTAGGGATTTATTTTAATTATTCTTTTAATTAGTATTTTCATTAAAAATCAGCCCTAGGGTTTTATAAGAACTACTTATCTCTCATTGTTGAAACTCACTACGCACACTTTAAATGAAATTCCTCCTTTGTGTGAAACACATCGAGTGATGAAGTCGATCCATTCGTAGCTAGGCTCGTCGATTGCAAATTGGTATTGTTTCCGCTTGGTTTGCCTTGTGTCTGCCAATCACGCGAAGGTTTGGTAATCCCTGGTATCCACAAGCCTCCTCCTTCTGCCTCCAAGTTGTTCGCTTGATTGTGTAGAGTTGTAGAGGTGGGTTATATAGTCATTGGTTTTGGTTCTTACCTTTTACGGAAGCCTATGGTCTTCATCTCTTTCTATATAGATCGTTTCACCAATCTATCGTGTCTTTGTTTCGTCAATTTCGAGTCTTTAGTCTTTATTACAGCCGAGTCTTGCATTCTTTGTTGAGTATTGTTCGAGTTCTTGAGTTCTTGCATTGCTCTTGATTCCGTTCTTGAATTTGAGTCTTGATTGTCGAATATTGGGCCATCCTACGGCTAACCCCGTATCACATATGCCTGCAATCATCCACCCCAAGGCTTATTTGTTCTCCCTCAAAAGAGTCACCAATCGTTCCTCCTGATCAATGGTAAGTTTGTTAGAAATAATAATAGGTAGGGTATCATTCTCACCAAGAAAAGCATACTTAAGGTGACTATGGAGTTGTTTCAATTCAATTTCTGGTGCCTGGATAATAGAGGGAAGAAGCTTTTCGCTTGGCATGGTTAGCTCAATGCGTTCTTCCCTTGGTTACACATAAGTGTGAGATCGACTGTCTAATGCTAATGCAACTTCCTGCAGGTTAGATGAAAAAGAATAATCTCTAGATATTTCATCTAAAGGGGCTTGTAGAGTGACCTCTAACTCATCAATATGTTCCAAATCAAAGCAATCTTGAGACATAGTATCAATAATATCCATAAAGCATAAAGAAAGGTCATCAGATGGAAATTTCGTAGAATCATATTCATAATGCATATTTCATATAGGCATTACAAGTATTTCATATTGCATTTAGATAGTGGTTTTTCTTATGTTTGAGTATAGTTTCGTATATTGCTTGTAAAGTATTCGCGGCCGGAATCTACGCGTTTTTTGTGTTTATTATGCACAATTACATTTCGACCTTGAAGGGACGTTGGAAGAGCTTAAGAGACATGTTTTAGAGCCTATGGAGGCCGAGGAAGAAGCTAGAGAAGAGCAAGGAAGCACGACATTGGAGATAATTGATGTCAATTGAGGAAATCCCATCACTGTAAGGGCGGTGCCCGCCGCCATTTACATGGCGCCCGCCGTGGGCCGGTTTCCAGCGATTGTGATTTTGGATCCGAAGACCATATTTCCGACTCCTTATGAGTATATATTAGGTTTATTCAGTTTATTCCACCGTGTGTGGCTATTGAGTGAGACTATGAACACCATTAGAGAGAGACAGAGATTTGGCCTATGAGTTGCTAAACTCATAGTTTCGCCTGTGATTCAAAGACATGGTTGTTTGGATTGTGAGGATTTGATTGTATTTAGTTATTCATATTCATAGTTATCATCTTGTGCGTATTGATTATATTTATGTTCCTTTCTATGATTGATCACCATGTTAGGAATTGCATCTTAGCTATGAATTCATTATTGTGTTCTTGATAGCAAGCAAAGTATTGAAGTAGTGATATTTCATTGTCTTTGTAGTGGATGATTTCAATTGATCTATGTTGTGGATATGTTGATTAGGGTTGATTATGGTTGTTCCGGTTTGTCTTAATTGCATTGAATCAATATCCCAATTGGTCTAATTACTTGAGTCTTTAATGCTATTCTTTAGTGATATTGAATAAGGTGATTGTATCCCTGCGGATCTCTCAACTTTAGTCAAGTAGGCATGTGTTTATGAATAATTGCTAGATCAATCCTAGGACCATGAATTCCAATCATTGTCAGAGAATTACAGGTGAAATGTTTCTTTCTACCTTGTTATCAATCTACTTTGCAATCATAAAGTTAGTTACTTTTACATCTTGGTTATTTGCTACAAATCATTGTTTGGTGATAACATCTAGTTTAGTCATATTTTAGGGTTGCATTTGCAGATTAGTTTAAGTCATTTTCATGCATATTTGTCATATTTTATACTTTATTTATTTTATTTTGCATTTTCAGAGTCTACACCTACTTTTTATTTATTTTAGGCATTTTGGAACGAATATTGTGGAAATTCAATCTTTAATATGGAGCGGCGAGGATGTTGGATTGAACTCGATGAGCTAAATTGCCAATGACTAAAGTTTCTAAACTTAGGGGTTGTTTGATGGAATTAACTTTATAATTGGGTGTTGGGTTAGATTTTAATTATTTAATTTCGTGGGCTGAAATTGTAATTTCATTAAACTTATTCACATATATACTCTCGAATATGAAAGAACCAAAGGGGGGTTCGGACTGGGGAACGCCGCACAACCTAGGCTTCGGCCGATTTGGTTTGTTTAGCTTTAGGTTTTAGTTTATATTTTTCTTTTCTTACTTGTTTTCGGTATTACACTTTAGATTGAAGATGGAGATTTCTGGTTTGCATTTTATTTTAAGCATGTCTTTAATTTATTCAATTGTTTTCCATATTATGCGTAGCTAAGTTTTCCATTCTAGGGTTAGAGTGAACCCGACAATGTCGCGAATTGTTTAATTTTGATGTTTGCTTGAACTTAGTCTGATGTCAATCGATTAGAATCCTTTTTAGATTCAAGATGCTACCGCTGCGAATTGAAATTGGATAAATAGATGAAATTCATGAACCCAAAAGGAGGATTGGTTTCATCGGAACCCTAGGATTGAACTTGAGGAATCAACAGTTGTTATTGTGACATTTAAACGATTGTTGACGACTCTTTAGGATTAATAAATTATCGTAGATTCTTAGGTGTTAGTCGGTTAGGCGGAACGCCACAACGAAAGTTTAATTGATTTTCTCCTAAGATCTATAAAGAGCTTAAAGGGTCTAGATTTGGTTAATTTAGACACAATTACTACAACATGCGACAGCTGAATAGTGATGACTTTAGATAATTTACCTTAAATTTGACATATTAAGGAGACGAAGTTCGAGTGAACATCGGGTTGAATTCTTTGTGCCATTGTCGTCGATAACCTTAACCCTGGAATTGCTTCTCATATATATATATATTTTCTTGATAATCTTTGCTTGTTTTTCTTACTTTAGTTTAAAATCAAATCCCTCTTCCTTGGCTTAGGTTATTAGTTATAGATAACGATTGATACATATATAATCTCCGTGATCGATACTCGTATACTGCAATTGATCTCGTATTCTTGCGAGGTTGGTTCAGGCTACACTATTCTTATGTTGGTTTAGACCACATCAGTTTTGGGCGCCGTTGCCGGGGATTATTGATAGTATTAGTTGTTTCTATAAACTAGTTAGCTAAGTCTTTCTTTTTCTTTTGATTTTTTTTCTTTCTTTTTGTGATTTCAAGTGTGTTCTTGTAGAGATGAATTGAGTTCCTTATAGTGATGTTTTTTCATCATCTGGTCATGCCACTTTGGAGAATCAATTCTCGATGTATGGGACCCATGCCCATTGCGAGTTTTGCGAGGTTTTTAGGCATATGATCTCTGAATGCCCGGTGTTGTGGGCCCTCACCTATGAGGATGCTGATGATATATCCCATAGGCGCAATTCCGATGAGTATTATGAGAGCAATCACGCTCATGAAAGGGCTCCGATAGGATTTCAGTTTCGACCTCCACAACCTCCTCCCGAGCAAAGACCTTATTCACACCTATCAATGCAGGAGCTACTCGCTAAGATTGTGGCAATTAAAGCCCGAATTGCTCAACTTACCATGAATGCTCAAACTGTTTCAAAGAGCCTCCCGAGCCAAACCGATGTCAGTGACAATGACAATTGCACTGTCGTGTCTATTGAGATTGAGGAACGTCTGCAAAAGCATATACACGAGTCTAAGGTGCCTGAGATTGATGATTGGGGAGGAGGAATCCAGAAAAGAACCCGGAATGTTTGTTCCCCGAGTATACATGTCACCGTCGCTATTTTCTGAAGTGATGGTTCGAGAGAATGTTAAAGAACAATTCGGGGCGTTCGCTAGACTACTCTCCAAGTGGCATATAGATGACCCTTCAAAGGAAGTTCTCATTGACATACCGCCATACAACAATTCACAAGAGGAAGTATTTCTATTCGAAGATGGTGGTAACGGTGAACACATAAAGGGACAAGATGCTAAGGAGAAGAGCACATCTTTCGAGAGCTTGAGCTTCAATGGATTCCAATTATATCGCCCCGAAAAGACTTTACTAGACAGGTGGATCGAGCCATGGACCATCCATTCGGGAAGGTTCAAACGTTTTCGAGTCAACCTAAGGTAAGTTCGGTGCCGTCTCATTTTCTCTCTATTCGTAGCCTCTTGCTGTCGGGATTGATATCCGTCAGCGCTCCCCAGCACCCTCCTTCTTTCGCGCCACCCTCGTCATTTTCATCTCGCCAGCGACATCACCGGCCTCCTTTCTTGCTGTTTCTCACCCTCATCGATTCACGCTCTCCACCTTTACCCACCGCACCACATTCCTCCCCTTGTGCTCCACAATTTCCGCCCTCCTCACAGTCAATTCCCTAGCCGCCCACACAACCTCAACCTCCTTCCCGTACAAGCTCTCCACTCGTCATTCCTCGCCTCTCGGATTCCCCTCCCTTTGCTCCACTACTGCTCTATCACCCGCACTTCTTCAACCTCTAAATTTCAACCCAATGGTGAGTACAGGTATGACTTTCTCTCCCTTATTGTTCTGAATTTTATGAACTGAATGTCAATTTGAGTTGATGCTCGATTTAGTCCAATGCTGCTGATTTTGGGGTTGAGTTGTATCCAGGATGATTATCGAGTTTGAGAATGGTGGAACTTGGTTGAGATTGAGTTGTTATGCTCTTGATTATTCGTTACATGTTGCCGAATTTTTGAGACTTTGCAGTGATGTGATTGGTTTTTGAATGTCATATCTAAAATCTGAGTTTGTTTTAGTCTTAAGATCTTGGAGGTTTCGTTGATATGTGCTATCAGGCATTTTAACCATACATATTTTTGCTAGCACTTTGTTTTTGAATGTAATTAGAAGTGTTGTCTGGCTTGTTTTTATTGCTGAATCTGATCACTTTAGCTATAGAAATTTAGTCGTCGGTTGCACTTATTAATTCGATGTGCTGATTAATTGATTGATAAATCGTTGATTCTTTTTGGCTAGGTGATTATATGATTCGTTCAAGTGCTTCTAGTTTTTCTCAGTTTTTCACTTCCTGAAGTTACTTGAGTTTATTGATTTTTATTGACATGTGACTAAGTGCAACTGCAATATTTGTTTCGATTAACCTTAGCTTTTGATCATTCTATTGGACATTCATTTGTTATATGTGCTGATTTCATAGTTTGGTTGATCTTAAGTGCTTGTCATCTAGTCTTGTTTTTGTTCTGATGGGTTTGATCAATATGTATTGATGTTTGAGGTGTTATAATGCTGATTTGCATTGGTTATTGGATCCTGGTTGCTATTGTGATATCATTGTGCTTGTGAGGATGGTATCTGCTACTGTTTTTGTGCTTTGCGCAGGCCAAAAACAAAAGAGATGCAACCGAAATTTGATCAAATATCATAGATGGTTTCAATCAATTCATTGCACTACACCTCGGACTAGGAATGCTGAAATTTGCTCGATTGTGCCTGATTCTTTAGTGAGTTTCCTCTTCTCTTACTCTTTATCATTCTCTACTTTGGGGACAAAGTAGGAATTAAGCATGGGGTGGGGGTAACTCACTTGTGATTCATGTGTAACTCCGTTTTTGCATATAGTTTTTGCATTAATTTTTTTCATTTTTCATGTGCATTTCATGCATTGCATTTGCATATGGATGTGTTGAGATGAACCCTTGCTAATAAAAATTCCTTGCTCTTCTTGAAGAACTGGTATTTTCCTTGATTGAATTTGATTGATGATATCCTCTAAAGCATGTTGAAAAGCTTGTGATGATTTGGATATTTGGGTTTATGCTATAATTCTTTCAAAACTAGTCATTGCTTGAGACTTGTTGAGATTTAGATTCTAAGACAAAAGTCGTGAGATTCTGGGCCTAGGATTGGCATCCATGAGTACGTCCTCATTTATTTTGTGTGTGAATTGCTCATCTTGTTTTCTCTATCTTCAGAACATGCGTTAGAACCTCTTGAGATCGCATATATGACTTGTGCGCATTGCATAAACATGATTGAGGCAATTTTTGTTAGCCTATTATTCCCTTCCTACCCATGAGTATATCTTTAGCTTAAAGCCATTTGAGCCTAATAGCTTATTAATTTGTAGCTCCACAAGATTATCCTTAAGCCTATTTTTGCCTCATTTACTTATCCGGGAATTAGGATAAAGTAGATTTACGGTTGAGTTGAGTGGATAAGAAGGAATATGTGCTTCGAGTGATTATGTATTGAGTGAGGGGTAGTGAGCTTAAACTGGAAGATCCTTGTGATGAAGAAATCTATAAAAAAGAATGAAGAAAAAGAAAAAAAAAGAATAAATTATTCTTCATCAAAGTGGGGCTTCGTGTCTTCGGCAACGGCGGAAAGGTGGCGCAGGAAGAGCTCTGACGGGATAGTTCGAAAATTTGGGGTTTAGATTCGGGATGATTTTATGAAAACTTTGTGAGGGAAAACGTTGCTAGCGGTGTTTAGAACGTCATGGGATAGTTTGAGAGCTCGGAGATGATGAGAAATGGCGGTGGTGTGCTTCAAAAGGGATCACAAGAGGGGTATATATATAAATGAGAGGATTAGGGGATGAATTGAGTTAAAATAAATTCATAAATCAACTAGATAATTGATGTGCACTCAATTTGCCATGTTTTGCATCTATATTTACTTCGATTTATGTCTATATTTTATGCTTTTATATTGGGAAAGCATGACATTTGTCTAGTTTATGTTTATTTGCAATATATGGAGATCAACACAAGTTTCTGTTTAATTTCGCAGAAATCGGACGCACTTTGGAGCTTAAAGGAAAGTCATGAAGACATTGGAGAACCTAAGGAAAAGCACAAGATTGAGCAGCCGGAGAAAACACTACTTTTCACCATTCATCATTCTGAATCAAGTTCTGATGTTTTCATGAGAGTTGTAGCCCTCGAAAAGAGCTTTCCAACGCATACCGAGTAAATGTTGAGGACCAGAAATCGAGCAGAAGCCAGAAGGCATTTCGACCGAGCACAAGGAGGTCAATATCGACCCATCTTCTCGATATTGAGTGGTGCACGTCGACCAGGAATGCCAGGAAAATGAGCTGAAGAAACGAAAAATTCGATTTCGACCCTATATGGACGATATCGAGTGAAGTCGACTCGAAATCTACTCCAAAGGCCAAGATCGAGTGAGCTGAGAAGACCAATTCGATATCAACTGAACATGGTCGATATTCTAACGGCCCGAGATTATGATTCCTGAGTTACGTTTCAAGGGATAAAACCCCTCGTTATGATCTTGCGCCCCGAGTACAGGTTGAAGGTTGAAATCAAAGGTTAGTAATCAAAAGTGGGATTTCGCACGCAAATCTGTATGGTTCGTTGGAGACCCCAAGGTAAACCTTGTACTTGTCCTAAGTCTACAATGCGTAAAATCCATTTAGGCATGCAACCAGTATAAGTTCTGAAAGCGATACATCGAGTGCCGCAGCAGAGTCGGGCCAAAACAGAGCATAAGTAGTATGAAATCCCAAAAGTGTAAATCTGGTGAAGTCAGAGTTTCAAGCGCTCACTCTTCACCATACGAATGGACCCCGCCAAAACAACACGAATTCAAACAATGGAATGGGTACTTGAATCTATAAAAAAGAGGGGGATCTGGGTCAATCATCAGGCCACTCATGCGCGTGTGTAAACACACTCTAAGAGGCATATAATAAGCATCCTATTCCTAAGATGAAATGCGTAATGCAAAGTAGAACTTAAACAGTCAAGCATACGAATAATTAAGTGCGGACATAAATAAAAAGGCACACAGTTACAAGAAATGCCAAATAGCGTGTCCCTCTAGGCTCCTAAGGAATCCTCTAGCAACTCCCTTCGAAGGGAACTACCTCACCAATGGTGTAGGTAATCCCTACGTAAGGAGCCTACTAACTATCAAGGGAAGGCAAACAACGACACCCATACAAGACCTAATTTTCTAAGAGTCCTATGGCGACTTATTACCAAAAAGCCTACCTCACTCATCAAGTGCAAGCAACTTTCTATAATAAGCCCCACAAAGATGACAAGAATAGAGAAAAAGGCCAAATCCAATAAACACTTATAACGGCCGTTTTCTAGCATTGACATATAGCAAGTCATATGATTTCCATTTTAGATCCTAAGCGTGATTCTAAGTCGCATGGTGCATGAACACTAACCTACTATATAAAACCAGTGCATAGAGCGCCCATCATGAGTAAGTTCAAAGTACTTACCTGGAGAAGCGCAGAATCCAAGCAATATAGCAATCAAGTAAATCCAAGCAGATTAGAGCTCTCCTAGAAGATAAGTAACATAATAAGTCTAAGTCTAACTTACACAAAGCATATCAAATAACACACACAAGATTCACATAAAACATATATAAGTTAACCATCTCATCATCAACAACATTAATGTCTCAATTCAATTTGTCATCTCGTTTCATCATCTCATACCATATTCAACATATATAATCCGTCATCTCATCAGCTTAAGATAACTTCCATATCATACTTAACCAAATTCGCATATTATCATTTTATACTCATGCTTTGCATACTAATATATATATATATATATATATATATATATATATATATATATATCATCATCATCATCATAATTAACTAACCTTTAATCTCCTATATAATTCACCACAAGTCATACTATTAGTCACACATATCATGTCATCAGTCAAACGATCATTTTATCATGCTAGTTAGTCATCGAATAAGTCCGGTTCCCATGTTAGTCCCAAATCCATTTCAAAATCCAAATAAAACAATTCAGAATTCCGACCCTTAAAAATGCTCACAAAATTTCCTTTTCCAATTTATTTATTAAATCACTTTCCGATCTTTGAAATTCTTTTCCAAATTCCTTTTAAAACTTCAAGTCCAAAAAAATATTTTAAACCCCCAATAATATTATATTTATTTTAAATAACATTAAATACTTAAATGAACGGATAAACCGGAACCGAATCAAACCGAACCCGCTAATTAATCCCAAACCGGTTTACTATTAAAATAAAACATGAAAACTAGCAAGGGCCCCATATGAGCCACGCTGGCTCCCTCACCTTCTTCCCGAATTCGAAAGCAAAGTCCCGCCTTTGCCATGGCCTCGCTCGACCTTGCTCCCGTCGGCGACCGGAGCGCTTCCTCTGGGCATCTCTCGTCATCCTCGTCGTCTGCGGTCTCACCTTGATCTCCCGTTCAACCGCCCATCTCGCAGTTCTCTCTCGACACTCGCTCGCGTTCTTACCTCTCACGCTCATCTCGCACCCTCTCGATCTCGCTCTTGAGCTGCCGGAGCTCTCGAGCTCGCCCCACTTCCCACACTCAGCCCTCAGACAACCCCTCGACTAATCTAAGCATCAAAACAAAGCATGAAGTCGAACGAGAAAGAAAACATGGCTTGGAAGCTCAGCGACGTGCTCGCGACTTCAGAGCGCTCGATCGGAGTTCTGGGCATCGACGGAGGGTCGCGATGGTTCGTCGGACCTGCATCGGACATGGGTGAGTGTGATGACGAAGTCCGGGGGTGGTTTGGATCAAAAACGGAGGAGAACGGCATACCAGAAGGCGAAGTGTGCTCGAACAGGGGAATGGGCTTCGGTGGCGGCGCTGGGAGTCTCTGGGTGGTATCGGGGTAGCAGTGGACGTCAGAAGGGTTGCTCAGCTTGTTGCTGCTGCTGCTCTGGGTAGTATCGGGGCAGCCGTGAACGGAGCTGGCACGATGGATGAAAGTGATGGGTGAGGAGACGTGGAGATGGTGAATGTGGGGTTGTGTTGATGAAATGATGATGGTGGTGGTATGAAAAGATGGGAAAAATGGCGGTGGAGGTGGCGTGAAGATGGAAGCGGAAGTGATGGAGCCGATAGAGCGGGAAGTGATGGTTATGACAGAATGGGAATGGAGGGAGAGATATGAATTTGAAAGAGTATGGTGAGGTGAGGGGTGGTTGAAGATTGAGTGTAGAATTGGTTAACCAATACCCGGAAATAAATCCCAAATATGCGAATTTCGAATCCCGAAATCAGTTCTCAAATGTTAGTTTCCTGACTCTCGTTTTCGATCAATTAGATTTTTAAAATCGACAAGGATATCGCGATCAGATAATTATTTCGAATTTTTGAGGTGGAAGGACGGAAAATAATCATCAAATTTTATATTCCGGTCGGAATCCGCTAAACGAGTTTTTAATTCGATTTAAATTCATTTTTAATTCTCTTTTTCTGAAAAAATTAGGATTTGAAAATTCGAGCATTTAGATTATCCACCTCTAAAAACAAGTCTCATCCCCGAGACTAAAATCATCCTAAAGCGGGGGATGAAGTTTGAAATTGGTGAGTCCAAGGATCATGCCATTGATCCCATAAGCACCTCATAAGTGCCCCTATGAGATCCTTACAGTAGCATTGCCGTGATCATAATATCTCCAATAAATCATAGCAAGAATGTAATATGAGCCCCTACCACATCCTTACTCTGACTTCTCGGCCATATCATACCTCAAAAAGTATAATAGCCTCAGCACTAGGTCTTAGCAGGCAATTTACAGGTGCCCCCCATAAATGCATGTATCCACTTCGTGGGGCGTTATAATGAAAACTCAGGTTGTGTTAGTTTTTCTTGAAATTCAAGTTAGTCCAATTTAAAGCACCATTCAAAATCTTTTCAAATCCAACGTCAATCAAGCATATTTCAGAACTCAAGGGGTGGAATCATCCACCTATAAGGGCAAATCCCATATTCTCTCCCTAGGTTCCAAATCAGAATCAAGTTTCAATAATTCAGCTTCTATCATTTCTACCATCAAAACATCATATATAGGCAATCGTATCACACATTATTAGGATCCATTACGTCATATTACAGAAGATGCAAATCATACTAGACAAAAGGTACTCAAGCAATTATTCACTGCCAGCTTAGCACATCAACATATCAATTTTATCACTATGTCTGTTCTAGACCTATCGCACAACACTATCATCGAAAATGTTCAGCCACTTTAACAGATAAAGCTCATTCTTCTTAAGACACGTCCCATCCAATGATTGCAAATTCTGATTCGTGCTTGTCTCTGATTGTCGCCAACGACGTTGGTCTTTAAGTTTATGGGTCATGGGCCCATCCACGCTTCCGCTATGCCGCTCTGGTGCTATTCGGAGGTTCGCTCCTTCTTCCATGTCAATGCTCATCATGAAATACCCCTAATTATTTTTGGGCTATTTCTTATTTTTATTTAATTAAATAAATCTATATTATATTCAAACTATAGTATATATCTTGTGAGTTTGGTCATTTAATAAATTCACATAAGATATATGGTAGAAATTAGAATAATTAAATTATTCTAAAGAGAAATAATATATGATGGATTTAATTACATAAATCCTCTAAATACCTTTATTATTTAATTTATGAAATTAAATTAAATAATATTCATCCCGCTAAAGTGGAGAAATATATCATCTATCTCCGTCTTTATCAGATTCTTTTAATTATTTTTCTTAAATTCTATTATCTACCCTTAATCCCTATTTTAATTGATTCTTAATCGCGAAGAATAAAAAATCCATCTTTATCTAACCTAATTCAGCAGTATAGATACACGTCAAATATCAGGGTTTCCCACAACCCAAAAATCGCATCCCACGTCACCGTCTCTCCCAATTCTCCCCTGTACTCCCGTGTGCCGCGACCTTCCTCACCGCCCGAGCCGCCGGCGAACGCCAATGCCAAGGCCAAGCCAGAGAACGCCCATCCTTATCGAGCCCATCGCCGCTGACCATCGCCCTTGCCCGGAGACACACCGCCTTCTCCTCTCTCAAATCGATCGCGAACAGTGGACGTCGGACCTCCGCAGTCCACCACCGCCAGCAATCGAGCCGACCTTCGCAGCCTTTCACCGCCATCGAGCCACTGCAGCGCAGCCTTGCCGGAGCACAGAAGGTCGAGGCCGCCCGAGTCGCCCCCAATTGTCGCTGCACTCGCCCACCGACGCCGGAGGAAGAGCACCGCCTCCAATCCCTGTCCGAGTGCCACTGTTGGGCCGTCACCAGACACCGCTGCTGCCCATCGCCTCCGACATCCGTCACTAATCGCCGTGCTGGTCGTCGTCCCCAATCTCCGCCTGCCGTGAGCCATCGCCGCCGAGGGAGGAGCTTCTTCTTCTTCGTTGTACGTGAACGGTGAACTCTGTTGAATCAAAACAGAGGTTTTGATTTCTTTTATGAAAAGTACATAAACTTACCTTACTCTTATACTATTCTTGTTTCTGGCCCTAAGTTAATTAATTATTAAGTTAAGCGGCCAGAATTTCTAAACTATTCAATTCTTGCCCGTTCCAGCAACATCAAGCAATCTCGAAGCACCTACGCCGGATCCGCTCCCCGAGGAATTCATATTGGTATAGATTCTTAACTTTATAGAATTAATTCAATTTTAAATTGAGTTAAGTAAATTTAATTGTATGAGATATCAATATTAAATATTCATTTTTCCGTTGGATTCAATAGGTGCTAAAATCTCGTCTGGTTGTCGTCAACCAATCGTCGAAGGTTAAGGCAAGTGATTTCGTTCAACGCCCTTTGCGTGTTTCGTGATTATTTTGACGTGCCTTTTAAATTCTTCCGTGTCGAATGCGGCCCTGTGGCCAATTTCCTTGCCAGTTTCGATAAATTGCATATTCGTCTGCTTGATGTAATTTATCTTCTTATTCATAAACTGGCATGCGTATAAATGATGGGCAATTGATTAAATTAATTATAGTGATATGTGAATTAAATACGTTGTTTGTTTATAACCTGAGATAAGTTAAAATTGCCCATTTTCTTCTTCCTAAATTGTTGCATGATACCCTGCTTGTTTCTTTCATGCAAATTAATAGCATGCGGTATTAAGATCCTTGAAATATCCGTGCTTGTACGTTCTTGTTGGTTTAATGTCATTATTATGATCACCTAGTATAAACTGGTTATGTATGATAAGTTAAGATAGCTAGGCACCATGTGATGCTTAGGTATGATATGTGAAAATGCGCACCACGTGATGCGAGTGGCTATATGCCTTTGGCAAGTTATGCAGTAGACTGACTTGCAGGTTGTGGTTCGTTAAGCCAGCGCCTTACAAGGTTTCATGAAACGCCATCCCGGAATGCATTCTCTGCGGGATGATAAAACAACGATCTGATGTAGGTCGTGGTCCTTGTTAAAGGCCCGACTGGTACCACATAGTAATATTATTATTGTTATTATCATTGTGATTAGTGTGATTATGGTTATTATCGACTATTAAATAGGTGATCACTTCAGTTATTATACTCATCTGTCTCGGGTATAATTCCCTTTCTTATCTTATAATCGATCATTACGATCATCCGAGTCATGTATGGATTTTTACTTTTTTTATTCAGTTTTCACTTTAAATATTCGTGTCTTTTCCTTAACCTATAACATACCGTTTTATGGTCACTGCAAGGTTAAAGTTTGAACATTTTCCCTATCATTTGCTAGTCTTAATTGTACTAACCATCCTATTTATTGGATGGCTGGTGTCCTTCGTTCTCACGAAACACCAGACCATATTCCACAGGTTTAGTGCGAGCAGTGGAGCAGGAGAGAGTTGAAGAGCGGGCTATCATTTATGAATCTTTATACTACAAGTTTTTGAACCTTTGAGGTTTCCACAATGCTACTTTGGTTTAGCTATTTCTTTTGGAGTTTATTTATAC
The DNA here is from genome assembly GCA_963922045.1 of Persicaria maculosa. Lineage (NCBI taxonomy): Eukaryota > Viridiplantae > Streptophyta > Magnoliopsida > Caryophyllales > Polygonaceae > Persicaria > Persicaria maculosa. The sequence goes on along the minus strand of OY998252.1, from coordinate 80,728,515 downwards.
CGTATCATTTTGGCATTTTAGCTATTGGATTTGATATTCCATACTTTTATATTGAATTTACTTCCGCATTATTTTATTCAACTGCTTGTGTACCGTCTTGTTTATGGGAGCATGGTTGCATGTCCCTATAAGCCTCAGGTGAATTCAAAGACATTAAAGTCTGCGGATTCACTGGCGTTGTAACATTCCCTTGGGATTTAAAATGGGGTGTTACACATCAGGGGATCACAAGAGGTTATGGTTACGGAGATAGTGGAGGGACAAAGGATGACAACACGGTTTCCTTACGGTTTTGGACATGGACCAAGATAAAAGATGACGAGATCGGAAACAAGATCCTAAACCGAGAATTTCAACAATGCCCTTACGATATTCTATGAGGGTATAATTGCTTCCAGCAAACAAATACTCCGTAGCAATCACGGAGTATATCAGTCATTTTAATCCACACTAGCATGTACCTATCTCAATGAATAACGACCTATGCATTCATGATATGTATATGTAATCAAGTTCTCCGTGCATGCGAGACAAGCTATCAACCTATCATTTCATGTAATAGTCATGCTTGGTAGATCGATTAAGCATCAATCGACAATAGACTTATGCAACATAAGTTATGCAAGGCCTAGTGAACGTCACGTATATCTTTTAACAACCATGTTTCATAAAGGAGGACAAGCAAAGCATGTAAGGATAGTAATGGTCATGCAGAATTCAATATGGATCATAATCATTTCATATATGGACAATTGCACGAACGTGATATACAGTCAAGGTAATTCAAATAAGTCCAACCTAACATTCATGTGGCATGATATAGAGATATAGCGTGGTGTGTGATCATGTGAGGTGTCAGATCGAGTATTCAGGAAGCATGAGAGGAGGTCACAAAAAGTATACTGAGCATCTACTGTAATCATTAGACTATCAAGTTAAGAAAACCCATTTACAAGGGTACTTAGAGAGGCTGGCCACACTATCTGGAACCTAGTTCAAGGGGAAATAATAATCATGCAGATTTATACAATAACATATTATGTCATGCAATAGCAAGAAGGGCCACCATCACAACCGGACAGATATATCTAAGGGTAATCATCGACTCATCCCAACCGACTCGACCCCCCGTTTCCCAATAGAAGATGGTAGAGTTTGTGTTTAGACTCTGGCGGCGAGAAGACACGGGTGGCCACTATGAAGATTGAGAAGGACACTCCATAAGACGACTCTTTGCTATACTCGGAATCCGGTCAACAACCACCTGCCCTCACAGACTTGAGTAACCCTCACATCCGAACACAACCCCCGAGAGTACTTAGTTGATGGACCCAATTTCCTGTAGAAGACATCGACATCAGGTAAGAGGCTTGGCAGGAACATCAACAGCTCGAATACGGAATATGACTCAAAGCGAGAAGGACGGATGCTTTTCAACCCTTCCCAACATACCTAGGCATTTTTGTGGGATGGACAACAGAATGATAGAGATCCTCTAGTGGGGAATGAACAACGGGAAAGACTACCCACCAGAATTGAAAGTCGGACTGCATAAGAATGAGGCTTCTCCCACTATCCAATTTGCACAGATTTTAAAATTTATGTTGCAAAGTGAAGGCATACCAATAAGATTTCTAGCTTAATTAGCAAAACAAAACTCAACACAGGAGCAGTCAACGAGATTAATATGATCCCCTTCGAGGAGGATCCCCCTAGGGCCCAGTTGAATATATATACACAGAGACGACCTATGTCATCCTTCGAGGGACAGCTGACCGGAGGGGCAAAACCCCACGGCCTACTAACCCAAACATTCCAACCTCCGTGGTGCTCCTTGGAGTCTTCCAGGCCCATCTGTAAATAAAAGCTAGTATTTTGCCTACCATTTCCCGAGTTCTACATCCATAAGGGATGTCTATCGCTTTGGTCTCTACCCACGAGTTTGCTTCCTATTTGATCTATCTAAGGTTAGGTCCAATTAAATTCATTTTGCCCTTTTTGAAAACCTTCCAAAATCATTTGAAATCATTGGGTGAATTCTAAAAACATTCTTCAACCTATCACACTCGGATTGCAAAACCTAGCTCTGATACAACCTTTGTAACGGCCCGGATTATGATTCCCGAGTTACGTTTCGAGGGATAAAACCCCTCGTTCAGATCTTGCGTCCCGAGTATAGGTTGAAGGTTGAAATCAAAGGTTAGTAATTAAAAGTGGGATTTCGCACCCAAATCCGTATGGTTCGTTGGAGACCCCGAGGTTAACCTTTGTACATGTCCTAAGTCTACAGTGCGTAAAATCCATTTAGGCATGCCACCAGTATAAGTTCTGAAAGCGATACATCGAGTGTCGCAACAATGTCGGGTCAAAACAGAGCATAAGTAGTATGAAATCCCAAAAGTGTAAATCTGGTGAAGTCAGAGTTTCAAGCGCTCACTCTCCGCCATACGAATAGACCCCACCATAACAACACGAATTCAAACAATGGAATGGGTTCCTGAATCTAAAAAAAAAGGGATCTGGTTCAATCATCAGGCCACTCATGCGCGTTTGTAAACACACTCTGAGAGACATATAATAAGCATCCTATTCCTAAGATGAAATGCGTAATGCAAAGTAGAACTTAAAGAGACAAGCATACGGATAATTAAATGCGGACATAAATAAAGAGGCGCGCAGTTACAAGAAATGCCAAATAGCATGTCCCTCTAGGCTCCTAAGGAATCCTCTACCAACACCCTTCGAAGGGAACTACCTCACCCATGGTGCAGGCATATCAAATAACACACACAAGATTCACATAAAACATATATAAGTTAACCATCCCATCATCAATAACATTAATGTCTCAATTGAATTTCTCATCTCGTTTCATCATCTCATACCATATTCAACATATATAATCTGTCATCTCATCAGCTTAAGATAACTTCCATATCATACTTAACCAAATTCGCATATTATCATTTTATACTCATGCCACTACTACAAAATTGGGAAAATAACCCATATAATATAACCTGGGTGTGTCATATACGGTGCACAAAGTGGTGAAACCGAAAATAATAAATTCGGATTACCTTTATATATCGGATATTGTAATGTCCGGTGTATAAAAGTATAATTTTTTAATTAAATAACCCTATAGAGGCACGCCCGGGTAATATTACTAAATGAATTTCCTTTCGCATATCCGGATTATTTGATTTTTACCAAATCTTCTAATTTGAAGATAGGGGAACGCCGATCTACAGGTCAGGCCGTCGTCCCTCTTCTCTCGCCGATTTAGGCATCTGTTCGTCACTTCTCTGGCCGGCATCTGTTCGTCACTTCTCTCGCCGACATCTGTTATAGTGTTGCTCTGCGACGAAACCCGGGTTCGCGAACTGCTCAGTGTCCTCCATCTTCTTCCCTAACCGATTGCTCTCTCAATTTTGCAACAGTTGTTCGGCGTCGGGTTTGCAAACTCCATCTCCTCTCGTCGGCTTCTGGCTCGTCTTCCCTAACCGATTTAGTTCTTCTGCCCTTTAGCATCTTCCCTAACTGATTCAGTCTCTCTGTTTGTCGCAGGCGCAGCCACCACGAACGGAGGTGCCAAGAACAGACTCACTCTCTTTGTTGTTGCCTCAATTGAAGCCTTGAGAACACAAAAGGTATGTTTTTTAATGTTTTTATTACTCTTTTGTTCAGATTTATTTGAAATTAGGGTTAATTCGGGCTGAATTCGTGTCGATATTAGGGTATTTGTGCCGAAATTTAGGTTGATATAAGTGATTTTGTGCTGAATTTTGGTTCATGTAAGTGTATGGGAATGGTTTTATTTTGTTTGTGTTATGTGATTGTTCTTGGCTTAGTAAAAGTGTACGTTCGAGTGCGTCTGATCTGATTTCGATTTGATCTGATTGTGATTTCTGGTGCTTGCATCCCAGAATTGGTGGATCTTGTTGCTGTTCGAATGGGTTTTTAGGGCTGCTGTGTTGAATCTATTTTTGTTGAATCCATCTGATTGTGTTTCTATTTGATTGGCTATCTATATTTTGGGTTGAACACGCAGCTATGGAGAACTAAGTTGTTAATGCCATTCAAATTGGTTATTGTTTTCCTCCATGAAGCCAGTTATGTTGTTGCCTGTAAACTCACTTGTGGTCTTGTACGTTAACATGTTTGATAACGATCTGTGACAAACTTGATGTACATGAGAAGCTTCATACCTGGTAATGAATGCAATTCAGTAAACCTTGGTATCAATGGGAAATACATCAGCTAGGAATGTGAAGATTTGCTTATCCGCAAAGGCGCTGATTGTTCAATCAAACATCCCCTGCCCATTTTTTAATCTGAATGTTTGGTTCATTCCTTTTGAAAATTTATTGATCTTTGACATTAGTTCCTAACTTCCTTATATACTTAGGAAGGCATCTGTAGCCAGGTGTAGATTTTGAGATTTCAGTGAAGAACTAGGAATTTCTAAAACCAGTATAATTTGACAACAGTAGTTGGTTGAGAACAATCTAGAGTGTTTTTATACTGCCAAAGAAATGTTCGGAAGCTTCATATATAGTCTTGGGGCACATATTTAACATTCTTGGTTCTTGAGAACATTGTACTGTCTATTCCAATTGTTGTTAGGATGCAAGTTTGAGCTTTTGTTAGTTGAATGTGAGCTTCTGTCAATATATAGACTTCGTAGCTTTAGGATCTGTTGTTGCGACGTAAAACCAGATTGTTATTTTTATGTAGCAACCACATTGTGTTCAAGAGTTTATTGGGCTTCAGTAACTGATAAGTTCGTGTTACATTTCACAAGATAATTGCTAGATTATGTGGCATTCCTGTGTATTTGATTTACTGGTATATCCTAAGCTTACTAGAAATGAAAACTTAGAAACGTCCTTGACTATAACTTGCCTAATATGTTATTCATAACAAAAACTTTTCAATCTTGCAAAATTTGAATTTATTTGCAGCATCTTCCTGCCTATTTGCTTACGCTAACCCATAAAAGTATAATGTATTGCAGTATTCAGTGTAATCTTCACATTTACTAGCAGCAGTTCCGTTCTCAATATAACTGGATAGATGAGATTTTGGAACTCTATTCTTATTTTTGGGGAAAGACAACCTCATTCTTGAACCCACAGTAACCATGCTCATGTACAGGTAGAAGGGATTCAAGTACATGCTGATGAAAGAGGAATGACACAAACACGTGGTGGTGTTTATTGGTTTATATTTCCAGCAAGATGTAATAAGAATCCACTTCCCAAATCATTCCATTGACGTCTTTTTTTCCATGAATTAATTTTTTTCTCAAAATACAGGCTTTCAACATAACATTTACATGGATATGGTTTTCATCATACATGTGTTGGCTTGGATGTCGTTTGTCCTTTTTCTCCAATTGCTTGTTTAGAACGATAAAAAGAATTTAGCTCTTTGTTTCCATGCAGATCTTGGTTCATAATTTTGGGGAATGGTTTTGATTCTTGCATCCACAAATCTTATTGCTGCAAGGGTAGTTGCTGAATGCTTTGCCCTTGCACTGATTGTAGTGCTTTTTGTCGCTAAAAATGTGAGTAAATCCTTGTACATTTTATAGGCATTTGAAATTTCTTTTTAGGGAAATATATCCATCATCTTACTATATCAGAAAGGCAAAAAATATCAAAGGCAAGCCTTAAATTCCACTTCTGAAGACATCTATCTGCTAGTCGTTCACACCTGGATATATAGCTGCCATCGACTATTTAACCTCTGCTAAATCTAAATGAAACACAACCAAAATTCACTTAAGTTATCAGCTGAGAAAATTGGGAGAATATGTAGGAAAATTTATGTATTTAAATAACAAACAAGCGTGGGTTTCTAGATCTATATGTAGTTTCATGCGAGGACTTGCTTCTGAATTTAGGATCATGCAATATTACTATTTAGATTTCGTAAAACCATTGTAGACATTTATCCATTTGTGCTTGCTTTTGTACTTCAATGTTGATTTTTTTCTTTGTATTAAGTGACAGTTTTTATCTGTTAATGTATTTGTTATTGTACCGTGGACACTCCGGGGCCTTTGTATAGGTATGAACCTTCACTTATTCATAGTAAACATATTATCAGTGCTCATTATATACGCTCGCTTCGTAGCTACTGTTGAGGTTTAATCATATTCATTGCTGTGATTTGGACACTACAAGAAACAGCAAAAGTCGCCATTCTCCGTTAATGTAGCAAGATTCAATAACTAAAATGTCTTGTTCTTGTACATAGAGAAAATTTCTTCCCCACCACTAACTTGCCTACAATTGTCTTTTCAGTTTGATTGATGGATGATGAAGTAGCTAGGGTCTTCAAACTTATATGTTTTCCTCTTTAGATAATGGTTTCATACTCTTTATGATGAGATTTTTATATTTTGGATGATGTTAATGTACTCTTTATGACGGGATTATTATATTTTGGTAAATCTATTTCTACTTTTGTAACTACATTCGTTGAGATGTTTTGAGTGGTGTATTTATTGTAAAGTACATGCATGCATGGATTATGCATTTATACAGGTGGATTGAATGAAATATGAATAAATTATATTAAAACAAGGCATATTATATAACCCGGACCTCGAAATCCCCGGGTTATTTGTTCTTGATTTGACGATGAAAAAAGAGATAGAATATAACCTGGATATGCACGAACCGGTGTATATGCTCCGAGCAAATAAAAAATATTACAATATATAATAACCCGGACTTCAAATATCCAGGTTATTTCATAAGCCCTTTATAATCCGGATATTGTAATATCTGGGTTATATTCACACCCCCAAATAACCCGGACCGGACCCCAAATACCCGGACCAAATGATGTGTAAACCTGTGGATAACCGGCTTATCCGGATAAAATAACCCGGATATTCTGATGTCCGAGTTATATTAACACCCCAAATAACCCAGACTGGATCCTCAAATAACCCGGACCAGGTGGTGTATATATTGTATAGATAACTGGTTTATCCGGATAAAATAACCCGGATATAGGATCCGGGTTATATGGTGTACTGAGAATATAACCCGCTGACTTTTAACACAGACCATATCCGGGTTATAAAGGGTCAAATATCCGGGTTATTTTCCCTTTTCTGTAGTAGTGTGCTTTGCATATATATATATATATATATATATATCATCATAATTAACTAACCATTAATCTCTTATATAATTCACAACAAGTCATACTATTAGTCACACATATCATGCCGTTAGTCAAACGATCATTTTATCATGCTAGTTAGTCATCGAATAAGTCGGGTTCCCAAGTTAGTCCCAAATCCATTTCAAAATCCAAATTAAACAATTAAGAATTCCGACCCTTAAAAATGCTCACCAAAATCCTTTTCCAATTTATTTATTAAATCACTTTCCGATCTTTGAAATTCTTTTCCAAATTCCTTTTAAATCTTCAAGTCCAAAAATATATTTTAAACCCCCGATAATATTATATTTATTTTAGATACCATTAAATACTTAAATGAACAGATAAACCGGAACCGAACCCTCTAATTAATCCCCAACCGGTTTACTATTAAAATAAAATCTGAAAACTAGCAAGAGCGCCACATGAGCCACGCTGGCTCCCTCACCTTCTTCCCGAATTCGAAAGCGAAGTCCTGCCTGTGCCATGGCGTCGCTCAACCTTGCTCCCGCCGGTGACCGGAGCGCTTCCTCTCGACCTCTCTCGTCGTCCTCATCGTCTGCGGTCTCACCTTGATCTCCCGTTCCACCGCCCATCTTGCAGTTCGTTCTCGATACTCGCTCGTGTTCTTACCTCTCGAGCTCATCTCGCACCCTCTCGACCTCGCTCTCGAGCTGTCGGAGCTCTCGAGCTCGCCCGACTTCCCACACTCAGCCCTAAGACAACCCCTCGACTAATCTAAGCATCGAAACAAAGCATGAAGTCCAACGAAAAAGAAAAGAAGGCTTGGAAACTCACCGACGTGCTCGCGACTTCGGAGCACTCGATCAGAGTTCTGAGATTCGTTGGAGGGTCGCGATGGTTCGTCGGACCTGCATCGGACATGGGTGAGTGTGATGACGAAGTCCAGGGTGGTTTGGATTGGAAATGGAGGAGAACGGCTTACCGGAAGGCGAAGCGTGCTCGAATAGGGGAATGGGCTTCGGTGGTGGCGCTGGGAGTTTCTGGGTGGTATCGGGGCAGCAGTGGACGTCGGAAGGGTGGCTCGGCCGAGAGAGCGGGAACAGAGCTGGTGCGATGGATGAAAGTGATGGGTGAGGAGACGTGGAGATGGTGAAGGCGGGGTGGTGTTTATGAAAGTGACGATGGTGGTGGTATGAAAAGATGGGAAAGGTGCCGGTGGAGGTGGCGTGAAGATGAAAGCGGAAGTGATGGAGCCGAGAGAGCGGGAAATGATGGTTATGACAGAATGGGAATAGAGGGAGATATATGAATTTGAAAGAGTATGGTGAGGTGAGGGGTGGTTGAAGATTGATTGTAGAATTGGTTAACCAATACCCGGAAATAAATACCAAATACGCGAATTTCGAATCCCGAAATCAGTTCTCAAATGTTAGTTTCCCTGACTCTCGTTTCCGATCAATTAGATTTTTAAAATCGACAAGGATATCGCGATCTGATAATTATTTCAAATTTTCGAGGTAAAAGGACGGAAAACAATCATCAAATTTTACATTTCGGTCCGAATCCGCTAAACGAGTTTTTAATTCGATTTAAATTCATTTTTAGTTCTCTTTTTCCGAAAAAATTAGGATTTCACTACAAAAAAAATTTGCTTTAGAAACGGCATATTGCCGTCGTAAAAAGTAGGTTTGTCGTCGCTAATAAGTATTTGTGACGGCAATGCGACAACAAATCATCGGTCGCTAGCTCTAGGGTGGTAAAAGGTAGGGGTGCCGTCGCAAATAAGTAGTTGCCGTCGCAAGGTATTAACGACGGTAATTCGCGACGGGGAGGTCACTACCATTTACCCTCAATTTTACCGCCCTTTTTTCCCGCCATTCTCCCATTTTGGGCGCCATGGCCTTATTTGCGACGGAAAACATGCCGTTGCCAATGGATTTATCATTTTTTAAAAAAAAAATTCAAATGAGAAAGAATTTTTTATTGTAGCCTATGAGGGATTTGAACCCACATATTTGTGTATAATTAAACACAAAGCTCTACCAATTGAGCTAATAGGCTAGCTTATAATTAGCAAGAACAACTCTATCCTATCATTCGTCTAAATCACCCTAAAAATTCCATCGTTCAATAAATAAATAAATAAAAGATTAAACCAATGTCAAAGATGTAATAAGAAGAACTCATGAAAAATGCAGGTAAGGATACCGCAAAACTTTCCCAGCTCTTAAGGATAATACAAATGTAGGTAAGGATACCGCAAGATTAAAACAGAAGATAACACAAATGCAGGTGAGGATAAAGTGGACTTGAATGTTTCACCCAAGAAAAATGCTTAAATGAACTTCATGTTCTTGACTTGGTGCCTTTTTATGTGTTCATAATTTTTAACAAAAGCATTATGCAGGTGAGCATACCTCAAGCTTAAAACATATGCACTACCCAGCAGCAAGCTGGCCTTATAATGATTGGAGTTCCTGCAATACAAAATTTGACCCAAGAAACAAAAATTATGCATGAGTAATGACAAGTTAACATGTAGTGAGCTAAAAACAATTGGGAAAACAATATTTTGAATGCAAGCAGGATGAACCTGGATGCAAGCAGGATGTATGTTGTTAACATAAAGAAAACAAGCAATTCACAATAGGGATGCATGACACAAGGGAAAGGGAAAGGGAAAGGGAAAGGGAAAAGAGCATATAAAAGCTCGAGTAGAAAAACAACACAAGGGAATTCAACAAGAATGATTTTCAAGTTATAAGTTAGGCATTTTTCCTAAAGTCTAAACTCAGAATCTACACCACAAGTAGTAAATTAGATTAAGAATTAGAGTGCATGAATCAGTAACACAAACCTTGGTTGCAGTAGCTCGCACGTACTTCACGGTGTGCACCAGAGGTCGGCACCTAATCATGGCCCCAATTCACGAATATTTGAGCAGCAGCAAAAGAGCAATCGGAATATGACCCAACTATGATTAAATCGACATGGAAGCAAAGAATTTTTGTAAAGTGAACATGCTTAGCACAATGTCCTAACAAATTACCTTGCAAAGAGTTTTTCCACTGATAGAACTTCTGTTCATATCATATCACCAAGCCACTAACATAATGACTAAAAAACTAGAGAAACGGTCAACTTACCTCAAACCCTTAGCATCTCAAACTTTATGAATCTTCATATCTCATTGCAAGACAAAATCTACAACAAAAAATAGCAATAATAACCCATATCAATATGTGTACGTCAAGTTCCCACCCATATTGGTTTCTTGCAGACAATTGGCTCTTCAACAACAAGTGATATGAATATAATAAGGAATACAAATGCCTTTTGACAGAACCTAAACTTTCTAGCTAAAAAAAAGTTAAGCAAAAAATAAATGGATTTATAAGTATACGAAGGCAGCTAATTAATCACTCGATCACCTTTGTAAGTGAACCAATATGCTAGTCTTTCTCCCTACTCTACATGATTTAAAAGAAAATAAATGGATTTATATGTACAGATGAAGTACAGTGTGTATGAAAATAAATTAGAGTAGAAGTATAAGCTTTATTAATTAAAAAAACCTAAAAGAAAAGATAGAATCTGTTGGTAGGAGGAAATCGAGTATGAAATATAACAAAATAAATCAAACCAGATTCTGCCCACGCAAATAATTACAAGACCTCCTCCTGATGTAGCAGCGGGAAGTCAGGATCGATCCACGAGGAAGCGTGTCAGCGGATCCTAGGCAGCGGTGAAATCTCACGGTCAGAAGTCGACAACAGGGGCTAGATCTCGACTAGGGTAAGTCGACAGGAGATCGGACAGTCGAACACAACTCAGCAGCAAGCACAGGGGCTCGTCGATATCGACCAGGGCTACTCGATATCGAGTAGGGTCCTTGTCGACTTCGGCTTGTCTTGTCGAGTACCTGCACACAGAGGCTACAGCGATGCTAGATCGAGAATCAGTAGTCGAGATCGACCAGGCATGGTCGAGATCGACGAGGGCAGAAAATAAAACGAAAGAAAATAAAGAACAAATGCTTTTGGGATTTCGACTAAACTTAATGTAAAGGACTTCCAAGATTGGGGTTTGCAACAATGATAACCAAACATGCATAAGGCAGAGATAAACAGATAATCATGTGAATTGCATCAAAGGACAAGCTTTCGCCTTTTCCAACAATTAGACAACTCTTTCAAGAAACCCTAATTGTCTCTACTGATTTTATGTTTACAATCCAAGTGGTTAACATGGATCTCCATTAGATGGGTAATAAACACATAAACAAGTAGGAGATGCTCAAAACATGATAAAAGTCAGATCTTTACCTCAATTGTGCATGGCTATCGTCGGGCTCGCCCCAACCCTAGAAGTGGGTGGACTACTCACGCTTCATCGCAAACTCAGTCATCATTGATTGAAAAGAAATAACTTGCATTAAACTAAATTCAAAAGACTTTACAATCCCGGCGATCCAACTCTCGTTGAACGCCAAAACCCTAAAACCTTCGAACTCCTAAATCTCTATTTGGAACTACTTGTCTCTGACTGAAATTGAATGCCTAGAAATCAGCCCCTAGGGCTTTATTTATAGCCTTCTATTCCTTGCTAATCAAGGATAGAAATATCTATCTATATCTAAAATTATATCTAAAAGGCTTAATGATAAATAAAAGCAATAAAGGAATTAAATCTAAAAGGGAAAAGATAAATCTAAACTAGGTAAGTCTTCATGTGTTGATAGATCTCCCTTCCATGGATAGAATTGATCAAAATGGATAGATCTTCGGGCTACTCGACCTCCCTAGGCTCCAAGGAATCCCAACTCTACTCGGACTGCTCAAACCGAGTAACGCGGCTCGACATGTCTACTCGATATCGACCACGGCTACTCGATATCGAGTACCATGGTTCCTCGACTCGGTCTGGCTGGGTGACTCTGCTCGACAAGGCTCGGACATGGCTCGGAGGTCTGGTCGATATCGACCACGGCTACTCTGTATCGAGTAGAGGTGGTCTGCGTCTTCGTCCTCGGCTTCTCGGCTTGGCACAACTCGTCGACTCCGGACATGGCTCCTCGATCTCGATAAGGCCTCCTCGACATCGAGTAAGGTTCCGGAGTCGGGTTGTCTCTGACTCAATGTCCTCGATCAGCTCTGCTCGACCAGGTCTGCTCGACCAGGGCTCGTCGAGATCGAGTCGATGCTAGTCGATCTCGAGTAGAGTTCTCTCAGCTTTCTGCTCTGTTCTTGAAACGCACTTTCCCGAGTCCTCGTTTGTCGGATTGACACATATGACCATGCGTTGGAAACCTCTTTCCGAGGGCTACAACTCTCATGAAGACATCAAAGCTTGATTCAGAATGATGGATGTCGAAATATGGTCTTTTCTCCAGCTGCATCATTCTTAGCTTCTCCATGAGTTTCCTTTAAGCTCCAAAGTGCGTCCGATTTCTGCGAAATTAAACAGAAACTAGTGTAGACTCCATAATTTGGCAAATAAGCATAAACTACATAGATTCTATACTATTCTAACCCAAATGTATGAAATGCATACAGAAATTGATGTGAAAGTCAATATAAAACATGGCATAAAACATGGACATCAAATCACCCCATACTTAGACTTGCTTGTCCTCAAGCAATAACCAAACAATAATCAAGACCTACAACACATCCTTCAAGTCTTCGCCTTTATCAAAAGCAATATCTCAAGTAGTAGCAAAGCAAAGCAAGTGAATTTAACGTCATCACACATATATGAGCAATCCATAGGCATAGGCAATATAAACATTGTAATTTAAATATGAATCCACTTCGCAACCAATTATGAAAATGCAACAAGAATTATCAGGAGGACTTTGCTCAATAGAAGTCTTCAAAGAAGATTCCATTCGGCGGGGTTGTAATGGGGTTTGGTAAGAAATAATAAGGTATGGAATTATTTGGCCATGTGATGCTAAATAAAATTCGGGAATCAAGACTCCTAAATCTTCCAACATAACCAAACCATAACTTCCCAGTCATATGCATCAACCAAACTCTCCAATTTGTCTCAATGGAGTATATAACCTTTCAAGCTTTCTAAATCTCTCTAAAATATGTATCTTGCAAAATAATGAAAGAAATAAGGTAAATTTGGCTCATGCACTTTATTTACTAACATATGTACTTTTTTCTCTTTCTTTTTTCGGATTTTTTTTTTGAAACGAAAATAATAAAATAATGCTAGAGGTGCATTTATAATGTGAGCCAAAAATCCTTTTACATAATATGCCTAGCAAGAATGAAAATGTACAACCAACCCATATCTCAAAAATTTCCACGATCCTTCTTGTAATGCAACATAAGCTCATTCTTTCCATAAATCATCATTCCAACCAACTCTAAGTCTTAATTCCCAAATGGTGGTCAGGCTCAATTTGGCTAAGGATAATTTTGTGGAGTTTACAATAAAAGTCTCAGGCTAATGTTCTGGCTTCAAGCAGGGATAATGTAGGGTAGGTAAAGAGAGGATAAAATTGGCTTAAAAGGCGCCTCCATCATTTAATTCTCATTAACATAAACATATAAATGTATTGGTTTTGAATAACTATCACAATATTTAGAGATGCATAGGAAGAGTAAATACACTCAAGAAAGCGGAGGGATTTTTAATGTTCTCCCTATAAGGCCAAAATTCTCACTGGGACAATTTTTGTTGGATTTCAACCTTTAGCTTAGGATCATATGTGCTCAATTTCATCACAAGTTCACAATCCACATAAAAACCATTTTGAGGACTTAGGCTAAACCTTCCAAACATGCCATAGGGTTTATATGATCAAGTCAGTCATTATTTATCATCATAGGACATCTAAGTTAGGGTATAAAAATTAAAGCAATGCAAAATTTAAACATGCATATATATTTTTTTATTTTTTCCGACATTTTCTATTTTTTTATTTTTATTTTTATTTTTATTTTTTTCTTTATGCAAAAATCAAGACTAAATAATGACAAAACATAAAATTTAAACATGAATGCATAACATAAAAAATTTAAAATCTCACCATGTAAAAAGCAAGACTAACACATATGATAATGATAATGAGCCCTTCCCCCACCCCATACTTAAAATTTACAGTGTCCCCACTGTATAAAATCAAATAAAAACAAGAGTAAAGGAAGGAACTCACAGGATAACACATCGAGGAAGGCGAATCAGTGTATGTCGAGTAGGGTCTCGTCGATCTCGAGTACACGTTACTCGATCTCGAGTAGGCTTTCAGCGTCTGGTGGAATCTGAAGTCGAGGAGCGTCTGGGCTTGTCGATGTCGAGTACGTCTACTCGAGGTCGAGTAACTTCTGGGCTTCTCCTCGTTGTCGAAATCGACTTGGCCTTCGTCGATTCTGACTGTTTTTCAGGGACTCCTTCTTTCCACCTTTCGCGATCCTTATATGCTTGTCGACCTAAAAGTGTTAGATTGCCCAAGAAACAAGACTATCCACATGAACTATTATAAAAGACATAAAACAAAAAAACCAAAAACAAAAACCAAAAAAAAAACTAAAAAGTTTAAAAAGTTCCAAAAATTCATAAAGTTTATATACATGCTCTAGATTTTAGAGTCGCTAGGCCGACTTCTCCGTTTGCGCTCAAGGACCCTTATTGTGGGGCCTGCTCATGTTTGGCCCATCTCCTGGATCATCTAGGTCCTGATGGTAGTATGCGAGCTCAGCAGATTTTCTTGCCACTGGGTCTTACCTCCCCTTAATTTATTGAAAAATTTCTTTATGGACTGAGGGGGAGTAGAATTCATACCTGAACTTACCTTTTCGGACCCAAAACAGGAAACTTTGGGCTTGGGGCTAGTCGAGATCGAGTACAGCTGGTCGACCTCGAGTACAGGGACCCCATACTTAGGCTCTTGGCAAGTCTCTAGCTCAGCAGTGGTGGTCGACATCGACAAGGTCTTGTCGAGATCGAGTGGGGCCCTCGTCGAGATCGAGTTGGCTTTGTCGATCTCGAGTACAGTGTTGGCTCCTTCCTCCGCTGTTTGCTTGGTCCCATGGTTGCTGATGCTTTTCACCTCCAGCCATGAAATTTCCTCTTTTGCAGGGCTAAAAGAGAAATCCAAAACCTCATCGCCTATGGTGAAGGTGAGCGATCTATTCTTGACACTTATTTTGGCATCTGCAGTAGCTAAGAATGGTCTACCAAGAATAATAGGACTAGTAGGATCTTCAGCACAGTCAATGATAAGGAAATCTGCTGGGACAAAGAATTTACCAACCTGGACAGGGACGTTCTCAACTATACCTATAGGGATGACCACTGTATTGTTCGCCATGTATAGTTTGGCATCCACAGGTTCTATGCATCCTATTTTTACCTTCCGCCAGATTGATAGAGGCATGATGCTCACACTTGCTCCTAAATCGCACAGAGAATCATATTTATATTGTCCAAAACCCACAGTAACAGAAAACTTACCAGGGTCGGGCCTCTTTTCAGGGAAGTGGAGTACTTTGCATTCGCCTGCGATCTCTGAGATAGATCGCTTCTTGCTCAGGATTTCCTTTAGAAACTTGACATATCCAGACATCTCTTGCAGGGCTTCTGTAAAAGGAATAGAAACATTCAGTTCTTGCAACATATTAACAAATCTGGTAAACCTACCTGAAGTGGGGTCTTTCTGTGCTTTTGAAGGAAAAGGCAGTGGCTTTTTCTGTTTTGGAGCCAGATCAGCGGTCGAAGGTGCTGCAGAGTTGTCGACGTCGGCCAGATGTTGCTCCTCGATCTCGACCAGGGGCTCGTCGATCTCGACTTGGGTTGTCGACCTCGAGTTGTTGGTCTGTGCAGCGGAGTCCGAGCTCAGCTTCTTGTCTTGGTCGAGTAGCGGCTTGTCGATCTCGACAAGGGTCTCCTCGAGGTCGAGTTGGGTCTGCTCTGAATCGAGTTGTTGCTCTGCTTTGCTTTGCTGTTTCCCGACCTCTGGCTCGTGTAACTGATGCCCACTCCTGAGTTTGATAGCTGCGACGTGTCCAGTCTTCCCTTTAGGATTTGGCTCTGGTTGCCCAGGGAGTTGTCCGGATGGTCGTGGGACTTGTGCAGCGATTTGACCCATTTGTGTCTCGATTCCCCTTTTCTAGATGTCCAGCTCTCCAAATTTTGTGTTGAAGTTCTGGAGCTGATTGTTGATGGTGTTTGTAGCCTGCAGGTTCTGTGCATGATTCCGACGCATCTCCTCAAGGATCAGCTGCAGATCATCCTTCTTTTGATCCCTTTCTGGATGTCCTGGGGCTCTGTAGGGTGGGGGATTCCTAGGAGGACCTTGGTTCCACTGAGGCTGATAGAACCTTTGATCTCCCATGTAGCAACTTGGACCCCCAGCGTAGGCTGCTTCCTCATGTGTCTCTGCTATTCTGACTTGCTCAGTGTGTGGGCACTCAGTAGTGGTGTGCCTCTGTGATCCGCATTCGATGCAAGGCTGATTGACAGATAGATATTTGACTTGCTTGAGGAGCTTGTGATTCTGGTCTCTGTAGAACTGCTCCCTGACATCTGGGTCAATCTCCTTTGCTGGCTCATAGAGTGGCATAGATGGTGCTGGTCTGGCATAAGCGTTCTCATCATAGTTTGTAGAAGTCCCATACTTGTTTTTATATGCCGTGAGCTTGTCTAGCACACCCCATGCGTCAATTGGTGGCATCGTCAGGTACTCATATCGAGTGTACTGATTGATCCTGTCCTTAGTGACTTGGTCAAGAGAGTTGAAGAAGATCTCCTGAATGACGTAGGGTGGCTATCCATGAGTAGGGCAAGATCGCAGTAGTTCCTTGTACCTTTCCCATGCCTTTGCTAGCGGCTCTCCAGGCTTTTGTTTGAAAGCTGTGATCTTTTGGCGGAGGAATGCTGTCTTGGCAGGAGGGAAGAATTTGTTGAGAAATTCTTGCTCTACTTGTGCCCATGTTGTAAGGGATCTTGGTTTGAGTCCTTCTAGCCACTTCAGTGCAGGTCCAGCGAGCGACCAGCGGAAAGCTTTCATCTTGACATATTCAAGAGTTAAACCTTCAGCAAGAGTACGGCACATGTCATGAAAATTGGTAATATGTTCAAGAGGACACTCATTAAATCTTCCATGAAAAGCATTGTTTTTAAGTTCTATAAGAAACTGAGTGCGAATTTCAAAATAGTTTTCAGGGATTAGAATCGCTGATTCAGGCACGACGAGAGTTGGATGCATATAATCCTCTGCTGTAGTTGGATATTGGGCAAGCTCATTTGCCAGCTGCCTCGCACGTTCAGCTTCTTGTTCCCTCCTTGCTCTCTCAGTGGCGAGAGCAGCATCTTTGGCGGCTAGATCCCTCGTGAGCCTCTCAATCAGCTGTTCCTGTGTCTCTGCAGATGCCATGGCTCTTTGTAGCTTAGCTCTGATGTGTAGAAGGCGCTCTGGTTCGTCTAAGCCGTCAAACTCAGGTGGTTGACCAGAACGGCGCAAACACCTGTAAAGTAACTCAAAGAAAAAGTGAGAACTGACTACCTAAGGCGCGAATGATAGCTTCCCCGGCAACGGTGCCAATTTGTTGGTAGGAGGAAATCGAGTACGAAATATAACAAAATAAATCAAACCAGATTCTGCCCACGCAAATAATTACAAGACCTCCTCCTGATGTAGCAGCGGGAAGTCAGGATCGATCCACGAGGAAGCGTGTCAGCGGATCCTAGGCAGCGGTGAAATCTCACGGTCAGAAGTCGACAATAGGGGCTAGATCTCGACTAGGGTAAGTCGACAGGAGATCGGACAGTCGAACACAGCTCAGCAGCAAGCACAGGGGCTCGTCGATATCGACCAGGGCTACTCGATATCGAGTAGGGTCCTTGTCGACTTCGGCTTGTCTTGTCGAGTACCTGCACAGAGAGGCTACAACGATGCTAGATCGAGAATCAGTAGTCGAGATCGACGAGGGCAGAAAATAAAACGAAAGAAAATAAAGAACAAATGCTTTTGGGATTTCGACTAAACTTAATGTAAAGGACTTCCAAGATTGGGGTTTGCAACAACGATAACCAAACATGCATAAGGCAGAGATAAACAGATAATCATGTGAATTGCATCAAAGGACAAGCTTTCGCCTTTTCCAACAATTAGACAACTCTTTCAAGAAACCCTAATTGTCTCTACTGATTTTATGTTTACAATCCAAGTGGTTAACATGGATCTCCATTAGATGGGTAATAAACACATAAACAAGTAGGAGATGCTCAAAACATGATAAAAGTCAGATCTTTACCTCAATTGTGCATGGCTATCGTCGGGCTCGCCCCAACCCTAGAAGTGGGTGGACTACTCGCGCTTCATCGCAAACTCAGTCATCATTGATTGAAAAGAAATAACTTGCATTAAACTAAATTCAAAAGACTTTACAATCCCGGCGATCTAACTCTCGTTGAATGCCAAAACCCTAAAACCTTCGAACTCCTAAATCTCTACTTGGAACTACTTGTCTCTGACTGAAATTGAATGCCTAGAAATCAGCCCCTAGGGCTTTATTTATAGCCTTCTATTCCTTGCTAATCAAGGATAGAAATATCTATCTATATCTAAAATTATATCTAAAAGGCTTAATGATAAATAAAAGCAATAAAGGAATTAAATCTAAAAGGGAAAAGATAAATCTAAACTAGGTAAGTCTTCATGTGTTGATAGATCTCCCTTCCATGGATAGAATTGATCAAAATGGATAGATCTTCGGGCTACTCGACCTCCCTAGGCTCCAAGGAATCCCAACTCTACTCGGACTGCTCAAACCGAGTAACGCGGCTCGACATGTCTACTCGATATCGACCACGGCTACTCGATATCGAGTACCATGGTTCCTCGACTCGGTCTGGCTGGGTGACTCTGCTCGACAAGGCTCGGACATGGCTCGGAGATCTGGTCGATATCGACCACGGCTACTCTGTATCGAGTAGAGGTGGTCTGCGTCTTCGTCCTCGGCTTCTCGGCTTGGCACAACTCGTCGACTCCGGACATGGCTCCTCGATCTCGACAAGGCCTCGTCGACATCGAGTAAGGTTCCGGATTCAGGTTGTCTCTGACTCAATGTCCTCGATCAGCTCTGCTCGACCAGGGCTCGTCGAGATCGAGTAGATGCTAGTCGATCTCGAGTAGAGTTCTCTCAGCTTTCTGCTCTGTTTTTGAAATGCACTTTCCCGAGTCCTCGTTCGTCGGATTGACGCATATGACCATGCGTTGGAAAGCTCTTTCCGAGGGCTACAACTCTCATGAAGACATCAAAGCTTGATTCAGAATGATGGATTTCGAAATATGGTCTTTTCTCCAGCTGCATCATTCTTAGCTTCTCCATGAGTTTCCTTTAAGCTCCAAAGTGCGTCCGATTTCTGCGAAATTAAATAGAAACTAGTGTAGACTCCATAATTTGGCAAATAAGCATAAACTACATAGATTATGTACTATTCTAACCCAAATGTATGAAATGCATACAGAAATTGATGTGAAAGTCAATATAAAACATGGCATAAAACATGGACATCAGAATCATAAAAGAAGAATCACAATTCACAACTCATCTGAAATTACAAGTCCAGATTCATGCAAGTAACCAAAAGTTCTACTAACTATTTGATAAGAACCGTATATAAACAAACCAAACACATTACACATGGGACAAAATTGCTTACTTATTCTATTGCCTTTGCTCTGATCATACATGAACTAATAAAAGACCTTCAAGCATAGAAATATATATTAAATAAAAACCATACCAAAACAGCCAAACTGAAAAAAAAAATCCAATATGACAGTGTAGATGGCTCTGGACAGCAAGAAAATTTAAGGAAAAATTCAAACAAAAAACCCCTATCACTGACCACCCAATACAGCAACAAATCATTTCAATATCAGCACCAAAACAGCTAGTAATATCACCATCAAAGTCCCCAGTCTGCACATATCGAACAGTTGCAGAAACCTAGGAAAGGCACTAGGATATACCCGAAATTTGATCGGAAAAAATAGCATACAAATCTCCAGCACAACAATGCACTTTAGTGGGGATCAGAATAGGCAAAGGTCAACATGTTAATATAACCTCCTTGTACAAAACTTGGTCTATCGTACCCATATCATTCCAAAACACCATCAATATATAATCCAAATTTCCAACAGCAAACCAACCCACAAAATCACAAGAGAGAGCAGTAACAACTATCAAGAAGCGCCAGAGCTGCCTCCATAACAATCATGATGTCTACTTCAATTTATTTAAGAACTAGGGTAGATCATCACATAAGAGTACAGAGAAAAATACAAAGCAACCACATCAGTACATTGTTTTACACAAATATACAAAGAGATCACACTTGCAGTATGCTCAGTATACGGAAAAAAAAGGTGAAGCTAACTATGAACACCATTTCAGAAGGTTCATTAATTTACCAAATATGAAAACTAGAGACGAGAAGGGGAAGTCAATCACTTTTTTTTTTGTTTTGAAAATTTATAAAAGTTAGATGAACATTAAATTCCAGACTGAGTACTATATAGAATTTACATAACTTTGTTTATGATACTTACTTCTTTCACTTCTGTAATGTGACCACCTTCATTTTTGTCCACCCTACAAATCGATCAGTAACCAAAGAGATATAAGGACAAAGTTGGAGTGTGTTTATAAATATTATTAAAAATAAATAAATTAACCCGATGCTAATTTCTCCTATGAAAACTCGCTCTGGAGGATGATTTTAGGAAAATTTCAGTTTCAACTTCTCAGGTGATGATTAACTCTATAAAATGGAATTATCAATTCAAACTCTTCTAGATTTGAAGCATACAATCGATTGAGCAATGAATTGATCAAACATACATGTCGAAGAAGATCTGAAGTCGAGAATCAAAGCCTTGATCAGTGATTTGAGTTCAATACTCATGTAACTCTCCTTTGCTGATTTTATCCACCATCAATCTCCTCCTCCTGCTGAATGCATCGAAGCCTTGATCAATGATACATTTTAGTGAGGATTTGCATTTATGCAGAGTGCGAAATCGGTGCGGAGCAGATAACCATCTTTGGAGAGCTTCTTAAAGTTGCTCCACTTCGTTTCCATGCATCCGCACTGTTGGATTTGCTACTGATAAATATCAGGCCTCGGAGTGCCTTCTGCGTGCCAGACCTGGTCCAATTAAGCAGAGCCGGCTGTTAGAAAGTGAAAATAGAATAATACATTTCAGTAATAACATGATTAACACACCCTAAGTAGATGGATTAAAATGTTTAGTTTTTTAGCTCCAGCATTAAACAAGAGTACATATAACATCTCATCAAAAATACATAAAAAATTATACAATGCCACAGTTATAGAAAAAACTTAATATATGCATAGTAATGTCCAGACTCTAGTGAAACACCATGAGTAGAGCCATAGTGTTATGTCACGAAAGCAAATTCGTTCTCCTATTGAAGCAATGATCAAGACAATTTAAAACTAAGTGGGACTAGATGATAGTGTAATGTCAAGGTACAATGAACTTCAACAGATTCATAAGAAATAAATTGCTTCCACCTTAGACATCACATCAGTAGGTAACATAATTTAGAAACCCTAATGCTTACAATTCATCAATATACCATTTTCCTTCTTCCTTCAAGACTATCAACCCATTCTTTTTTATACAAAGCACCAACTTCTGGACACTTCAATCAATAAACCGACATTTTTATTCTATTTTGAACAAACACCATCTCATTTCTAGCTAAGTAAGTACTTTCAAAATTGAAATAAAAGACCATCTGTTGAGTATCAATAGGCATACCCTATACACAACAGGACCACAGAAGAACCAAAATCAACACTAACACACAAACAATATCACTCTAAAGTCATTTCCTTTTGAAAACAACACAAAGACAGGTTCTAGCATGAAATTTAGAAAGAATTGGTCGTATGACATATCTCATACTTAAATAATAAAACTTGAAACTTGGAGACACTGGGGAAGAAAATCAAATTGAGCAAACGAGCATCAATGAGCGGCGATTGAGACCAGTGGCACCAAGACTTCTTTTAGAGCTTTCAACCTCGCCACAACCTCCACTCTCCTTTCCACCATCTCTGCACACATCCAAAAAAGCAATCAAAAAACGAGGAATAAAACCCTAACATAACCAAATCAGATAAAATCCTAAAATCTAAACTCACAACAAAGAAATTTGATTAACTCATTCAGATCTGACGATGGTGTGAGATTCGGTCCTTGTCCATGTCGGATCGAAGAATCAGAGGTCAGGGGGAGGATGAGGAATGTGAGTAGCGCCTCCAAGAAGCATCGACCTTGGGTGCTGGCGGACGGGTTGTCACTGGCAAGGACAGACCTGCTGCTTCGACTCTTTGGCACCACACTTGGCGGAAATGGACGGATTTTGGCTCCATTGTTGCCTAGGTTTCGGTCTTCAATGATAGAGAGAGCAATGGGAACGAGGAGGGTAGATCTCAGATTTTGGCCAAGATTGGAAGAGGCGAGGTTCCGAACGAGAGTGAGCGGGATGAAGCTCGATTTCGGCCTGAAAATGATAGAGGAAGCCATGGATGGGTGGCTTAAAGCTCGACTTTAGCGATGGGAGTGATAGGTAGAGCGGCGAGGTGAACAAGAGAGAGGTTTGAGAGGAGCGGCGGCTCTTCCAAATTGTACAGACTATTGCTAGGTTTAGATGAGTTGCACCTCAAAAAAAAGGCCAATGGCTACGGGATATTAAAGCTGGCGTAACTAATTGATTTCTTTTTGGAGTGGCCAGCAACAACACCCTTTTGCCGTAGCACAGGAGTCGCAAAAACCAACCATTTGCCACGGTAAATTTTTCCCGTTTCTAACTCGCGTAGCAAAAGGAATTTTTTTTTGTAGTGTTTGAAAATTCGCGCCTTTACAGATATCGAGTGACCACTAGAGGCCGATTTCGAGTCATTCCGAGTCTGAATTCCGACCTGGGTTTGTTTGCATTGGAAGGAAAGGATATTTTATCAGGATGGAAGACTTTATCCTATTTAGTAATTCCCTATTTTACCTATGGGGGAATTTAATTATTTTATTTTATTTATTTATCAATTATTTATGCTTAGATAAAGATAGATAAAATTTAGATAAAGATAGTGTTGTTCCTTCCTAGAATAGCTAGGATTGGAGCCTATAAATAAAGCCCTAGGGGCTTGTTTTTTTTTCCATGAATTCAAGCGAAGTAGTCTTCGAGCGCAAGAAGAGAGGGAGAGAGGCGAGAGAGAAAAGGAAGAGGAAGGAGTCGTATGGTTGTAAGTTCTAGTTTTAGTTTAATATTAAAGTTGTTTTCTTTTATTATGTTTTGTTTCTAATTTCTTTCTTCTAGCGAGAGGGTTTCTCTGCGAGAGTAGTAGGTGATCCTTATTTATGATATTGAAGCGAAAGTGATCTTATTATGAATTTGGATTAATTATGAAATTTGGATAGTAACACTTAGGGTTTATGCGAAAGCCTCTATATTCCTATTTGTTAATGACGAAAGTTATTTGATGTAAAGCATGCATCTTTATGTGATTTATAATCTACACATATGTTTATTGTTGCGGTGATCCCTAACATTGGAAGTTTGCACCTTTATTTGTTTTATTTTATTATTTTTATTCGACACAACTTTTACTCGACACCAACCACCATTCCCTCTCCATCACTCGACATCGACCAACTCTTAGCTGACGTTGACAGCAACCTTACACCTTTTCCCGCTATTCCCGAACCCTGAAACCTACTAAACCTAGAACCACTTACGTCCACTAGTAGAAAATCAGTAATATACCCCGACCATTTTTTAAATATACCCCGGATCTAACAATATAGGGCTCCAGGGTAGAACTAGGGTGGGGTTGATACATTGTCCAACTTTATACCCCGGATATATTTTTTAAAAATTCAGGGTATAAAACCTAGGCAAAATTGAAAAAAAAGTGCTCTGAAAGACACGCCCGGGGTGTATTCTGGTAATATCCGGGGTATATTATGCTAATATCCGTGGTATGAGGTATGTCCAATCTGGGTTGTAAATTTTTTTTTATCAGGGGTATAAAACTTAAATAATCCGGGGTATATACCTGTAGCCGATTTCCCCTATAAAAAAAACGCCCGGGGTATATTTATTTAAAATCTGGGGTATATATTATATCGAATCCGGATTGTAATTTTCATTTAGCTAGGGTATAAAATTGAAATAATCCGGGGTGAATAGTAGTATCATTTGGTCATATGTTTCTTGGTATATATACCGGATAAATATGATTTGGGGTATATAACTATTTTATATAAAAAAAGGTTTTATACCCATTCATATATTACCATACTCAACCTGTTATTTAACCTGCAATTTCCATCCATTCACATCAATGTATGGTAGCCACTAAATCCACCATTGAGCAACACATACATTAACCAAGGTTCCACATCAACACTAAAACAACATTTCACGTTGTTTTATGACCTTTTATGACCACCGACAACGGTGATCATAAAAGGTGTTGGGATTGACAAAGAAGAAAGAGAAATTAGCCGAAGATGAGGACGACAACGAGGAAGAGCATGGTGTAGATGACGGTTGGGCAGGGCAGCACTGCAACAGGAAGTCGGGAAAGCCGAAAAGGACAGACGCCTGTGTAAGGGGTCGGGAGAGGAGAGGCGCCTGTGTAAATAGTAAAGTGTAAACGCTGAGCAAATTAGGGTTTTTTTACATATAAAAATCGGTTTTTCGGGCCAGAACCGAAATTTTCGGTTCGGTTCCGGTTTTTGGCCCGAAACCAAATTTTGGATTTTTCAGGATCGAAGCCCGAACCGAGAAATATCGGGCCGGCCCGAAACCAACTTTTTTGGTTCGGTTTTGACTCGGTTTTCGGGTCGGGCCATATTCTGAGCAACCCTACATAGCGTGCAGAGAGTACAGTTACATATCCGACACTACAAAAACTAAAAAAAAAAAACCAAACCAAACATGACTTAATTAAACCTACCTATCCAATAACTGTTGTAGGAGGAAATCGAGGTTGCAAATAAAATACGAATAAAGTAGAGCGAACCAGATTCCATCCCTTGCAAATAATTACAAGACCTCCTCCTAATGTAGCAGCGGGAAGTCAAGATCGATCCTCGAGGAAGCACATCAGCGGATCTCAGGTAGCAGCAAATCTCACAGACAGAAAATTAAACAGAAAGACAGAAATAACAAAGAAAAGCAAAAAAGAAAACGAAAGCACAGAAACTCGTCGATATCGACTAAAGTTACTCGATATCGACTAAAAATATCGACCAACAGAAGCTCAATTCGACTAACAGAAACGAGACTCAGCAAAAGTAACTCGACGTCGACAACCTTTCCTCGATATCGAGGAAACTCCTCGATGTCGACAAAAACTTCTCGATGTCGAGTAAAGACAGAAACTTAAATTTGCAACCTTTTGAACGCAGAACACGGATTTTGACGAAATAAATCAATAAACTAAAGACTTCGAAGATTAGGGTATCAACACCACAACGATAACCATGCAAAATAACACATAAAGGCATAAAAGATCATGCTTTTCATCAAATAACTTTCGTTATTAACAAATAGGAATGTAGAGGATTTCGCATAAACCATAATTGTTACTAACCTTTTTCACATATTTAACCCAAGTTGTATTAAGATCACTTTCGCTTCAATAACACAAACAAGGATCACCTTTAACTTTCGCAAAAGAATAATGCTTGCAGGGATAGAAGACGAATTGCATAAAAAAGATCAAACCTTTACCGCATCACCTCACATGACCACCGTCATGTTCACCCCGACCCTAGAAGTGGGTGGACTACTCGCTCTTCATCATCAAGAAAGACATCAAAGATTTCAGGAAAATAAATTGCATTAAAATAAACAAAGAGAACTTACAACCGATCAAAGCCAAATCCGCTTTCGCCTTTCCAACTTTTCTCGCCACAAGCTCTCTCTCTACTCTCTCTCTATGTAACTAATTGTGTCTTGAATTGAATGAATGGAAATCAGCCCCTAAAGCTTTATTTATAGGCTTTATTCCTTGCTAATCAAGATAAGAAAGTCTATCTATATCTACTTACTTAAAGATAAATCATGGAAATAAATAAAACTAGGATTATATCTAATGTGGATAAAATAACTTCTCTCTTGACTTGATCACACTTGATGGATCTTGAGAGAATTTCATCTCGAAAATATCTCCATTGGACTCGGGATAGAAACTTATCAAGATCCCGGACTACTCGACGTCGGCTTCTGAGATTTCCTCGATATCGAGTAGGATACCTCGATATCGACTAGCACTTTTCTCGTCTACTGCTCAGCAACTCGATGTTGGCCAACAGGAGCGACGTCGTCTTGGGTTTTCCTCGACATCGAGGAATTTCCTCGACATCGAGTAACTTTCCTCTGTCTTCAGTCTTCTTCGTCGATCTCGGCTCCTGGACAGCACATCGACTTGGGTTCTCCTCGACATCGAGGAATTTCCTCGACGTCGACGAACATCTTCAGCTCCCAGCTTCACTTGTCGATTTCTGGGGTCTTTACTCGATTTGGGCACTTTCCCGAGTAAATCTCTCAGCTTTCTGTTCTGTTCTTGAAACGCACTTTCCCGAGTCCTCGTTCGTCCGATTGACGCATATGATCATGAGTTGGAAAGCTCTTTCCGAGGGCTACAACTTTCATGAAGACATCAAAGCTTGATTCATAATGATGAATGGCGAAAAACGGCCTTTTCTCCAGCTGCACCATCCTTGGCTTCTTCATGACTTTCCTTTAAGCTCCAAAGTGCGTCCGATTTCTGCGAAATATAACAAAAACTTGTGTAGACTCCATAATTTGTCAAATAAGCATAAACTAAATAGATTCTGTACTATTCTAACCCAAATGCAGAAATCGATATAAAAGATGGTATAAAACATGGCAATTAGGCTCACAACAAACACCCCATACTTAAGCTTGCTTGTCCTCAAGCAATACTTTTAAGTGTCATACAGGGGAAGAAATCAAAACTCTCAACATCTTAGATTCATTGTCATATGTCACTGCAATCAATTACCATCCTCGAAAAGGTACTAGTGCCAAAAATCCATGCATGTGCAATTAAAAAGCAACATCTACTCACAATAGGAGGGTTATGCAAAAACATTTATTCGTGACAAAGCATTAATAATAAAGAGGACTTTAATTTAAGCTCAATAAGGAGTAGATTGGTAAAAGGCTTAAGGTGGGCAAATTTTTGGCAATGTGGTGCTAATAATCCGGGGAAATGGAGTACTTTCCAAACATTCATACCACATTCCTTCTCCATAAAATTCATCACCTTTTTCTCATCTCTTATTCCTTTTTTTCAATATTATGCTTTTACCTCTCTAACCTTAGCACTGCCTTCTCACGAGTCGCAAACATGGGTGTAATGAATGGCCCCGGATACTTAGTTCTTAGGACTCCTCACCTGTGTGTCCCATCTCACTGAACTATTATCTCATCAAGCAGGGTCGATCTACCTTTATCTCCTGAGGTGACCGGATTTTCTTTCACTCATTAAATTTTCTATATATTTCGAACAATTTCCTTCCAAACTCCATATATGATAATAAAAACAAAAATACCATATAACAATCTCCATAATGTAACATCATTCTCAACATAATCCCCGGATAGGAAATAAGGTAAAGAAATAGGCAATATTTAGAACATGTGGAACAATAATATGAAATAAGGCTCAATATGGCTTTTGTGATGCATAAGCATAGGTAAGGCTAGGAATATAACAATATGAGCATTATATGGAAATATAAAGTCCACCATCCTTTTATCATGCAACATGTCAAAAGCAATATCAAATTTTACCTCCTTTCATGGTTTTCAAGAAAATATGTACTTCATTGTGACTTCCCTTTACTAGGCAATTTCATGCTATATCTCTAATGAATCCAATTTTGCATTGTCGAGTTCAATTAAAGCTTCCATGACACTTATCAAAATTTTCAATGGGGGTCATTTTTTATAAAATTTGGAAAAACATGCATGTAAGCCCATAATTCAACAATGGATTCCAAAATAGCCATGTATAAGCGATTCAAGCAATAAACCTTAAAAATGCACACATAATGTCAAATAAAACCAAATATTCATAAAGTAAGCCCTTCCCCCACCCCATACTTAAGCATTACAGTGTCCTCACTGTATGAAAAATAAGGGTAAAGAAAGAAACTCACTAGACTGGTGTGCTTGATCGTCAAAATCGAGTGTTATGCTGCTGGGCCTAGTCCGAATTTAGCTTGCTTCTATCCCCATGGACCTGAAAATTGTAGAAGAGAAATACCCACAATAGAAAAACTAAAAAAAACAAAAGCACCAATGTCCCAAATGTCCCAAAAATAAATGTCTATTTACAAGCTCTAGACTTTATAGTCGCTAGGCCGACTTCTCCATTAAGCATTAGCCTGGCTCATCTTTTTCCGGAGGTATAGGTGGATCTGGTGGTTCCTCCGGTGGTGAGAAGCGTGGAATGTCATCAGGGGGCATCATATGGAGAAGCTTGAACCTCCCTGAGTGAATGCTCCATGGCGTCACCCATTCATCTTCTTGGGCTCCAGCTAGCATGTATAAAGGAAGACATAAAGGAAAGATACATACCTCGTTGTCATACCTCTTCCGCTTGATTGGTTATTTTATTTGCACATCTCCACCACAACAAAACGGTGGAGTGGGAAGAGATATTTCCACCTCATCTTATGGAGCTTCATGGCACTTTGCGAGGACCCCATACTTGATTATGAACATCGGTTGCTCAAAATCGTCGGGGATAGCCTTCACCTTATAAGGCAAAAGTGACTTTGAAACAACATGGGCAACGACGTTCAACTTCTTCTTTTCTGGCTCTTCTTCTCCTTGAGATTCTTCAAATGGTTTTTCAAAGATAGATAGCAAAGTTGGAATTGAGATAGCAGAAGGACATACCTGGGTATCGACTAGAGATAGATTGATATCGACTGGAGATGGGTCGACATCGACTAGGTGTTGGTCAAGGTCGACCTCAGGTTCAGATTCTCCTTCTAGAAGGATTGGGGCTTCTGGCGGTGATTTTGACAAATATTGTAGCTTCCAAAATGCGCGTATACCCTCAAGCCATGCATCCTCATCAACGATGTATAGCCATCTCAAATATTCAAATTCTTTTGCATACCGTCTCTCTCTTTCCCTTTCGAAATACTTGAAGGTGTCCTGCATATACCTGTAGAAGAAAACTCAAAGAAAACGTGAGATCTAACTACCTAAGGCGCGAATGATTGCTTCCCCGGCAACGGCGCCAATTTGTTGTAGAAGGAAATCGAGATTGCAAATAAAATACGAATAAAGTAGAGCAAACCAGATTCCGTCCCTTGCAAATAATTACAAGACCTCCTCCTGATGTAGTAGGTGGAAGTCAGGATCGATCCTCGAGGAAGCACGTCAGCGGATCTCAGGTAGCAGCAAATCTCACAAACAGAAAATTAAACAGAAAGACAGAAATAACAAAGAAAAGCAGAAAAGAAAACGAAAGCACAGAAACTCATCGATATCGACTAAAGTTACTCGATATCGACTAAAAATATCGACCAACAGAAGCTCAATTCGGCTAACAGAAATGAGACTCGGCAAAAGTAACTCGATGTCGACAACCTTTCCTCGATATCGAGGAAACTCCTCTATGTCAACAAAAACTTCTCGATGTCGAGTAAAGACAGAAACTTAAATTTGCAACCTTTCGAACGCAGAACATGGATTTCGACGAAATAAATCAATAAACTGAAGACTTCCAAGATCAGGGTATCAACACCACAACGATAATCATGCAAAATAACACATAAAGGCATAAAAGATCATGTTTTTCATCAAATAACTTTCGTTATTAACAAATAGGAATATAGAGGCTTTCGCATAAACCCTAATTGTTACTAACCCTTTTCACATAATTAACTCAAGTTGTATTAAAATAACTTTCGCTTCAATAACACAAACAAGGATTAACTTCAACTTTCGCAAAAAAATCATGCTTGTAGGGATAGAAGAGGAATTGTATAAAAAAGATCAAACCTTTACCGCATCACCTCACATGGCCACCGTCGGGTTCACCCCGACCCTAGAAGTGGGTGGACTACTCGCTCTTCATCATCAAGAAAGACATCAAAGATTTAAGGAAAATAAATTGCATTAAAATAAACCAAAGAGAACTTACAACCGATCGAAGCCAAATCCGTTTTCGCCTTTCCAACTTCTCTCGCCACAAGCTCTCTCTCTACTCTCTCTCTATGTAACTAATTGTGTCTTGAATTGAATGAATGGAAATCAGCCCCTAAGACTTTATTTATAGGCTTCATTCCTTGCTAATCAAGGTAAGAAAGTCTATCTGTATCTACTTACTTAAAGATAAATCATGGAAATAAATAAAACTAGGATTATATCTAATGTGGATAAAATATCTTCTCTCTTGACTTGATGGCACTTGATAGATCTTGATAGAATTTCATCTCGAAAATATTACCATTGGACTCGGGATAGAAACTTAACAAGATCTCGGACTGCTCGACGTCGGCCTTTGAGATTTCCTCGATATCAAGTAGGATACCTCGATATCGACTAGCACTTTTCTCGTCTACTGCTCAGCAACTCGATGTTGGCCAACAGGAGCGACGTCGTCTTGGGTTTTCCTCGACATCGAGGAATTTCCTCGACATCGAGTAACTTTCCTCCGTCTTCAGTCTTCTTCGTCGATCTTGGCTCCTGGACAGCACATCGACTTGGGTTTTCCTCGACATCGAGGAATTTCCTCGAAGTCGATGAACATCTTCAGCTCCTAGCTTCACTTGTCAATTTCTGGGGTCTTTACTCTATTTGGGCTTCCTCGATATCGACTAACATTCCTCGATATCGAGTAAATCTCTCAGGTTTCTGTTATATTCTTGAAACACACTTTCCTGAGTCCTCGTTTGTCGGATTGATGCATATGATCATGCGTTGGAAAGCTCTTTCCGAGGGCTACAACTTTCATGAAGACATCAAAGCTTAATTCAGAATGATGAATGGCGAAAAATGGCCTTTTCTACGGCTGCACCATCCTTGGCTTCTTCATGACTTTCCTTTAAGCTCCAAAGTGCGTCCGATTTCTGTGAAATATAACAAAAACTTGTGTAGTCTCCATAATTTGGAAAATAAGCATAAACTACATAGATTATGTACTATTCTAACCCAAATGCATGAAATGCATGCAGAAATCGATATAAAAGATGGTATAAAACATGGCAAATTAGGCTCACAACAATAACCCCGTCGGATTTACTGCGCGATAATTAAATGATCGAAGAGCTATCAGTGTTTTCATGAATATAGCATCATAAATTGGGGATCATGAAAATAGCATCACAAATTGAAAAGCGAACAAAATTTTTTTTAAAAAAAAAAATAGCTGAACGCAGAGGAGGATTTCTTGCTCAATATATTGCTAAGCCAACCCGCCAAAAGAGG
This sequence comes from Persicaria maculosa, assembly GCA_963922045.1. Taxonomy (NCBI): domain Eukaryota; kingdom Viridiplantae; phylum Streptophyta; class Magnoliopsida; order Caryophyllales; family Polygonaceae; genus Persicaria; species Persicaria maculosa. Next base: position 80,696,812 of record OY998252.1, on the reverse strand, counting down.
GATCACACAAAGGAGGCGGACAGAACATCCCTTGGTCGGTCAGACATGAACAGAGAAGAGGGTGACACAAATTCCTTGCAAATCCAACACGTCGAAATTCCTTGTGCCCAATCTGAGCAAACTAGCCTACATTGAAGCTTTCAAAGATGCAAAATAGGATTCGAATAAAGAGAGGGACACACATTATGGTTTTTGCAAAATTTGAAAAATAGGGGTTTTTGTTTACCTAGGAAGATGAGGCGTTAATAAGGGGTTTCCTTCACACAGACGAGGCCGATGATGGAGGATGGAGGTTCGGTCAGCAATGGAGGTCTGCAGGAGCACTCTGTGCCCTAGGTCTTGGCAGGTGAGGAATCGGTGATGGAGGGAGCCGATGATGCAGCAAGCTCGATGGTCGGAGCGCGCTGGAGGCAGAGCAGGCTCAGTGGTCGGCAGCCGGAGCACAAAATGAAGGATGGAGGATGGAGGATGGAGGCCAGTCAAAGCACCCTGGACACAGCCGCGCGATTTGTTCGATCTCTCGCGCACAGGAGAAAGAGGAAAGCTACAGAGATTTTTTATAATCAAAAGAAGCGAGCATCTGTTTTACTAAAAAAATTAAGAGAATAACCTTTTACCCCGGATATTTGTCAAAAAAGCCCGGGGTATAAAATATGATACAATTAATATACCAATATAATATACCTCGGATATTTTTTATATGATCCGTGGTATATTTGTTTTAATAAATAAAAAAAAGATAACTTGTCAGTTTTGCCATTGCACCCCACAGTTATGAGATCCGGGGTAATAGGTTATGGGGTAAAATCCCGATTTTCTACTAGTGTTCTCTCCTTAGGACGAACCTGACTCCACTATCCTATAGCGGGTTCTTGACTCTAAATTTATTTGGTCGAGAAACCCTCTCGTCAAATTGGCGCCGTTGCCGGGGAGATATCAACCACGACTAGCTAGCTTAGTTGTGTTTAAGGTTTAGGAGTAGCCCATCCCTTTTTCTTACACTATCACATACCCTATCACCACCTACCTCACCGGTACCAATTGGGTGTCGAGCTTTTGCTACTAATTTGTGTTCTTGATTGTGATTTCAAAGCTTAGGAACAAAGATGGAAGGCTTTGTTGAAGGGAATCCCGAATGGGAAGAACGGTTCTAAGAATTGAGACGGCAAAATAGGCTCGCACAGGAGGAGGCACGATTAAGGGAAATAGCCCGGATAGAAGACGAAATTTGAAGGCTTGAGGCTTCCATTCAGTCTAAAAGACCATGCCCTCCTCCTGACGAGCCAATTGACTCTCTCGATCTCGACAACCAGTTATGTCCTTCCTCGAATTTCATTCTTACTTTTTTACCTATTGTTGATGAACCATATGAAGGATCCCAAGACGAAATAGCACTAGAAGAGAAGAAAACAGACATTGTTGCCCAGGGTGTTCCAAGGTCGCTTTTACCTTACAAGGTGAAGGCCATCCCCGAAAATTTTGAGCAACCGATGTTCATGTTTAAGTATGGGTTCCTAGCAAAGTGTCATGAAGCTCAGTAGGATGAGGAGGAAATATCTCTTCCCGATCCACCGTTCTGATGTGGTGGAGATACATAACCAAGTCAACCTATGACGCGGAAGAGGTATGATAACGAGGTATGTATCTTTTCTTTATGTCTTCTCTTATGCAGGCTAGCTGGGCCTCAGGAAGACGAATGGGTGAAGCTATGAAGCGTTCACTCGGGGAGGTTTAAACTTCTCCACATGATGCCTCCGGATGACATTCCACGCTTCCCACCACCAGAGGAACCACCAGATCCACCTATACCTCCGAACAAGGATAAGCCAGGATAATACTTAAAGGGAAGTAGTCGAGCTAGAGACTCAAACCTTAGCACTTACGGGAGGCAACCCGTTATTTCTTATTTAGTTATATTTATTTTTCGTTAATTTTCTTTACTTCGTGCAAGGTTTTCTCTTTCTTTTTAATAGCAACATGCAATTCGAAGAACTAGACGTCTACTGGATCTGCAAGCAGTCAAAGGTGAAAATGACTCGATATCGATTGGACATATCGAGGGGTCTAGCTTGTGGTCGAGTCCGGATCACCCTGAAGCTTGGACATCACCAGAAATCAAGTGAACTCACTAGAAATCGACTGCTTCACTTGATATCAACTTACCCTGCACCCTTCTACATCACCTATTTTCGAGCTTCTGCACTACTGTCTAGTAAGTCTCTTTCTTTACCCTTATTTCAATACAATGAGGAGACTGTAATATTCAAGTATGGGATGGGGGAAAGGCTTACTTTGTGCATATTTTCTCGAATTGCTCTATACGTGGTTACTTTTGGATTTCATATTTATCTATATTCTTAATGTTTTCATCCAATGTTTCTTTTTATCACCCCCATTGAATTTTTTTGATAAGTGTCATGGAAGTTTTTATAGAACTCGACGATGCAAAATTGAATTCATTAGAGATATAGCTTGAGATTGCCTAGTAAAGGGAAGTCATAATGAAGTGCATTATTTCTTGAAAACCATGAAAGGAGGTAACATTTGAAGTTTCTTTTGACATAGGCATGATAAAAGGATGGAGGACTTTATTTTCCATATATTCTTACCTTATATACTAGCCTTACCTATGCTTATATGCATCACAAGCCATATTATGCCTTATTTCATATTTTGCTCCACATGATTTATATATTGCCTCTTTCTTTACCTTATTAACCATTCGGGGAGTATGTTGAGAAATTGATGTCATATTATGGAAATTATTATATGGTTGTTGTGTTGTACTATTATTTTGGAGTTTGTACTATCCGGGCTCATTCATGACACCAATGTTTGCGATTCGCGAGAAGGCAATGTGATATTAGAGAGGTAAAAGCACATAAGTTAAAAAGCAATGAGTGAATTATGAGAGGATGAGTAATGTGGAAATTATGAAGGGGGAAAGTGCATCAATGCAACAAAGCAAAGTTTGAAGAATTCTCCCCGGATTTAGCACCACATTGCCCAAAAATAGCCCACCACTTTGTCTTTTACCCTTTCTTCACCATGCGCATAAAATTCCTCTTGATTATCAAATGCTTTGTCACATATGAAATTGTTTTTGCATAACCCTCCTTTTCTGTGTGATGTTGCTTTTGTTCACATGCATAGATTTGGTGACATTAGTATCTTTCAAGGATGGTAATTGATTGCAGGGTTATATAAGAATGAATCTATGATGTTGAGAGTTTTGTTTCTTCTCATGTATGACCAATAAAAGTATTTGATACAGCGTAAGCCGTAGGATGGACTAATCTTCGACAATCAAGACTCAAACTCAAGAAACCAACAAGAATTCGACAAGAAAGTAAAGAACTCGATCAAGACTCAAAGAAAACGCAACAAAAACAACAAGAAAGGTGCAAGACTCGACAAGAACACCAAGATCCCTTGAGAACTCGATGTCGACTATGACCAAGAACAAAGACTCGAAATTGGACAAGACTAGACGCGACAAAAGCAATGAAAGACTGATAGATTTGATGAGTCGATCTATATATAACAAGATGAAGACCACAGGCCTCCGTAGAGGGTAGGAACCAATACCAATGACTATATAACCTGCCTCTACAACCCTACACAACCAAGCGGATAACTTGGAGGCACAAGGAGGGGGCTCGTGGATACCAGAGATTACCAAACCCTTGCGAGATTGACAAACTCAAGACAAACCAAGCTGAGATCAATACCAATGGTGCAATCGATGAGCAACGCTTTGAATCGACTGACTTTCGCACTCAATGTGTTTCACACAAAAGAGAAAGCTTTCATAAGATGAATAACGTGAATGTTCTACAATGGAGGTGTTGACCACTTTATAACCTAATGGTTGATTTTTAATTAAAAATAATAAATAAAAGAAATAATTAAAATAACCCCTAAAGTTTCCTAAAATAACTTAAGTAAAAATGATACTAAAAATAACAATAAAAGGGGTGTTCAACACTTAGTAAAATCGGACATAACATAGACTAAGGTGAATCGGCCATGTCTTGTCCTATACACATATAGGTCTTCAATGGCGCCTCGGGAAGTTGTACAACGCCTGAGAACAGAACATGACTCACGAACATGAAAGAGTCTCGCTGAAGCTTCTTAGCACGAGCTCAAGTCATCGGTCCATCCCCAAGGATGATAGGCGTGTCCGGAGGTGAAGAAGATGGTCCCGCATCAACCTCCCCTTCTTGGAAAGGATTTGACCATGAAGCCAAAGTCTCATCCACAGCAAGGTAGGGAATGAGATCCACGACGTTGAATGTAGCACTCATACCATGGTCTCCAGGAAGCTCCATCTTGTAAGCATTCTCACCAACCGTGAAGAACCTTGAATGGTCCATCTTTTCGCGGTGCGAGCTTGCTTTTCCATTGCTCTAGGAACCGCTCCTTCCTAAGGTGCACCCACACAAGATCTCCAGGCTGGACGACCACAAGGCGTCAGCCCTTGTTGGCTTTGTTGGCGTTGTACTCGGCCTTCTCCATAAACTTCTGACGTGTCCGTTCATGCAGCTCCTTGACGAACTCGACATGCTTACCTGCTTCAAATGACTGTTTCTCCCTCATAGGATATGGGGTAAGATCAAAAGGGGTTAGGGGATTAACACCATAAACACCTTGAAATGGAGATATTTTGGTTGAGGAATGCATAGTCCTATTATAAGCAAACTCCACATGAGGTAAGGCTTCTTCCCAAAGTTTCAAATTTTTTCTAATAATGGCTCTAAGGACAATGGTTAAGGTTCTATTGGTCACCTCAGTTTGTCCATCAGTTTGGGGGTGGCTAGAAGTAGAAAACAACAATCTTGTTCCCAATTTACTCCATAAAGTACGCCAAAAATGACTTAAGAATTTAACATCTCTATCACTAACAATGGTCTTAGGCTCACCATGCAACCTAACTACTTCTCTAAAGAACAAGTTTGCAACATTAGTAGCATCATCGGTTTTATGGCATGCAATGAAATGAGCCATCTTAGAGAATATATCCACTACCACAAATATAGAATTTCTCCTCTTCTTAGTTCTAGGCAACCCAACTATAAAATCCATAGAAATGTCTTCCCAAGGAGCTGAGGGGGTTGGTAGTGGTGTGTAAAGTCCATGAGACATAAGCTTAGATTTGGCCTTTAAGCAATCACTACATCTTTTAAGGTACGGTTCTACATCCCTAAGTATACGTGGCCAATAAAAATGTGTCCTAACTGTATGGTAAGTCTTATCTCTCCCAAAATGACCCATTAATCCTCCACTATAGGCTTCATTCACCAATAATAATTGAAGAGAACACCTAGGAATGCACACTTGATCAATCCTAAACAAGAATCCTTCAAAGATATAAAATTTGTCGGTAGGACCCTTAGCCTCACAATTTCGAAATACATCTCCAAAATCTTCATCATCCATATACAATTCCTAAATACAAACAAAGCCTAGGACTCTAGAATCCAAAGTGGTCAATAAAACATGTCGCCTAGATAAAGCATCAGCAACCACATTGTCCTTGTCTTTCGTATATTTAATCACATAAGGAAAAGTTTCTATAAATTCCATCCATCTACCATGTCTACTATTTAGTTTATCTTGGCTCTTAAAATGCCTCAAAGATTCATGATCAGTCCTAAGAATAAACTCTCTAGGCTTACCTTCTGTATTGCATACAACTCTTTATCGTAAGTAGAGTAGTTAAGACCCGCACTTTCAATTTTTCGGAGAAGAATGCAATAGGCTTACCTTCTTGCATAAGAACTCCGCCAATTCTAACTCCGCTAGCATCGCATTCCACATCGAATGGTCGAGTGAAATCAGGCAACATAAGCAATGGAGCCTACGTCAGCTTCTCCTTGAGCTTGCAGAACGCCTCCTCCTGAGCTGCGCCCCACTTGAACTCGCTCCTCTTCATTGTGATTTCCATGAGAGGGATTGTGATGGAGCTGAAGTCGCGCATAAAGCGCATATAGATGCTCGTGAGGCCATGGAATCTTTGTACATGGCCCTATTAAAGTAGGGGTCATCCACTTCTGTATTGCTTTGATCTTTGCCTCATCAACACGCAGTCCATTCGAGCTGACTACAAAACCAAGAAAGGACACTTGATTATTACACAATTCACATTTCTTAAGATTTGCATACAAGTGCTCTAATCTAAGTGTAAAGAGTACTTCCCTGAGATGTGCTTCATATTCTTTAGGTGATTTGCTATAAATGAGAATATCATCAAAATAAACAGCAAAAAATTTACCTATGAAATTTCTAAGGACATGATTCATTAATCGCATGAAAGTACTAGGAGCGTTAGTTAAACCAAAAGGGATAACCAACCATTCATATAAGCCGAATTTAGTCTTAAATGATGTTTTCCATTCATCACCTTCCTTCATTCTAATCTGATGATAATCGCTTTTCAAGTCTATTTTCCAAAATATTGATGATCCATGCAATTCATCTAACATATCATCTAAGCGGGGAATAGGATGACGATACTTGACAGTAATATTGTTAATCGCCCTACAATCTACGCACATTCTCCATGAACCATCTTTATTAAGGACTAATAACACAAGCACAACACAAGGACTCAAACTTTCCTTAATGTATCCCTTATCCAACAACTCTTGGACTTGGGATTGAACCTCTTGGGTCTCAGTGGGATTCATACGATAAGCAGACCAATTAGGATATGCAGCCCCGAAATGAGATCAATTTGATGCTCAATGCCACGAATAGGGGGTAGGCTTGGTGGTATATCATCGGGGAAGACATCCTTATACTCTTCAAGAAGAGATAGGATGTGAGGAGGGAGGGTAGCTCGAAGCTCCTCACTCATCATATTCAACCCTTTGTATAGGAGCACGAGGGTTGTTTCCCTTTGCATATAAGGTCTAGGGTGTTGAACCATTGGAAGTTGTAGTTTATCAAGCATCTCTTGACTAGCTAAATTACAACAACTCCCACCATCAATGATCATATTGCAAACCTTACCCTTAACTAAGCATCTAGTATGAAACAAGTTTTCTCTTCGATTTTCATCACAAGGTGCAGGTTGAACACTTAAAACTCTCCTAATAATCAAGGAATCACCATGCTCATATTCAATGCAATCATCATCATCATAAGCAAGAAGGTTAAGGTTTTGATCATCATTAGCAATCTCTTCATTTTCATCACATGAATTTTCATATTCATATTCTCCTAAGTGATTAATCATGAGAGTCTTTTTATTAGGACAATCCTTGATAACATGACCTCAACCTTGCCATTTAAAGCAAACAATGTCCCTAGATCTAGTAGTAGAGGGATTAGGATTACTAGGGCCAGTAGATGCCCCAAACGAATTCCTGGCGAACATAGGCGTCTATCCCTTGTTGATGGACTCCTGAGGTGCTTGACCATCACTCCTCCCTTGGGGTAGGCTCGCTCTTTCCCTTGAACCGCCATAACTCCTCCCTTGGGGCTGTTGAGGCTGGTTCTGGCACCACCCTTGAGGTTGCCCACTCGACATTCTTCCTCCTTGGCTCCTGTACCTAGCATTCCTTTCTACTTTCATAGCTAAATGCAACAATTCAGTAGGCGTAGAATAAGGAAAGTAATAAATTTCATGAGCTAAGGCGGGATGCAAAATCCTAAGAAACCTAGCATTAGTATCTGCATCGTTTTCAACTACATTAGCTCTAGCCATGGTTTCTTGCATTGCATTAAAAGTTTCCTCAACACTTTTATTACCATGTCTAAGATTCTCTAAACGTTGTCTATGTTCACAAGAGTAGTGTTGGGGAACAAACCTTCTCCTCATAAGCGCCTTCATTTGATCCCATGAAGCAATAAGCGCATCTAAAGCTCTTCTTCTTTCCTTAACAAGGTTATGCCACCAGATTAAAGCAAAACCTTCAAAATTCAAGAGAAGCAAGTTGTACCTTTTTAGCGTCAAAGAAGTTGTGACAATTCCAGATTTGATCCATTTTCGTCTCCTATTCAATATAAGTATTGAATCAGTCTTGCCTTCAAACTGAGGAATCTTCACCTTCACCTTGCCTATGCCATCTTGCTCAGGCTCTCTAGGCGCTCTATAGTGGTGTCGACCTCCTCTTCGTTTCGCCTAGGACGTTGCTCCCAATGATCTTCTTCTTGGTAGTCATAGTCGTCCTCTAATGGGTAGTACTCCTCTTGTTGTCTCCGACCTCGTTGTCCCTGCGCATTAGCAAACCCATTATTCCTACCATATCTCTCGCATCGTGGAGAGTCGTTCTCATCAAATAAAGGGTCATCTAAATGAGGAGTAATGACATGTTGCTGATTAGAATTAGGATTAGGAGGGGGATTAGGATTAGTTACTTCCCTTTTGTCTCGAGGCGGTTCATCGTGCAAAGGATTGCCTTGTCCAGCCACGGTGTTAGAACCAGATGGCCTTCTTCTATAGCCGTCATTCTCTCCGCTAACCTCGCCAAGTTTTCGGTGAGGGTGTTGAACATCTCAAGCAACATGGTCCTGGTATTGTTAGAGTTTTTTACCATTGTTTCCATTGTTGTCGTTGTTCTTCTGATTAGACATCGCGAAGCAACAAACAAAGAACTACGTGAAGGTTAGTAGAAAATATAAACAAACTCACAAGTGTATCACTCACACTCCCTCTCTAATTGGCAGGCCACGCTTGTTGTTTCAATCCGCCTTGGGCAAATCAATACTCAAGAATAGGACTTAGCAACACAAGGTAAATAGAACAAAGGAGAATGAATGAAACAAAAGCTGCACTCGACACAAGCACAACTCGTCACAAGCACAAGCACTCGACAAAAGGTGTGGAGCACTCGACACAACTCAAACAACACTTGGCAATGCAAGAGTACTCGACAATGGGGAGAAGTTCTCGACACAAACAAAATAAACAAGACAAAAAACTGATTTTGTGGAAAAGAAAAGAAATAAAAGAAACAACTTGGAAATTTACCTCTTTTTGATTTGAACCCTTAGTAAGGATGTTTTAGTTGCAAGGTAGGGTTTCAAGGTTGTGTTTGTGTTGTAAGAGAGAATCGAGAATGCAAACAGTAAGTAAATAAAGTAAAGCAAACCGATCGAATCCCAGCAAATGATGTTCAAGACTCCCTCTAATGTAGTAAGAGAAAGTCAGGTTCGAATCCACGAGGAAGCTGGTCAGCGGATCCTAGGCAGCGGTGGAATCTCACGGACAGAAGTCGACAACAGGTGCTCGATCTCGACTAGGGTTAGTTGACAGAAGATCAAGCAAGTCGATTCACGCAGCAGCAGGCACTGGGTTTCGTCGATATCGAGGATGCTCTACTCGATATCGAGTAAAGACGTCGATGTCGAGAAGTCCTTGGTCGAGTTACTGCACAATAGAAGCTACGGCGATCTGGGATCGGGGAATCAGTAGTCGATATCGACCAAAGATAGTCGATATCGAGGAGGGCAGAAAAGTAAAAAGCAAGCAATTTCGGTTGGTAATTTGATGAATTAAAAAGAACTTCCAATATTAGGGTTTGCGAAAACGATTACCATGAAAGCAGAATAAAAATCATAAAAGGCGGTGACTTTATTGATAAAGGAAAAGGCTTTCACCTAATCCGACAACTAGGAATATAAATCTCGCGACAAATAATCCTAATTGCATCTATTCCTTTTCATAATTAGCATTTATAATCTTTCGAATAGAAATCCTAATTACTACCCAAGTTTCACAACATGAGTTCTTCAATTTCTCAATCAAAGATGAAGCACATAGGGAATAGATTAAGATAACGATAAAATACCTCCTTTTGCAATTGCTAATCCACCGACATGGCTCTCGTTGGGCTCACCCCAACCCTAGAAGTAGGTGGACTACTCGCGCCTCGTCGCAATCACAGACATTGATTGATGCGGGTCAAGATGGCCTTCTGTGGGTCAAACAACGATCTTGATCCAGGCGACGACTCGAGGACGAGTCGATTTCAAATGGAGGAGAATGATGTCATCCTCAAGCAAAAGAAGAAGGCTCCACCTTGGGAGTCGTTAAAGAAATGGCGTTAATTATTTTATTATTTATATTTCTTATTTTTTATATATATTCTAAAAAGTAACTCCTATGTTAGTTGGAGTCTAATTTTAGAATTGCTTATTTTTAGTATTTCTTAGTTAGATTAAATAAGATGGTTAGGATTTTAGATTAAGTTTTATCTTCTAGGATTATTTATCTTTAGGATTAAAATTCTATCTTTATCAACCTAAATTCTATCTTGCACGGTAGAATTGGTTCTTAGGTTTTCTATATATTCATGTTTATGCACTTTGAATTAATCAGATTGAATAGAATTGAGAAACCCCTTTATGGATTAAAGGGTTCTCGATTATCAATCCCAAAAAAAAATATCCGGGTCTTAGGCTTATGTTCTTCGGCATTCACCCAATTACAATCTTCATCACCTTCATCGTTCATCACCATCTTCAACCTTCGTTCTTCACCGTCACAACCAAGAAGGAGCCTAGTCCTTGGCTTCGCTCACGGCAGTCCTCGCTTCCGGCGAGCCCGGCGTCGACGGTTCCTGCTCCTGCACGCTCAGGCACTCACGCGTCCAGGCGGCTCGGGCTCCTGCTCTCGTGATCGCTTCCTCGTCGCTTCCGCGGCATCGCGCGCGGCTCCAGGCTCTCGCTCCCTGCGGGGCTTCCTCGGCATCGCCCTCATCGTCGATCACCGTCGCACACCAGCGCCCTGAGGAGCCGCCTCCTGCGCTCCTGTACTCGTGTGCCCAGCGGACTCGGAGCCGGCCTAGCGAGTTCCCGCACCGGTGCTCCCTTCGCTTCTTTTGCTTTCTTGTTCATCGTTACTTGTTAATTTGAATCTTGTTAATTACTTCCTTAGCTTTAGCTTTGTTAGCACTTTCTTAAGTTATAAAAGTTGTTACTTTTTTTTTGTTAGTTTCAATTTAGTTAAGTTACACTAGTTAATAACTAGTTTAGTTAGTTTTTGTTAAATCGAGAAGAAATTCAAGGAGCATAAGCAAGATCGACACGGATTAGTTTAGCAATTGGCCGGCCTAGCCGATTGCTATACATCATTGATGGATAAAAAGAAACTTGCAATAAACTATATTCAATGTCTTTACAATCCCGGCACTCAACATTCGCAGAATGCCAAAACCCTAAAACCTTTGAACTCCTAAAACCTCTATGTGTAACTGTATCTCTGAAATGGAATGAATAAAAACCCAGCTCCTAAGGCTTTATTTATAAGGCTTAATCCTTGCTAATCAAGGAAAGCAATCTATATCTATATCTAATGATAAAACTTAAATAAGGGATAAAACATTAATGCTAAAAGGAAATATCTAAAATCACTTTATCTTCTCGTTATAGATAGAAAATCTCTCCTCCATGGATGAATCCTTGATAGACTTGATAAAACTTGGATAGAACATGATAGACTCGGACTTCTCGCGACCCAACAACCCAATTCATTATCGGACAGGCCCGGCTGCGTCGCGGCCTAGAGAAGCGTTACTCGATATCGAGTAAACTCCTCGATATCGAGGAAGGTGGTGTGTCGACTGGGCTCCAATGGCATCCTCGACTAGCTGGTCCTCTACTTGGCTCGGGTGCTCGCTCTCAGGTGTTATCGATATCGAGTATCTTACTCGATATCGAAGAAGTTGGCATCGTCGACTTGGCTTCCACGGCATGGTCGAGTAGCTCTTCCTCGGACTGGCTCGGATCTGTGATGTGGGTGTACTCGATATCGACTAATGTTGTCGATATCGAGGAGCTGGGTCTTATCGACATGCTGGCCTGACTTTGCTCGAGCAGCTTCTTCTCGATGTTGCTTGGTCAGGTGACTTGTCTTGTCGATATCGAGGAGTTTCCTCGATATCGAGGAAAGTGTTGCTCAGCGTCCGGTTGTTTGGTCAAGTTGAGTAGCACTCCGCGGCTCCTCCATCAGATTTCTTCGTCAACTCTAGGCATGGTCTTCAGCTTTGTCGATATCGAGTAACTAACTCGATATCGAGGAGTGTCCTGGTGTCGGGTTGGTGTGCTCCTCGGCTTCTCGACATGGTGTTTCTCGATCAGGGTTGTGCCCGGACATGGTTTGTCGATATCGAGGAAAAGAAGTCGATATCGAGTAAACTTCAGCCTTCGTCTTTGCTTCTTGGTTTTCTCCCGAAATGTCTCCATATTCTGCAATATTAAACAGAAACTTATGTAGTTCTCCATTTTTGGCAAATAAGCATATACTACATAAATTTGACATATTCCCAACTCGGAATATGCAAAGTGTATAGAATATGGAACTAAACTGTGCATAAAAACATGGCTACTTTAGTGACATCAAATCACCCCATACTTAGACTTGCTTGTCCTCAAGCAATAACCAAACAATAACCAATACCTACAACACATCCTTCAAGTCTTCGCCTTTGTCAAAAGCAACATCTCAATTAGTAGCAATGTAAGACAAGTGAATTTAACGTCATCACACATATATGAGCGATCCATAGGCATAGGCAATATAAATCCAACCTTACCAGGGTAAAGTGTTTTCACTCAACTCTCAATGTGTTTAGGCTATGAAGATCAACTCTCAACTCAATTCCATATACAATCTCATAAACATTGCAATTTAAATATAAATCCACTTCGCAACCAATTATGTAAATGCAACAAGAATCATCAGGAGGACTTCGCTCAATAGAAGTCTTCAAAGAAGATTCCATTCGGCGGGGTTGTAATGGGGCTTGCTAAGAAATAAAAGGGTATGGAATTATTTAGCCATGTGGTGCTTAATAAAATTCGGGAATCAAGACTCCTAAATCTCCAACAGAACTCAACCAAACCATAACTCTCAATCATATGCATCAACCAAACTCTCCAACTTATGTCAATGAAGTATGTAACCTTTCAAACTTAATTAACTCTCCAAAGTATGAATCTTGCGAAAATAAGGTAAATTTGGCTCATGCACTTTATTCATACTTGCAACCCTTTCTTTCTTTTTTGATTTTTTTTTTTGATTTTTTTTTTGAAAAGAAAATAACTAGTGCATTTATAGGGTAAGCCAAAGATCCTTTTACATAATATGCATAGCAAGATAAAAATGCAAAACCAACCCATATCTCAATAAGTTCAAAAAATCCTCCTTACTTGAAATGAAACACAAGCTCATTCCTTCCACAAACAATTATTTCAACCAACTCTAAGTCTTAATTCCCAAATGGGGTCAGGCTCAATTTGGCTAAGGATAATTTTGTGGAGTTTATAATAAAAGTCTCAGGCTAATGCATTGGCTTTGAATAACTATCACAATATTTAGAGATGCATAGGAAGAGTAAATACACTCAAGAAAGCAGAGGGATTTTTAATGTTCTCCCTATAAGGCCAAAATTCTCACTAGGACAAATTTTGTTGGATTTCAACCTTTAGCTTAGGATCATATGTGCTCAATTTCATCACAAGTTCACAATCCACATAAAAACAATTTCGAAGACTTAGGCCAAACCTTCCAAACACGCCATAGGATTTACATGATCAAGTCAATCATTATTTATCATCATAGGACATCTAAGTTAGGGTATAAAAACTAAGACAATGCAAAAAAATTAAACATGCATTTTTTTTCTTTTTTTTCGACATTTTTTTTATATATTTTTTTTTTATATATAACTAACAAACAAGACTAAAGTATGACAAAAGACTAAAATGCATAAAACTTTAAACATGAATGCATTACATAATAATAAAATTTCACCATGTGTAAAACCAAAAGCAAGACCAAAACATATGTAAAACCAAGAGCAAGACCAAAACATATGATAACGAGCCCTTTCCCCACCCCATACTTAAAATCGACAGTGTCCTCACTGTCAAACAAATGCAATCAAAGGGAGGGAAATAGACTTACAGAGTTGCTGGATCGAGTCTCTTAGCTGTAGTGATATATCCTCCAGCAAGGTGTCCCAACCATAGTACCGCAAAATAGACCATATAAAATAACCCCATACTTAGTACATGACTATCCGAAAATAGGCCTGAGTAAGTTTATATTATCAAATCACGTAATAACCCATATAATGAAACAACAAATGTAACATATATATGAATTGAAATGAAGGCACAATTTCAAGAAATTTCCAAATATATCATGTAATATATCTCAAATTTCATGAATTTCCTTTGATAATATAAATGGACTAAGTATGGCATCATTTAGATAAATAAAAAAATCAGCCCACCAAATATAGCAATTTCCATATATATCCCACCCTTAATAATAAATAGCAATGGTCCCAACAAATTTCAAACCCTAGACATTCAACACAACTTAAATTCCAATCTCTTCCTAAGTTCTCAAAGAACGCAATAAAAATTTAAAGAGAGGAGAGAGAAATCATACCAGAAGAGTTGCAAAAGATGGGAGGAAATCTATAAATTAGAGAAATTAAGGGGTGGGTTTTCGGATTTTCAAACAAAACACACTAGGAGAAGCGATTGTGCGTTGTGCAGTGCTTAGGAATGGCGGAATCGGCTCGGCGGGGACTGAAGGCGGTGGGTCCAAGGTTCAGCGGGCTGGATGCGGGAAGAGGAGGCCGGATTCGAAAGGTGCAAGGGTGGGATTGGGGGGTGCAGGCCCGATTTTTGGGGGAAGGTGGCCGGAATCTTGAGACATCTGGGCAGCGAAGGGGGTGGCGGTGGCAGTGGGTGCTTCTGGTGCTCGGAATTCGTCGATTCCGGTAATGGGGATGCCAGATCTGGTGTGGTGAGGTGGTCGACCAAGCAGTTCTGGGCGGCAGCAAGAACAGGGATGGCGTAACGGCCTTCGGTGAGGGCTATAGGTGCTCGGAGCTGCTGGACTGGGGCTCGGGTGATCGGATTCCGGGAAGAGCGGCCGGATCAGGGTTGTGGTGGCTGCACTGGGAGCTCGAGAAGGTAGAGGAAGAGATGGTGGCGCGAGATATTTGTGAGGAGGTTCAAAAAAAAACTGTAAGTTGTATATATATATTTTTATTTTTAATTTCTTATTTATTTAGAAATAGAAAACTTACCTGGAACCTCTTACTTACCTGATTTGGATGAACTCGACTGATAGAGACACCTTGAATGCCTGAATTTAGCCATGAGAAGAGATTAAGCACGATTAAGTCATTAGCTCGACCCACTTCCCTGTTTTAGGCTTTGACCAACGCCAGGGTGGCGCGAATCTCCTCTTCCGGGTCTTCTTTGTCATAGTATTTCTTGACCCTGTGCCCATTTACCTTAAAGGTGGTTCCATCAGTGCCAATTAACTCTACTTCTCCATGAGGGTATATGTGGTGAACCAAGAAAGGTCCACTCCATCTTGTCCTGAGCTTTCCTGGAAATAGACGCAGTCTAGAATTATATAAAAGCACTTTGTCACCTACCTCATATGTCTTTGGCACTAATTTCTTATCGTGCCATCTCTTGGTGCGCTCCTTGTAGATTTCATCAATCTCATATGCTTTTAATCTTAGCTCCTCCAATTCCTGCAAATCAATAAAGCGCTTCTTACCTGCCTCATCGAGATCCATGTTGAGCTCCTTGAGGGCCCACATTGCCTTATGCTCCAGTTCGACAGGTAAATGGCAAGACTTGCCATAAACCAAGTTGTAAGGAGTTGTCCTCAGCGGTGTTTTGTAAGCCGTCCTATAAGCCCATAGTGCATCATCAAGCTTAGATAACCAATCCTTCCTAGAGCGAGAGACTGTCTTTTCCAAGATGGCCTTGATTTGACGATTAGAGACTTCTACTTGACCACTAGTTTGGGGATCATAAGGTGTTGCCACCCTATGCGTCACCCCATACTTAGCCAAAAGAGCCTCAAACCCTCTCTGATGAAATGTGAGCCACCATCTGAAATAAGAACTCTAGGAACACCAAAGCGAGGAAATATGTTAGTTTTAACAAACTTTGAAACCACCTTCGCGTCGTTGGTCCAAGTTGCAACAGCCTCAACCAATTTAGAGACATAGTCGACCGCCACAAGAATGTATTTGTAAGGTCCTGAAGCAGGGAATGGTCCCATAAAGTCAATTCCCCACACATCAAATAGCTCAACCTCCAAGATCCCTGTGAGTGGTGTCTCATTCTTCCAAGTAATGTTGCCCGATCTTTGGCACTCATCACATGAAGTGACATAAGCCTGCACATCCCTAAAAAGATTAGGCCAGTAAAAACCATTTGAAGTACCTTAGATGCAGTTTTGAAGCCTTTTGCATGTCCGCCTGTAGGGAGAGTATGGCAATGGCGAATGACACTTTCCACTTCCTCCTCCGGAATACAACGTCTGAAGATATGGTCCTTCCCTTGTTTGAACAAGTAAGGATCATCCCAATAGTATTGCTTGACGTCGTGGAGGAATTTCTTCTTTGCTTGTGAGGATAGTCCTGACGGAATCTCATTTCCTACAAGGTAGTTAGCGAAATCCGCATACCAGGGTACCTTTGATCCTTTCAAAGTCTTTACAATCCCGGCACTCAACTTTCGCAGAATGCCAAAACCCTAAAACCTTTGAACTCCTAAAACCTCCATGTGTAACTGTATCTCTGAAATTGAATGAATAAAAACTCAGCCCCTAAGGCTTTATTTATAAGGCTTAATCCTCGCTAATCAAGGAAAGCAATCTATATCTATATCTAATGATAAAACTTAAATAAGGGATAAAACATTAATGCTAAAAGGAAATATCTAAAATCAATTTATCTTCTCGTTGTAGATAGAAAATCTCTCCTCCATGGATGAATCCTTGATAGACATGATAAAACTTGGATAGAACATGATAGACTCGGACTTCTCACGACCCAATAGCCCAATTCATGCTCGGACAGGCCCAGCGGCATCACGGCCCAGAGAAACATTACTCGATATCGAGTAAACTCCTCGATATCGAGGAAGGTGGTGTGTCGACTGGGCTCCAGTGGCATCCTCGACTAGCTGGTCCTCGACTTGGCTCGGGTGCTCGCTCTCAGGTGTTGTCGATATCGAGTATCTTACTCGATATCGAAGAAGTTGGCTTCGTCGGCTTGGCTTCCACGGCATGGTCGAGTAGCTCTTTCTCGGACTGGCTCGGATCTGTGATGTGGGTGTACTCGATATCGACTAATGTTGTCGATATCGAGGAGCTGGGTCTTATCGACTTGCTGGCCTGACTTTGCTCGAGCAGCTTCTTCTCGATGTTGCTTGGCCAGGTGACTTGTCTTTTCGATATCGAGGAAAGTGTTGCTCAGCGTCCGATTGTCTGGTCAAGTCGAGTAGCACTCCGCGGCTCCTCGATCAGGTTTCTTCGTCGACTCCAGGCATGGTCTTCAGCTTTGTCGATATCGAGTAAATAACTCGATATCGAGGAGTGTCCTGGAGTCGGGTTGGTGTGTTCCTCGGCTTCTCGACATGGTGTTCCTCGATCAAGGTTGTGCCCGGACATGGTTTGTCGATATCGAGGAAAAGAAGTCGATATCGAGAAAACTTCAGCCTTCGTCTTTGCTTCTTGGTTTTCTCCCGAAATGGCTCCATATTCTGCAATATTAAACAGTAACTTATGTAGATCTCCATTTCTGGCAAATAAGCACATACTACATAAATTTGACATATTCCCAACCCGGAATATGCAAAGTGTATAGAATATGGAACTAAACTGTGCATAAAAACATGGCTACTTTAGTGACATCAGTTTGTGGGAGGTAATGTGAATGTCGACTAGGGCTATTCAAGATCACCAAATTTGTCCCTTTGAGTTTCTTGCACTAGATCAAAGACTTCTCTTTTTTTTTTACTTACTTTTTCCCCTAGTAAATTTTATCTTCCTAGGTCCAAACCTTTGAATGTCTTTTTTTTTTCGAACTGAATTTTTTTTTGTACCTAATGCAAGAAATAACAACAAGAGAAAAGGGACACTCGAAAATAAATAGAACTAGGTGAATGAAATAAGATTTAGCCATTATGAAATATATATATAGATGAGGTTTGACTAACTTTGGTAAGTAGGGTTCTATCAATGCCTTTATAATCTAAGATAGATAAAATTGTATATATCTACCAAAATTTGGAAATTAAATAAGGCAAGTAGATAGATAGAACAACTAAGTAAAGATAAACAAACTAGGGTTGGGGTTCTTTGGCCGAAATCGACTAGAGCAAAACTTTGTGGTCGTCGACTAGGGTGTTGCATGAGTAGATGCGTGCACAATGTGTGGTCGGCTTCAAGGGTCTCGGCTAGGCTTTATGTTTAGGCTAAGCAACCACAACAATCACAAACAAGAAAAGGTTAGTAATAATCGAATTCAAGAAACAAGAAGCAAAAGACCAAAAATTGATAAAGACTCTATTTTTGTGGGGTTTTGTGTTTTTTGACTAACAAAAAGAAAAGACCCAACTTTTGATGTCGAAACCTAAGCTCTGATACCAATTTGATACGGGGTGAGCAATAGGATGGCCCGATCTTCGACAATCAAGACTCAAACTCAAGAAACCAACAAGAACTCGACAAGAAACTAAAGAACTCGATCAAGACTCAAAGAAAACGCAGCAAGAACAACAAGAAAGGTTCAAGACTCGACAAGAACACCAAGATCCCTTGAGAACTCGATGTCGACTATAACCATGAACAAAGACTCGAAATTGAACAAGACTATACTCAAGAAAAGCAATGAAAGACCGATATATTTGATGAGTCGATCAATATAGAACAAGATGAAGACCCCAGGCCTCCGTAGAGGATAGGAACCAACAGCAACGACTATATAATCCGCCTCTACAACCCTACACAACCAAGCGGACCACTTGGAGGCACAAGGAGGGGGCTCGTGGATACCAGGGATTACCAAACCCTTGCGAGATTGACAAACTCAAGGCAAACCAAGCTGAGATCAATACCAATGGTGCAATCGATGAGCAATGCTTCGAATCGATTGACTTTCGCACTCAATGTGTTTCACACAAAAGAGAAAGCTTTCATAAGATGAATAACATGAATGTTCTACAATGGAGCTGCCAGCCACTTTATAACCTAATGGCTGATTTCTAATTAAAAATAATAAATAAAATAAATAATTAAAATAACCCCTAAAGTTTCCTAAAATAACTTAAGTAAAAATAATACTAAAAATAGCAATAAAAGGGGTGTTTAACACTTAGTAAAATCGTCCATAACATAGACTAAGGTGAATCGGCCAACTCTTGTCCTATACACATATAGGTCTTCAATGGCGCCTCGTGAAGTTGTACAACGCTTGAGAACATAACATGACTCACAAACATGAAAGAGTCTCGCTGAAGCTTCTTAGCATGAGCTCGAGTCATCGGTCCATCCCCAAAGATGATAGGCGTGTCCGAAGGTGTCGAAGATGGTCCCAAATCAGTATTTCTTGAGGACAAGCAAGCTTAAGTATGGGGTGTTGATGTGCGCTCAATTTGCCATGTTTTGCATCTACTTTTACTTCGATTTCTGTCTACATTATTTACTTTTATATTGGGAAAGCATGAGATTTGTGTAGTTTATGGTTATTTGCAATATATTGAGGTCTACACAAGTTTCTATTTAATTTCACAGAAATCGAACGCACTTTCGAGCTTAAAGGAATGTCATGAAGACATTGAAGAAGCTAAGGAAGAGCACAGGATTGTCCAACTGGAGAAAATACTACTTTTCACCATTTATCATTCTGAATCAAGTTCTGATGTCTTCATGAGAGTTGTAGACCTCGAAAAGAAATTTTGAATGCATACTCATATGCGTCAATCGGATGAACGAAGACTCGGGAAAGTGCATTTCTAAACGGAGCAGAATGCTAAAAACTATCAAATGACTCGAAATCGATCACACCTAGTTGATATCGAGTGGATGTTGAGGACCAAAAATTGAGGAGAAGCCATAAGGCATTTCGATCAAGCATACGGAGGTCGATATCGACCCATTTGGTCGATATCGAGTGGAGCACGTTGACCTGGAATGCCAGGACATCGAGCTGAAGAAACGAAGAAGTCGATTTCGACCCTACATGGTCGATATCAAGTGAAATCGACTCGAAATCTACTCTGGAGGCCAAGATCGAGTGAGCTGAGAAGACCGAGTCGATATCGACTGAACATGGTCGATATCGAGTGACCACTAGAGGCCGATTTCGAGCCAGTCCGAGTCTGAATTCCGAGCTGGGTTTGCTTGCATTGAAAGGAAAGGATATTTTATCAAGATGGAAGACTTTATCCTGTTTAGTAATTCTCTATTTTACCTAAAGGGGAATTTAATTGTTTTATTTTATTTATTTATCAAACATTTATCCTTAGATAAAGATAGATAGAATTTAGATAGAGATAGAGTTGTTCCTTCAAAGAATAGCTAGGGTTGGAGCCTACAAATAAAGCCCTAGGGGCTGGTTTTTTTCCTGAATTCAAGCGAAGTCGTCTTCGGGTGCAAGGAGTGAGAGAGAGAGAGAGAGAGAGAGAGAGAGAGAGAGAGAGAGAGAGAAGGAAGAGGAAAAAGTCGAATGGTTGTAAGTTCTAGTTTTAGTTTAATATTAAAGTTGTTTTCTTTTGTTATGTTTTGTTTCTAATTTCTTTTTTCTAGGGTTGGGGTGATCCCAACATAGATATGTGTGTTTTATTTATGAATTTATGAATTTTTATGTCTTTATCATCTTCTATCCTATATGCATAATTCTTATACGAGAGTAGTAGGTGATGCTCTTTTGTGATATTGAAGCGAAAGTGATCTTATTATGAATTTGGATTAATATATTATGAAATTATGATAGTAACACTTAAAGTTTATGCGAAAGCCTCTATATTCCTATCTGTTAATGACGAAAGTTATTTGATATAAAGCATGCATCTTTATGTGATTTATAATCTACACATATGTTTATCGTTGCAGTGATCCCTAACTTTGGAAGTTTGCACCTTTATTTGTTTTATTTTATTATTTTTATTCGACACATATTTTACTCGACACCAACCACCATTCCCTCTCCATCCCTCAACATCGACCAACTGTTAGCTGATGTTGACAGCAACCTTACACCTTTTCCTGCTATTCCCGAACCCTAGAACCTAGAACTGCAGACTTCTCTCCTGAGGACGAACCTGACTCCACTATCCTATAGCGGGGTCTTGACTATAAATTTATTTGGTCGAGAAACCCTCTCTTCAATAATCACTTTTAACCTTATCCCAATCCCCAATTTGATGAGATTTGGCATGAATTGGGCGGATTTGGGTGAGCTTCGAATTTGGGGATAAGTTTGTTTGACCTCTTTCTGATCTGAAAACTCAAAATTGCTTAAAAAAATTCAGATAATAACACGAGGGAAACGTTCTAGAAGAAAAATCGTTGAACATTGAGCGAGATTTGAGGGGATGAAAACTTACAAAATCCAATAGTGGAATGGATAGCTAGAGGATGAAGATGGGTCTGTGAACCCGGTTCAACATTTTTTTGCTCCGGTTCGGTTCAAAGGAAACCGATTCAGCTCTTACCCATTATTACAACATATTTGTATTTTCTTGTCATTTTATTGATTAAAATTCTATATATAAATTAAATAACAAAAATGACAAACCTTTGATTTAAATGAAATTTTCTTTCATAAAGAAACATTTTCCTAAAACTTTATATTATATATATTTTACGGAAATTAAAATAAATTGTAATTACAAATCTACCTCTATTGTGCAGGAAAAATATCACAATAGTTATAAACTCAAAACAATATAACTTAAAAATAAATTTATTTATTATAAGTGCACATACATAAATAAGAATAAAACAAAATATATCACAATAGTTATTAACTCTATACATAATTAATTTGAAAAATCTTTTCTAAGTTAAAAATAAATGAACTTTTTATTAAAAATATATTTACTTAAAACGAAATTCCAAAAATAATTTGGGGCATTTCAGTTTATCTATCAGATTGTATATGTTTGTGATATATGTGTGGTAGAGTAGCTTTAGAAGTAGCCTCATTATATCCTCGATACGTATCTCGGTAATACTATGTGATTGTGATTGTTATGTGCCGGGTCTACTATTATGCTACTCTACTTAGCCAGGTATGTTTCTTCGGAGCTTACTTAGATTGAACAGAACTCTTCCCTTCATATATGTGCATGATATACTAGGTGTTGCATCATCATAATAGCATGACATGTAGACTATGTAGTATCATGCTAGGATTGCATTAACGAATGAACATTCTTATTCTGTATGCATATATAAACAGAACGAACGTTATCTCTGAAGTAACTAGAGTCTTTTTTAGGGGCATAAGACGGCCCAGTCTCATCGGCTCTCGTCCTGACTCATTCGAGTCATTGGTAACATCTTTACGAGTAACACCTTTATTATTATTACAAGCACGATTATTATTTTTCTTTAGCATGAGTACAAATATGATGATTTTATAAATGGTTTGGTTTAATGGAATGCATTCACAAGCTGGTCAGTCTCTGCACTATCGGAAAGAGAGGCGGTACGTGGTAGGAGAGGGATATGCCACTTAGCATTCTGTGTGGATCCATTTAATCGCTTCCTTCATTATATATATATATATATATATATATATATATATATATATATATATATATATATATATATATATATATATATATATATATATATATATATATTTATATAGGTAATTGTTCAAATGAAATCGGGGCTTAAAATGAAAAAACCCCTTATAATGAAAATGGGTCTAATTCTCACATTTGGGCCGCGGGTCTGCTTTTCCGACCCGTTTCTCTTTCGAATTCCACGTTCGTGCTCCCGATAGTCCGTCTCTCTCAATCGTTCATCTCTCTCCTCCCTCCTCATCGGCATCCTCCTGTTGCCCTCGCTGCTCCCCGTCGCCCCTCCGTCCTCAAGTCTGGCATCGGCGCAGCTACTTCCTCCTCGATTCGCCCCACCTTCCTTTGGATTCGGCGTCGCTGCTTCCTCCTCCGCTAATACTTCCTTCGGGCTCGGCGCATCTGACATTCGATGTTGAATATGGATGTTCTATAATCTCGTCTTCAGGTTTTATTTTTGAACTTTCAATTGAATTTTGTCCTTATATTATTATGTCTCCATTATTTTGCATCTTATTTCTCTCAATTTTTCGATTTTCGAATAGATTCTATAATTTTGATAGATTTAGGGTTTTTAATTTGGGGGAAATGTTGAAATCGATTTAGGGTTTTCATTACTGTTATAACTCTTGCAGTTTCAGTACACAAATATTAGCAACCCTGGTTACACAAACCGGAAAAAAGTCCCTGAGAATTAGTGGTTGCTTGAACTGTATGTTTTTCAACTAATTTCTCTAATTCTTGTACCCGAATTTGGTGTGTTGAACTGATATATGAATGCGGATGCGCAATTACAAAATAAAGGAATGAATGTGCATCACATTTTGCTAATTCGGAGGTGTATTGATAGGGCTCAGTGTGTGAAGATGCAAAACGGAATGATTATTTATAGGGTGGGTTCAAGTTGTTAAGAGTTAAGCAGGTGGAGTTGGAATAAAGAGACTGTAATTTGGTAATTGAATTGGATTCTGATGCAATTAATTAATTCGTCTGCTTAGTGTGATTGTATTTGTGGGTTTTTCATAGAGTTACAACAGGAATTATTTGGTTTTGAATAGATTGTGGGTTTGGATGGTATTTTGGTTTGTTCATTTCAATCAGATCGTGGGGTTTTCATTTTAATTAGTTTGTGATTCATTAGCTTTTGATGTTATTTTGGGTTTGGTTAACTGGATTTGGGTTTGTTCATATTCTGCTCAACTTTTGAGTTGTTTTGTGCATAAGAGCATATATTTATGCAAGCATACTTTATGCATGTGTTTCAATTTCATTTTGACATTTTGAGTTGTGCATCACTTATGTTTTAGAACTGTTGTTGTGAATAAGATTTTATCATATTTGATTATTTTAGTGAAAATGGTTGGGTGGTGCCTTTTAATACAAAAAATCTACAAATATCAACATTTTATTACCGAAGTAGCATTCTCAATTATCTTGTTCTTTAGGCTATCCTTGCGATTTTTTGTCTAATGATGTATGGAGCTCTAAAAAAGAGGTTTAGATGTGCTGATGCAATTGTGCCAATTGAAATTTCTAGGGCTTGCGTGAGTTGTCCTCCCTCTTTGATCAGATTTCTATTGTGCTCTTGTGTTTTTGGGAATTGGAGCTTCTTCGGAGGCTCGTCGAGGGTTGTTTTATGCTGCTGCTGCTATGGCACCTCTACTAGATTGTTGGGCTAATTGGGGGTTGTGTTGCTAGGGCTCACTTTGGACATTTAGAGGCAGTTTTGATCAACTTTGTTGTTGTTTTCTCCTATCTGAAATGGCTGAGAATAAGGAGCTTTTTGGGGTTTTGGTCAATGTTGCACAATTATATTCTAAAATTGCACAAATATATCTTATTTGTACAATTTTGTTACAAATGTCGTAGTATTCTATGTTTATCTCTATTATAGCACTTGTCGAGCATTGAAAGTCTATTCGCTCAATGGTAGAGCAAAGTGCTTATGCACAAATATGTGGGTTCGAATCCCACATAGGCTGAAGTGCATAATTTTGGTAGTTTGCAAAATTTTGTAATAAAAGTGCAATTGTAAGATATATTAGTGCAATTTCAGAACAGATGAGATGTATTACAAAAGGAGCTAGCTTAAGTTAAGGGGTCAATAGTTCAGGTATTGTCCTTTGTTTGTCTCACTATTTCTCTTTGTTATTCAATTTGAGGTAGCGTTATGACCTTATGGAATGAAAGTATTTTGCCTTGAATTTATGTAGTTTTCATTATGGTTCTGTTTAGTTTCCATTTTGTTTAAAATTACATGTATCTCACTGATATCTCCATTGCTATTCGTGTTGTTCACTCGGTTTCTAGTGTCCATCTTCATGCTTACACAAGTTCTTTCAGGTCCATCATCTCTATGGTTGTATCTATAAGCAAACACAGTGGAGCGAGGCCACTACTTTTCCAATAGGTTCCTTGGCTTATTTCAAGATCACTGGCTTATCCATCCACTCTAGAGCACCGAGGATCACTGCTCCTTGACTTGCATCATTTTTTTGTTCCAAACAGAAGGTTTTGCCCTCTGGAAACTTCGCCTTTTAACTCGGTTTGTTGTGTGCTTGATTCGAGTTTTACCATTCTGCTTCTACTTCTACTTGGCAGTTGGCCTCGTGTTTCCCTCATGTCTTCATTATCAGAAGTCGAAACAATGACTCCTGGAATGCGGATATAATTCAACTTTGGTGCAGCTGTGTATACTAATAGTGTATTATATTTCTGACTATGCGACATACCACACATATTATCATTTTGATAAACTAGGCCTCTTTGGTTATGAATGTATGGTTCTGATATCAATAAGCCTTGTATGTTTCTTCATTTGTAAAGTACAAATTAATGAAATGTAAGTGCTATAGGTTTCCTTTGTGATTTTTATTTTATTTATTACAATCGGTCTAGTAAAGTAGCAACCTCAACATCCAGCTGACACTATTTTTAGTTTGGGGAGAACCAAATTATAAAGTGCACAAATTAGATTAAAAAGTGCAAGACTAATATTATAAAGTGCACAAATTAGATTTTCAGTTTAGGGAGAACCAAATTAGATTTTAGTTTGAATGTGCAATTTTAGAACTTAAATGTGAAATTTTAGTTTGATAAAGTGCATAAATAAGGTGATAAAGTGCAAGAATACAATGATGAAGTGTATGAATAATAATACGAAATGCATGAATGAGATTATGAAATGCACAATTAAGATTATCAAGTGCATAAATAAGATGATAATATGCAAGAATAAAATGATATAGTTCATTTTTTAAGGTTGCTTCGAAATAAGGTGATCAAAATCTGTGAATTGATCAAGAGAATCAACTCAATATAACTTCATTTTTTAAGATTTGAAAGTGCATAAATAAAATGATAAATTATAAGAATAATAATATGAAGTGCATGAATAAGACTATGAAGTGCACAATTAAGGTTATAAAGTGCATAAATAAAATTATAAAGTGCAAGGATAAAATAATGAAGTGCATGAATAAGATTACGAAGTGCACAATTAAGATTGTAAAGTGCATGAATAACATGATGAATAATAAAGTGCATGAATAACGCACAATATAGGTTTTTTGAAATTGGTGTTTTAATTTTGCTCTTTTATTTTGTTACCATTGAAATCTAATTTTTAAGCACTTAATTTTATCATTGATCTGAATTTCAAACATCTAAATCTCAATAATGTAATCTATTTTTTTTCAGCACTATGATTTGATTTCTATGATGACTAAAATCTGATTTTTAAGAACGTATCTTTCAACACTGTAATTTGGTTTTTCAGCGCTATAATTTGACTTTTTTTTTAGCACTGAAATATGATTCTTAAGCAACTATGTTGCATCATTGTAATTTGAATTTTAAGCCATTTAAATTTCTGCACTACAATCTAGCTTTTTTAGCAATGAAATCTGTTTTTTATGAGCACTGAAATATAAATTTTAAGCACTTTTAAGCTAAACATTTGTGTTCTAGAATTGGAATAACATATCTTACTATTGCACTTTTATTACAAAATAATTCAAGTTATCAAAATTATGCACTTTTAGCCTATGTAGGAATCGAACTCACATTTTTATGCATAAGCACATCGCTCTACCATTGAGCTAATAGGCTTTTAAAGCTTTGATAAGAGCTATAATAGATATAGAAAAACAAATACTTGTTCCTTATCATATACCATTCAAAAGTGCAAAAACAACATACATTTGTGCAATTTTATAAAAATATTATGCAAAAATAACATGCACAACATCTCTTTGTCACCGGGTTTTAGGAACACAACCATAACATAACTCAAGACCCTAACAAATATGATCTCCATCCTCTTCAAGTAATAATGTAATGCACACAAATCTGTATATCAACTAAATGTAGCCCTATGCAAGGTACAATATTTCAGTCTATATATTTTAGTATGCACAAAAATAATTATGAAAAATATATGTATCACAATAAAATCACATGTTAAATTTGTTCTTATCCAATAATTCAAATTTAAATTAAAAAAATCAAAGATATAATCAAGATTCAAGTAGCTGTTACAAAACTATACTTATGGTAATAGAAATTTTTTAAATCTAAACAAAAGGGGAATGTAAATTTTGGTGGGTGGGACGGAATTAACTTTAGCAAATTTTAAAAAATCAAAGCAATATTAGGTGGGCCAAATTGAAAAAATAAAGAAAAGCAATTCAGCAAAAATCCCAGAATGTGACATAGGAGTTCCTTTAACCAAAGCGAGCCATGTCATCACAAAGTGCTTTTGTTTTAATATACTTACTAGATACTAGATACAAGATGGAAGGAACATCAGAAGGAACGTAAAGGAATGGTGAAATCAAAGGTGATGAGTAAGCTCAAGGATGATCCTATGACTGAATTGGCAGCTTCCTTGGATGCTGGGAATAATGCTACATTGACTATTGGATTAGACACGTCCATGGTGAAACCAATCCAGCAGAATGATTCTAGCAAGAGACTATAGGAAAAAACAGGAATTCATGGTACTTATTTCTATTTATGCACTATTAAACCTTGAATATGCACATTGTCTATCTAATGTTGCACGTATGCTACTTGTGGAAAAGTAGCTTGTGCAAAATATATCACAAGCATAGCACAAAACACAATGATCTGCACACTGCACATGCATAAGATGATTAAGAGAAAGTTGCCCTAATCCTCAAGTGCCTGAGACTCAAGTGCCAACAACCAACACCGAATTAAGAAGTCAGTAGGCTTGATTGCCCTGAGAATTAATCAGAAAGTAACATGTATCAAAGTAAGGAATAAACATATAAAAAAACTAGAAAAAGGGCCTTATGAAACCTATCTTCCTTCTGGAAGCAGCAAACCGACTCAATTGAACCTCCGAGAAGGCCAAATCGAAGGCGAGAGGGAACCGATGTTCTTCAGTCCCTCAGTTCTTCATCCGTTCTACAGTCCAAGCATGCGGGAGAGGGTGGAGCCGGAGTTCAGGTCGGCGACGCGGATGAGAAGACGGCCTGGCAGGAGAGATCGAGCCTCGAGGTCTGAGAAGACGCGTGCTAGAGCCGGGGAGAGGAGAAAGAGGATGAAGGTGTTTTTTTTTTTTTGCCGGTCCAGTCCGGTTCGTTCTTTTTTAAAAAAAAAACACGCGCGTGCCCCTTGTTTGATTAATTTTCATTTTAAACCCCTTTTTCATTATAACCACACGCTGTGTGTGTGTGTGTGTGTGTGTGTGTGTGTGTGTGTGTGTGTGTGTGTGTGTGTGTGTGTGTGTGTGTGTGTGTAAATATATAGGGTGAGGTTAAAGTTAAAAAGGGGTTTAAGATGAAAAAATTGCTTAAAGTGAAAATGGGCTGATTTAAAAAAAAAAAACTGAATTCGGGCCTACAACCCTAATTGTAATCACAAAACTTCACAAACCCTCGCTCTCTCTCTTTGTCGTCCGCCATGGGAGGTGATTCTGATCAATCTATAGATGGAAACGGAGTGGAAGGGGTGATTCTGATCGTCCGCCATGGCAGCTGGAACCCACCTACCTCGCGATGACGTTTGATTTCGGCAAGGCGGTGGCCCTGGTCTCGCAGGTGATCGGAATCTCGTAGTTGCAGCCCACCTCCCACTTCCGGTGGTGATGTTCTTGTCCCCGGTGCTCGCCGCCCTCAGATCTGACGCCTCCTCCGACGAGGTTGCTTCTTCTTCATCAGATCTCCCCCTTCCTCCCCCTTCCTTTTGGATTTGCTTGGGTTCTTCAACAGATCCGGCGACGGGCTACTGTTCCTGTAGAAGATGCATCCAATTCTTGTAGATAATGCCTCATATTCCTTCTCCAATGATTTGGCATTTGCAATAGCCGAAGAAGCGGGTAATTAATTCATTTAATCGCCTCTTCGAATCGATGCACAATTGCAATATGTTTTCAGTTTCTTGTAGAAGATGATCGAGAGCACTATCTCTGGCTTCAGTTTATTTATGCAGTAGTTGAGGCACTTGGCACTGCACGTCGCCGGTGAAAAATTGAACCAGATCTACAGATCCTCTGTCGCCGGCACAAACGGAGAAGCAGCCTCAAAGGAATCAGTTGCTCTGGCGGTTGATTCGGAAGAAGCAACCTCGAAGGAGAAGCCACTAGTTCTATGAGGACTTGATTAGACTCGATAGGTCTGATCGATCTCTTTGCTTTCTTCGATCTATTTTATTCTGCAACATCAAGTGGACTTCGATTGATTGATTTCATTGGATATCATACTGTTGTGAAATTGATGGACAAATAGTATGCGGGGAATGGAATTATGCCTAGTTTTTGCATCTATTTGTGTGATTGATAAGAAGTATGAAATTCTCATAGCTATTGAATTTTATTATCCGTTCCTTGCTTTTTCTGCCATGTGATCTAGTTTCTACCTTGAATGATTATCATAGGGTGGTTGTTGGATTTGTTAGATATTCTATAGAAGTTGTTCAGATGTTTCTCCGGTGTTTGTTCATCTTTACTGTCAACATATGTTAAAAGTGGTTGCTTTTGGAGTATAATTGTAGTGTTTAGTTCAGATTATGCCTTTGAGTAATAGTTGAAACATTTTGAATTAACTTCAGTCCTAGGTTAAAGAAAGAAAAAAGATGCATCAAATCCAATGTGCTTATGTGCTTAAAAGCCTATTAGCTCAATGGTAGAGCAACGTGCTTATGCGCAGAGATGTGGGTTTGACTCCTACATAGGCTAAATTGCTTAGTTTTAATAGTTTGTATTATTTTCGGATAAAAGTGAAATTCATAATCTTAATTGTGCTCTTCATAATCTTATTTTTGCACTTTATCATTTTATTTATGCACTTTATAATCTTAATTGTGCACTTTATAGTATTTTTCATGCACTTCATCATTTTGTTCTTGCATTTTATCATTTTATTTATGCACTTTATAATCTTAATTGTGCACTTCACAATCTTATTCATGCACTTCATCATTTTGTGCACAAAGTAACATTGTATTATTAGATATGAAGAACATAATGTTATATTTGCAAAATATCGTGTTATATTTCCACAATATAATGTTATATTTGCACATCATAATGTTATATATGCACTTTATCATCTTATTTGTGCACATTATCATTTTATTATTTCACTTTATAATCTTATTCATGAACGAGAACAAAAAGAAGTCAACCATAAATAGCTTATGCGGAATTTTGAACTCGAACATATGTGCATTGGCACATCGCTATACCATTTTTAATTGAGCTAATAGGCTTTTATTCTTGCACTTCATAATCTTATTCATGTACTTTGTCATTTTATTCTTGCACTTTTTCATTTTATTCTTGCACTTAATCATTTTATTCTTGCACTTAATCATTTTATTCTTGCACTTATCATTTTATTTGCACAACATAATATTATATTTGCACAACATAATATTTTATTTGCACACCATAATATTATATTTGCACAACATAATATTATATTTGCACAACATAATATTGTATTTGCACACCATATTGTTATATATGCATTATATCATCTTATTTGTGCACATTATCATTTTATTATTGCATTTTATAATCTTATTCATGAACGGGAACAAAAAGAAGACAATCATAAATAGCATATGCGAGATTTTGAACTCAAACCTTTGTGCATGGGCACATCGTTATACCATTTTGAGCTAATAGGCTTTTAATGACACATGTCACATTAAAGTACAAAACCGCCATAAAAATAGCAACCCATAAAGAAAATATTTGGTAGGAAACTTACTTTACATTAGGAATATCACATTTATTAATAATAATCTTTATTGTATTATTATTTGTTCACTTTATATTTTGTAATCTCATATTTTTCACTTTTTAAAATAAAGACAATAAATGTGATGTAGCATATTTTGTTGCATTTTATAATCTTGTAGATGCACCTTATAATATTATTTCAAATAAAAATTACGGGCTAAAATATGTAATTTTTATAATTGAAATAAGGGTGATATTGGTAGAAATAGAAAATATGGGAGAGGTGGTGACATTTATCTCATATTTAGGGTCATTTACCCATTTATCCATTTACCCCATAAAATTAGGCCCATTTACACATTAAATAGGCTCATTTATCTATTACTCATTTAATTAGACCCATTTATCTTTAAATTAGGCCCATTTACCTTCAAATTGGATCATTTTCACTTTAAGCAAATTTTTCATCTTAAGCCCCATTTTCATTTGAACATTTACCTATATATATAAATATATATATATATATATATATATATATATATATATATATATATATTCTATATCTATATATCTATATAAAATACTAAAACAGAGACCGCTGGAGCGACCTCGCCGTCACGGAATTTTCTGGATTAAACGGGATTATTTTCGCTTATGTGGCATTTTCTGGATTAAAGTGGTATTATATTTCAGGGCCACGTCAATTAATAATCCTATATAGTTAGGAAAAAACTGATCTTTCTAGATCAATAATCTATCCAATATAACCTCCTATCTTAATTAGTTTTAGTTTTTATGTTCATAAGATTTTATGTTGAATAGATAATTAATTAAGTGTTTAAGATAGAATATTGTAATTCCTATATATATATAGAGAGGTTATCTACGACTCATCCTCAAACACCAAACCTTCATTATCATTGTTAGCCGTTTCAAATCAAGACTTGCCGCAACTTTCAATATCATCATTAGCAAAGTTGTCGCAACCTTCAATATCATCATTAGCAAATTGCAATCGAGGTATAATAGTTTTTACAATTTATTCATCATATATAAATCCTACTAGTTATATATATCAATTAACTCAAAAGTTATACGTACGTAATTTGATCCATGATTTGATCATCTTCTTACAATTAATTGTGAGTTACTATGATTGTTGGGATTCATTAGCTTGATTTTTTTATATATAAATATAAATAATGATCCAATTTTTTTAGATCAAATAATCTATTAAATATAACATTATATCTTAATTAGTTAAATTTATCTAATACAAATTTTTGATAGATAATATCAAAAATTTATCACTGTCAATTTGGTAGATAAGGGAGGTTTTACCTTATTACAAAGATAATATCAAAATAAAATTTTACAAAGCTAGAAAACTTAAACGTCAACATTATCAAAAAAAATGAGTTAACTAAAAATTTTGAATA
The DNA here is from genome assembly GCA_963922045.1 of Persicaria maculosa. Lineage (NCBI taxonomy): Eukaryota > Viridiplantae > Streptophyta > Magnoliopsida > Caryophyllales > Polygonaceae > Persicaria > Persicaria maculosa. The sequence goes on along the minus strand of OY998252.1, from coordinate 80,664,565 downwards.
TCAAAATAAAATTAACTCAAAGTTATACGTAGGTAGTTTGATCCATGATAATTTGATCATCTTCTTACAATTAATTGTGAGTTAGTACTATGATTGTTGGGATTCATTAGTTTGATTTTTTATATATAAATATAAATAACAATCCAATTTTTATGAACATTTTTTTTATTACAATGGTGCGATTTCGCATCCATATAATTTTCTGGATTAAAACGGAATTATTTTTGCATACGTGACATTCTCTGAATTAAAATGGTATTATATTTTTGGACCACATCAATTAATAAGTCAATATAATTAGGTAAAAACTTATCTTTTTAGATCAAATAACCTATCAAATATAACATTATATCTTAATTAGTTAAATTTATCTAATACTAATTTTTTATAGATAATATCAAAAATTTATCACCGTCAATTTGGTAGATAAATGGGGTTTTATCTTATTACAAAGATAATATCAAAATAAAATTTTACTAAGCTAGAAAACTTAAACGTCAACATTATAAAAAAAAAATGAATTAACTCAAAATTCACTAAAAATTTTGAATATCAAAATAAAATTAGCTCAAAGTTATACGTATGTAATTTGATCCATAATTTCATCATCTTCTTATAATTAATTGTGAGTTACTATGATTGTAGGGATTCATTAGTTTGATTTTTTATATATAAATATAAATAACGATCCAATTTTCATGAAGAATTCTTTATTTGATTTAATATTATTATAGTATTTTATTTGATGATATATAGTATATGTGAATTTTGAATGTACTTATATATATAGCTATAAAAGTATTTAATTAAACTGTGGAGAATATGACATACAATATTTAATTAAATAAAATAATATAAGTAAGTTTCTTTTATTTGAGGAAATCCAGATAAATCTATATCTATATCTATATCTTCTATATAATATAACATAAAAAGTTGTGTTCATTGCCTATTTAATGCTCATTTATTTAATTGTTCATATTTTATATTTTTTTTGTTTCAATTTCACAAAAGATCACAAATATCTTCATAGCTCAATGGTTAATACTTAATAGAGTTGTTTGGTAGGAGTTAAGGTCTTGAGTTCAAATCCTATTAGCTACACATTGATCATATTTTGCATTTTTTTAAATTTTATCTTAAATTGTCATGTTTGTTATATACTATATTTTAGAGATTTCTCTTTTTATACTATTTGTTAAACAATTATGATCCTAATGATATAAAATTCCTTATTTAAAATTTATTAAATTTTGTTTACCCCGCATATCGATGGTATAATTTCTTATATCCCTACATAATTTAGAAAGTTGAATTTGTTGATAAAAAAATTAAAGGTGAATTCCAAATCTAATTTACTCCTAATACATTTAACATATATGTGTGTCATTTAAATTACTTCTCCAATTATATATAATAATATAAAATCTCTTATTTAAAATTTATTAAATTTTGTTTATCTCGCATATCGATGGTATAATTTCTTAATATCCCTACATAGTTTAGAAAGTTGAATTTGTTGATAAAAAATTAAAGGTGATCAATTCCAAATCTAATTTCCTCCTATTTACACATTTGTTGACAAAAAATGAAGACGGTGGAATTGGAGAATAGAAAGACTATAAAATTGATTGTCTTTTCATCTTCATCTTCTAATTTATGTACATTTATCAATTTGAATTTATATCTTGCACTAAATTGATTGTCTTTAATTCAAAATAATAATAAATGATTATCTTTTCATCTTCTAAATAATGCAATGTCAACTTCCTTGGATTCCAAGTAGTGATCACCTATATATTCCAATGGAAAAGGAGAGAGCATAATCTCTATCTTGATCAACATCACATTGATCACAATTGGAGGAAGACCACGTCCAAATTAAGGTCATGCAATACATCAATTTTTACCTTGGATTTTATTTACTTTTTGCATTATTTTCAATTGTATTTATTTGTATGTTATGATTTTTTTTCACAATCTATATGTTGTTATTATATATCATATGTTTTATTTCTTATTTAATTATTTTTTCTAATTCATATTCTTATTTTTTTTATTGAAGGGTGAAAACTAAAAAGTGTCGTTTTCGCCGCCGATATGTAAACATTGCAGATTAAGAGTATGTTTTTCCATTATTTTTTGTTTTATTCATAATTGATACATATATTTTATTTTGTTGAAAACAAATTTATGATTAGTTTTTCTCCTTTCTCTTGCCTTTATATATGTACATTTAACCATGTTTGTTTAATTATCTTTATCATCGGTATTGATATATTATGAATTTTCCCCAATCTTTAGGGTGTTATTTTATATCATATGTTATATTTCTTATTTTGTTCAAGTAATATATAATTGTTATTTTTTCTAATCTGTATTCCTATTTTTTAATTGAAGTGTTAAGAATCTTACAACATTTGATCCATTGTTACAAGCACATTATGTAATATTTACCACATATGTGATCTTAAGCATAAAGAAATATAATAGTGCCATGAAACTCCTCCTTCTCCCTCTCCCTCTCCCTCTCCCTCATTTTGTTTCTATTTGCTAATTTTATACATTGGAGATTGTGAATGTTATTTTTTCATATTTTTAATCTATGTGTTAATTATTATTTTGTTGAAATAATATATGATTTTTTAATCCTAACTTGGAATCCAAAGAAATTGTCATTTAATTATTTGTAAAATAAAAACATAGTCATTTAATATTTTACAATTAAGGCATTCAACTTAATGCATTTAAGATAATATGAGAAAAAAAATAAGTTAAATTCATAAATAGACATGAATTAGAAGATGAAAAGATATTCATTAATTTTTACCTAAATCTAAAGAAACTAATTGGTCATTAAATCATTTAGAATATGAAAAGATATCCATTTAATTTTTTGCATCTAAGACTATAATTTTATGTATTATTGAATGTAATATGAGAAAAAAAATTAAATTAATTGAAAATGGAAGTATTAATTAAAAATTTGAACTTAATGAAATATAGTGAAATTCGAATTAGTATTAATATATTAAATTGTAATTTAACATTTCAAGTGTTCTTTATAGAAAAATACCAAACATCATTAATAAGGATATTTAAATTATTATAATATATTTACTTAAATATAATAATATTTATTTCTACCTTAATCAAAATTCAAAATCCATTCAAATTCAAATATATGTTCTTTTGTTTCGTTATGAAAAATATTTCATTTTATGTTTTTTTGCATGTGAACCAATAATAGATTAAAATCTTTACCAAATAAGAAAGATGTACATTTCTCATCGAACAATCAAAGTCAAGATCTTTAACTAAATAATACGTAGTGACTATAGAATTTTAATGATTACCTTTAATTATTTACAACTAAAATCCATTATCATAGATTATATAAATTCATTCAAGCAAATCCCAGACCAATAATATTTTAATTTAATTATTTTTTCATAAAAACTGCACTACATACTATTATTCTCTTCTTTTAAAAATTTATATAATATGTTATTTTTTTCTATATTTACCAAGTTCGATCTTACTATAACGTCTGAGACAAAATCACATGTTTCGGGCGTAGCACGGGTCTGCCTACCTAGTTAATAGTAATAGATAACTTACAAATCTTCTTTACATTGAACAAATAATTTGCTATTAGGGTTTAATCAAACGATATACTTTAAAAATATTTGTAATCTATTGATTTTGAGCCAATTTTTTACTAAAAAAATATCATTATCAAAAGTGTTCTGAAATTGATGCCTTTTTTTAAATAATTTTAAAATTACTATTACATTGCATAATAGATAACTAATATTTTCAAATCAATGGAAGGATGGTATGAATATCATTAATGTACGGCAGGTTAGAACATATTTTTCTTTATATAAAAATTCTATTAGTTATCTATTGTGCAAATTTTTTATATAAAATTTGGAAATTAATTTGAAAAATCTATTAAAATCGTATTCTACTAGATAAAATTTCAAAAATTTAATAATCCATTATATATAATATCTATGTCAAATGTTAATCTAGAGCTAGCAATGCTGAAAATTGGTAGAATGTTATAGTATTAATCTATTTAAGTTATTGGTTTTTCTAACCTATAAAACAAGGGGCATAGTTTAAAATTTCGATTATCAATATTATAGATACACTTCGATAAATAATTAAATATTTTGTGCTCCAATATTTTTCAACATATAATATAAATTTGGTTCTATTTTAAAACATGCGAGAAGAATTTCAATGTATATGATATTTTAATAGTTTAATTGTAATGTTCATTCTACTCTGCTATCCACAAAAATACATATCATTATACATCATTGACGATAACATTAAAATTTTTATATATATATATATATATATATATATATATATATATATATATATATATATATATATATATATATATATATTTTAAATCTGTAATATGCCGTGCAGGAGCACGAGTAATCTATATAAAATACAAAAACAGAGGCCGCTGGAGCAACCTCGCGGCCACAGAATTTTCTGGATTACAACGGCATTATTTTTGCTAGCGTGACATTTTCTTAAATAGAGTTGTATTATATTTCTGGCCCACATCAATTAATAAACGAATATAGTTAGCTAAAAACTTATCTTTTTACATAATCTATTCAATATAACCTTATAACTTATATTTTAATAAGCTAATATAGTTAGGTAAAGAACTTATCTTTTTCGATCAATAATATATCCAATATAATTTGGTTCATTATTAATAAGCTAATATAATTTTACCATATAATTTAAAAACATATTGCGTGAAGTTTTTATTCAAAATTTTTTTTTACCTTAAGTTATATTCACGAGAAAACTTTGAAATATGAAAATTATTTGGTAAAATTATATTTTATCTTAAGATTTGGAAACTACCTTAAGTGGTTTCCAAAAAAATATGGGGGGTTTTGCAAAATAGCCACGAAAATGGGCTATTTTTGCAAAACATCCGCGTTTTGGGACATTTTTGCAAAATGTCCTAAATAAAAGCCTCAAGCGTCTCTCGAAACCCGACTTTCTCTCTCCTCCAGTTCGCCATCTCCGACGCTCTGTCTCTCTCTCCCGACCTGCTCGCCGGAGATTGCTAGGATTTGCGAGGGATTACCATTCCGACGTCAACGAAGCTATCGATTTCGAAGTGTAATCTAGAGAATCAGGTAAGTAAATTTAGTAGAATTCTAAGTCGATTGAACTACAATTTTTGGATTACTTCTTTCGTATTGAGATTGCTCCTTCAGAATGTGTTTATATATGCTTCGGTTTTGCAATTACTGCTTCAGTTTTCCGATTATTGCTTAAATTTGCGCCGAAGGCGCAAATTTCTTAGAATTTTTGGATTACTTCTTATAATTGAGATTGCTCCTTCAGAATGTGTTTATATATGCTTCGGTTTTGCAATTACTGCTTCAGTTTTGCGATTACTGCTTAAATTTGCGCCGAAGGCGCAAATTTCTTAGAATTTTTTGGTTTGCGATTACTGATTCAGCCTGTGTTTATGTATGCTTCAGTTTTGCAATTACAGATTCAATTTTGCGATTATTGCTTCAATTTGCGCCTTCGGCGCAAATAACTGGTTCGGTTTTGTGATTACAGATTGGAATCATGTGATTACAAGTGTAGATTACACCAAATTTGTGTTTATCTATGCTTATAAAAGCTATAACAGTATGGATATATAGTTGAACAGAATTATTACTGTTATTGAATTAATCAAAATTTGTGCCTTTTGCGAAAACTTTGATTTATTTTTTATGCTTATATATGTTATGAGAGTATGGAAATCTATTCTTATACATACAGTAGCATAAAAATTTGCGCCTTTGGCGCAAATTTTGATTGATTTTTTATACATGAATTAATATTTATGAGCATTATTTTCTGTATATGTGCAATATTCAAGTTTCAAATCGAATCTGTGTATGTTTATGGTTATTTATGCTTATTCATGTTTTACATTGCTCAAGTCATCTGTATGATTGCTTAGGATGTGATTTCAATATGATTGTTTCAACTAATCAGTAGACCTTAATCATAGAAGTTCACCGCAAGAAGTGTATTGTATTCATTTTGTTGTTCATGTCATCATTACACTTGAATCTTCACTCTTTATTGAAGTATTGATTCCTTAATAGACTTTGATTGCTAATGTCATCACTAGTTTTCCTTATTCAACATTGATTAAGCCATGTCATCACTGCAATGGAGTCATAATAAAATTGCACAGGGGATGCCTGTTCAGATTATTTTATAGTTATATATTCTATAACAGTGTGGAAATCTATGCTTATACATACAGTAGCATCAAAATTTGCGCCTTTGGCGCAAATTTTTCATAACAGGTTTATTATACTCACTTTGGTTGATCGTGTTATCGTTATTGAACATTTATTGAGCAATGTCAGCACTGCAATTAAGTCATAGAAAATTTGCACAAGGTGTGCAAGTATATTGTTGCTTTTGACAATGCAAATCTATTGTTGCTTTTTAAGTAAGATGTGTATTTTACTAACTTTGGTTGATCATGTCATCGTTTTAAATCAGTTTGTGTTTGTTATTACTTGAATCTGTACTCTATATTAAAGTATTGATTCCTTATTAGACTTTGATTGCTAATGTCATCACTAGATTTACTTATTCAACATTGATTAAGCCATGTCATCACTGCAATGGAGTCATAATAAAATTGCACAGGGGATGCCTGTTCAGATTATTTTATAGTTATATATTCTATAACAGTATGGAAATCTATGCTTATGCATACAGTAGCATCAAAATTTGCGCCTTTGGTGCAAATTTTTAATCCACAGGTTTATTATACTCACTTTGGTTGGCCGTGTCATTGTTATTGATGTGTATTTTAGTCACTTTGGTTGATCATGTCATCATTTTTAATGAGATTGTGTTTGTTATTAATTAATTGTATTTATCCTTTTAAATTCATACTCTGCAGATTACAATGGCAACCCACGTTATTACGGTTGTATGTGGTGGGAAATAGTTGTTTAATGATTCATGTCCAACCTTTGTTGGAGACACTACTTCAAAGGTGTTTATGATTGACGAGACAATAACATTACAGGGTTTAACTGAAAAAATTCAAAACAGATTCAATATAGATAGTGCATTGGAATTGAAATTCAATCATTTACACCCTTTCAAACTGTTGAGAGCTCCGCTTCTTGTTGAATGTGATGCTGATTTCAAAGAGTTCTTAAGGTTGTCCGACCTAGAGAATGTTAAATTTGCTGTGGAGTTGTGTGTCAGCATTAAATCAAATAGTGAAGAAGTTGAAGATCAACAGGCATCCTCAGCTGAGAGTTTACAGTTGGTTGCATGCAATCCAACTATTAAAAATATTGTTACAGGGGAAAATAACATCACATTGATCGGTGACACAAGGCTGAAAGGTGTATTGTTGGAAGATGTTGGAGATGACATAAATTCTCTAAACAGTGACACTGCAAGTGATGAAGATTCAGCAGATGAAATATGAAGAGCATTCTATTCTACAGCACACAGGAGAGAAACTACACTAGAAGATTGGGATGCTGATAGCTCTCCTGTGTCTAGTGTGAATCTCAATTCACAAAACTTGATTTTTGTAGGCAAAAGCTTTGCATCAAGGAAAGCAGTTAAGCATGCTTTAGAGATGTTGTCAATAACTGAGATATTTGGTTTCCGCGTGGTAAAAGCAGATACAAAGTATTATAGATTGCATTGTGTAAATCCTGACTGCAAATGGAAAGTGCATGTCAAAACTTTTGGTCCAACTTGGCATGAGGTGATAGTGTATGTCGAAACACACACCTGCACATGGGATTTCAGGACAAAACACTGCAAATAACCTTCATCTTCTGTGATTGCAAGTATGATCGAATCAAGGTGATAACTTTTTTAAAGAGATAGTATTTATATTTTAACTAGCTTTCTAATATATGATTTGTTCTAATTTGATTGTAATTACATAGTGTTGACGTTGGATACAGACCATCACAGATAAAGGATAAAATGAGAACAGAAAAAAAGATGCAAATTAGCTATTGGAGAGCATGGAAGTCATCAAAAATAGCTCATGAAATGGTTAAGGGGACACCAGAATCAAATTATGCAGATTTACCATCATTTTGCCATATGCTCGTGGAGAGAAACAATGGGACTATAGCTTTGATTTCAAAAGACAAAGAAGATAGATTTCAGTACTTCTTTCTGTCATTTGGACAGTGCATCAGAGCATTCCCACTCTTAAAGAAGGTATGTCTTAAACAGTGTCAGCGCAAATTCTGTTGTCATCGATTTCCTTAATTTTGATAACATAAGTAATTTTATTTGTTTATATATCAGGTTGTTGTTGTTGATGGAACATTCCTAACTGGCAAATACAGAGGGACGTTGCTTGGAGCAGTTGCACAAGATGCAAATAGACAAATCTTTCCACTTGCTTTTGGTATTGTTGACTCCGAAAACAACAGCTCCTGGGAATGGTTTATGTATCAGCTGCTGCAGGTTGTGCCTCCTTCAAATGACTTAGTGTTTGTCTCTGATAGACATGCTAGCATTTCAAGGGCTCTCTCTTTAGCTTACCCAACAACTACACATTGCATATGTATGTGGCACTTGAAACAAAACATCAAAGCAACGTTCAAGAAAAAAGAGCTGGGGAAAATGTTCAAAAAAGCAGCAGAGAGTTACACTATCCAAGAGTTCAACAACCACCTTGCACAAATCGAAGCAAACTGTCCAAAGCTATCAGAATATCTGGTGTCGGCAGGTTTTGATAAATGGGTCAGAGCACATTCAAGGTGTGATAGATACAACATGATGACATCCAACAATGCTGAGAGTTTGAACTCTGTTTTCAAAGGCAAAAAGGATTATCCCATTGTGGCACTTGTGGAGTTTGCTAGGGAAAAGCTCACATCATGGTTCCTGGACAGGAGAGAAAAAGCACTGGCAAATCAAGACAGACTAACTCCGGAGATCCTTAAGTTGATAAGAGAATCACAAGCGCAAGTTGGGGTATGCAGAGTAGAAAAGATGAATGAATCCCAATTTGAGATCAGTGGTCAAGGAGCTGTAGCTATAGTTGATTTATCAGCGAGGACATGTACGTGCAGAGTATTTGATGTCGAGAAAATACCTTGTGTACATGCTTTAGCAGCAATAACACACATAAAAGCAAATGTGTCTGATTTTGTTGCAAAATTTTACAGCAATGACGCTTGGCATATGACATATGCAGAAACAATATATCCAGTGTTGGATGAAGATGAAGGAAACATCCCTGATGTGGTCAAATCTATCAACTGTTACCCCCCGGTAGTAAGAAAAAGAGCAGGAAGACCACCTACAAATAGAAAGCTTTCATTGGGAGAGTACAAGAGGAGGATGAAGCATTCAAGATAAGGCTGTCAGCGAAAATTCTGTCATCAGTATTATACAAGAATAATGTTAGTAGAAAATACAGTTTATAAATTTTTAAATGACATTTCTTTTTGAAAATTAACATTAATTCAATAATATAGAATAAATTTTGAAATTTTAACATGTACTAATACAAATTTTTACCATGCTGAGCAAGTTTTTCCCATTTGTAGTATATTGTGCAATTTGATTCTATTGATGAGCAAAAATAAGACAATGTTGAGCAACAACTTATTAAGCAACTATGAAGCCAAAATTAAATAAAACAAACATTTCGTTGCAAAACAAAGTATTGTTGAGCAATATATAAACAATCGTTGAGCAAAAATAAGGTGATGCTGAGCAAGTTTCCCCATTTGTAGTATGTTGTGCAATTTAATTCTATTGATGAGCAAAAAATAAGAGGATGTTGAGCAACAACCTATTAAGCAACTATGAAGCCATAATTAGATAAAACAAACGTTTTGTTCCAAACAAAGTGTTGTTGTGCAATATATGTAGTATCGTTGAGCAAAAATAAAGTGATGTTGAGCAAGTTTTTCCCATTTGTAATATGTTGTGCAGTTTTATTCTACTGATGAGCAGAAATAAGAGCATGTTGAGCAATAATCTATAAAGCAACTTTGAAAACATAATTAGATAAAAATTAGATGTCGTCGCAAACAAAGTGTTGTTGTGCAATATATGTACTATCGTTGAGCAAAAATAAAGTGATGTTGAGCAAGTTTTCCCCATTTTTAATATGTTGTGCAGTTTTATTCTATTGATGAGCAGAAATAAGAGCAGTTGAGCAATAATCTATAAAGCAACTTTGAAAACATAATTAGATAAAAATTAGATGTCGTCGCAAACAAAGTGTTGTTGTGCAATATATGTACTATCGTTGAGCAAAAATAAAGTGATGTTGAGCAAGTTTTCCCCATTTGTAATATGTTGTGCAATTTTATTCTCTTGATGAGCAGAAATAAGAGCATGTTGAGCAATAATATATAAAGCAACTTTGAAAACATAATTAGATAAAAATTAGATGTCATTGCAAACAAAGTGTTGTTGTGCAATATATGAACTATCGTTGAGCAAAAATAAAGTGATGTTGAGCAAGTTTTCCAAAGGCATAATATGTTGTGCACTTTTATTCCATTGATGAGCAAAAATAAGACAATGTTGATCAATAATCTATTAAGCAACTATGACAACGTAAATATATAAAAATAAGATGTTGTTTACAAGAGTCAAGCGTTGTACAAATCTAAACTATTGTTGATCAAGAATAATACGATGTTGAGCAAATCTAAGGTATGGAATTATATGAAAAATAATAACAAATAAATAAAGTCTCACAAAATTTCCAATTTATTGGCAAACAAAAAAAAAATGTAAACGGTTTTCCTAAAAAAAATATAAAATCCAAATATGTGTGAATGCGCAAAACGCTTTTCAGGTTCGAGAAGTTTTCCATCACCTTCTTTTAGTTTCTTCCTCGAGCTAAATCTACTCTGTCCATTTCTCTGTGAGATTGCCTGAGGCTTGATTGTAGGCTTGTAAGAAGGAGATCTATCATATACATAGAGATGTCTTCAGATCCGAAAGGTTTAATTTCGTGTTTTCTGTGTATTTGTTGAACAAAAATGCGCGAATAATTGTAAAACATATTTTATTTAATTTTTTAGAATTTGAGTTCGACCCCTTTTGGTTATCCTCTTGATTCAAAGTCGTATCGACACCAAGACTTAAGTGGTTTTGGTGATTTGGGCTGCACCCTAATATTAACGGGTTGCCTACGTATCTCTTGGAAGAGAATCAAGCCTTACGTAGTTCAGAGTATTTGAATTGATTTTATTTTTGGGTTTTGGTGATTGAACCCGACGAGCTTGAGCTTTTTGTCACGTGTCCTACGTACCCGTTTGGAACGGGATCAAATCACCCGTAGTTCTTTTAAGGACAAGTTTAATTTGATTTGAGATGGGCGACTGAATCCAATATATATTGAATTTTAATATCGGACTTCCTACGTAACTCATAAAAGAGTATCAAGTCTTTACGTAGTTCTTTTTAGAACTAATTTGATTTTTATTTTATTGTTTTGGTTTGACGATTAAACTCGACGAGCTTCAACTTTGTATCGAGTGGCCTACGTATCCGACAAGTCGGAATCAAATCTTGCGTAGTTCTTTTTAAGAACTGTTTGGATTTGAGTAAATTTAATTTAAGATTTTGACTCCATTTTCTTTTTTCTTGTTTAGAAGTCAATTTTGATATTGACCCACTAGAATAAACCGGCGATGAAATTTTACGAGTTTAACTTTATGATTTTTGTTAAACTCAATTTCCGATTTGTGCCAATTGTAATATATTTTTTTTTTTATATACATACTTTAGTGGGTAGACTTTTTAATTAAGTCAAAATTTTCCAACCATGCTAATATGCCATACTTGTACGTGGGCATCCGAAATTTGCTAGCTTTGTTTTTTTTTTTTTATATATATATATATACTTGTCTCGTTACTCTCTTTTATAAGAGATAGACTAATGGGTTGAGAGCCCAATCCGGTTGACCACACTCTCATTTTTTATTTTAATTGAGCCCATTTTTTTTCTTTAGCAAACAGGCCCATTGCATTTGCCTATCGAGTATCGACAGCTACATGTTATTTCTTCTTTACAATTCTGAACTCTAATCTCTCTCTTTCTCCTGTCGATGAACGAGCGCCACCACGACGCTTTCCGAGAGTAGCTGCGAAGCTCCATTGACACGCTGTCCTGGAGGCTCGAGGCGTTGGCTTTGGAAAGTTCAGACGGAGGAGGACATTTTATGATCCGTGCGAATCCTGCTTTGCCGCACCGAATCGAAGCTCTCAGGTACGCTTTCGATTTTATTATTATTTTTAATGTGGATTTCATCCTAAATTTCATATTGAATCTGTTTTTGAGGCGATTCTCAGTCTAAACTTTAGATTCTCCTATGAATCTCCTTTCAATTCGCCTGATTTTTCCCTAATTGTGATTTTAGGGTTTCTAATTTGTGCGATTTTGGGGCTTTTCGCATTCAAGTCGATCTGTAAAGAACGTTGAAGTCCCGACGTCGATCGACTGCACGAAAGAGGAACGCAGCAGGCGAGATTAGGTATGCCCAATCTCTCCCGAAACCTTTAAACTCAATAGTTGAATTAGTTTTTTGTTTCCAGAAACTTTGCCTTTCAGATTCAGATTCCCAATCAAACTTATCTTCTGGTTGAAATACTGAATAATTATCTGTGCTTTTTTTTTATCTTGCTTGAAATTCGCAATTTTGGGGATTTTGGTTTAGAGGGCTGCCGAGGGAGAAGACATGTTGTATATGCTTTATGGCTTCTGATTTGGTGATTTTTTTTGAAACTTATCAGTTTTCCATGGTGACTCCTGGCTTGAGTTTAATTTGATGTTGTCTTGCTTGTTTGGCTGCCTCAAGTTGATTATTTTTCAACCCTTTCTTTTCTCTTTTTTTTTTTTTCTTCCTGAGAATTCCTGCAGGATTTGTTTTGACCAGAACCATGGCCACTGTATATCTTTAGGCAAATTGTGATTCCGAAATCTGAATGCTTGCGCTTCTTTGACTTAGGAATTTATTTTGACAGGAAATTGTTTGCTTTCTTCTTTAGCCTCGACTTCGCTCTGGCATGCAGTGATTTTTTTTCTTTTATCCTTGTTTGTGATTGCTTGCTGTTTGTGTGTGAACTGGTTGGCACGTTTGGAAAAACTGGGCAGCATTTCGCCCCTTTTTAGGGCTGTTTGTTGATCCCGAAACCCAGACCCAAGAGAAACCCGCAGGCATCTCAGGGGTGGGGTTTCGAAGATCGAATTTTCGGAGCAATTTTGTAGCGATTAATCCACTCGACGGACTGATTTCGAATGAATTTGTTGTAGTTTGTGGTGTCTTAAAAAAAACAACAAATTTGGATTTAGAAAAATTTCAGCAGCATTTTGCCCTTGACTAGGGCTATTTGTTGATCCCGAAACCCAGACCCAAGAGAAACCCGCAAGCATCTCAGGGGTGGGGTTTCGGAGATCGAATTTGTGCAGCAATTAGGCTTCTTTGTTGATGACCCCAAAACCAGACCCAGGAGAAAACCGCAATCATCTCAAGGGTGGGTTTTGGGGATCATGTAGATGGAGATGTGTAAAAACACTACCTTGAATGTGTTTTCTTCCTCCTTGTACTGCTTTTCTTTTTTCTCTTTTAGCTGCTAGTACGGGCTTTCTTTTTTGTCTTTTTTCTCCCTCTAACCCCAAAATCTCAGCCTATGCCTCCCTTTATAGGAGGAGGAGATAGGTGATTTTTTTACTTTCCTTTCATTTGGTGTACACAATAAAATATCTACTTTCCCATTTATTTGTACATACATGTACCATATAATTGAGAACCTTATTTCCTTGCCATTTAACTTGTGAAGATTGATTCCTTTCCTTTCCTTTTAACTGATGAACGTGGTGTAGCCCAGCCACCCTTTTTCTTTTTTCCTTTCCTTTTTTATTATTATTATTATTATTTTTTTATTGCTGATTGTTCATCTATTCCAGCAATAATATGGGCTGATTTTTCCTTTGATTTATGCATTGGGCCTTATCTCTAAAGGCTCGACATCAAAGTTATTTATTTATTTTTTTGTCCATCAGCTTTACCTTGGCTTATTATTTTGCAGCTGAGCAATCTCAATCAACTACTGATTTCCAAGGACAAACACGCCATCATCTACCGTCGAGCCGGTGAGAGGTCGTCGACAGCCTTGACTCCTTCCTTTCCCCCCTTTTTTTTAATTCATTTATACATCGACCACATGTACTCTATAGTCGAATTTTGTAACACCTGAGACCACTGGCTTGTAATATACCCATAATTGATAATCATATGGCATATTATCTTTTCGAAGTGCTTTTGGATACACATTTTGTTGTTACGCGAAAATTCGCTACGAAACAGTATTAAAGTTCAGATTAGAACGAGTACGGTTTAGGGCTTAGTTTTACACGAAAATTAGGAAAAATCGCACTTATTCAAGCGAATTTAATGTTTATAATCAAGCAGTTTTTCTGCCTTACAAGACCTACCATTGCTATTTCAATTTCGTTCGCATAATAAATTGAAGTTAATGTGATTAATCTAGAGGCTGAATTCGGGAATTTGATAATTTGGGGATTTGGGAATTTGTTCGGCATAAAATACAGTCTCTCACAGTGTCATATCTTCAATTATATTTGTATAAATTGATTGTAAGTGTTCATTCTATAGGTAAACGTCCGCAGAGTGTAAGTGATTCACCTGTTTTAGACAGTCAAAATAGAAATTCGAAGAGATCAAAACGATCTGGAGTTAAACCTCCAGTAGTTGATTTGTCTAGAGATTCACCTCCCTTCAAGGATGGACTGTCTGTTGATACTGAGACTGGTAAATCCTTGGAAGTAGTGGAGGGTTGTAGATCACTTGAATCCAAAGATTCGCAACCCCTTGTAAGAAAAAACAGTAAGAGAGAAGTGCACCCTGGGATTGATCTTCGTGTTAGCACTGTTGCTGTGGAGACCATTGAAATTGCAAGGCTGGAAACCCATTCACCTACTGAGACAGTTGTTGAATATGTAAACCCAACTGTGCATATCATACCATCTGATGAGCAAACAGATACCACAGACATACAACCTATCGCAGAAAACAGGCATCTGGTTGTGAGGAGTGAGAGAAACGCTAGACAAAAAAATCTCCCATCATTGAAATCACGGTCAAGCCCACGCTTGCTGGTGTCATCCTTGAAAAAATTGAATGCCAAGCAAAGGAAAATGATTGAGGATATTGGCTTTGGATTTTTGTTCAACTTGGAGATTGTTACCCTACCACTACTTCTTTCGTATTGGTTAGTGGATCAGTTTGACCCTAACAAGTGTTGCTTGGTGTTGGCTAATGGAGGCGAACTTGAAATTGCAGAAATAGACGTGCATATCACAATGGGATTCCCAATGGGGAAAGTTTTAGTTGGAAGAAAATCAGCTAAAGAGAATTTCAATCTTGTGCAAGAGTGGAAAACCACATTTGATGTCCAGGACAATATAACAACAGCTATGGTTATGGAAAAATTGATAGCTGACACTGATTGTGGTGATCAATTCCTTCTGAACTTTATCGTTATACTGGACTCTATCTTGGTTGATACACTAGGAAATGGACATGCCAACCATAGTTTAATAAGAGTAGTTCCTGAATTGGGTGATCTGAAAGACCTAAATTGGTGTGCTATTGTGTTGGAAAGTTTGGTCGATGCAAAGAGAAGTTGGGAAAAGAACAAGAATGGCCATTTCAGAGGGCCTCTGTTATTCTTGGTTGTAAGTATTTTTTTCAAACCTTCGCTCTGACGTTAACTTAATTTCTTTACCATGTCAGTAGTACAAACGTCACCCCCCATACTTTTATATACATGTCTATAGTATTCTTTATGTCAGCATTCCCTGCTCCATCGTAATACTCATATATGTTTATCCCCTTGGTGTGCCAGTTGTTTTACATGGATAGGGTGAAATTATTCACAAGCACAACACTAAGAAGAATGACTCGTTCTTTCCCGGTTTTCGTTGGCATAAATTACAAAATCTTGCGCCAACGAGAAACTGATGATATAAGTACTGGAGGCTTTGGATGTGGCTTAGTCCAGGCTCGCCAAGTTGTTCCTCAACATCAAGACGTACCATCTACAGCTTGTCTACAACCTACTGCACAAAACGATAAAGGCACCAGTCACCCTGCTGATCCAGAAAAAGAGACACCCCCAGTTGAGGTTTGTATGAATTATTTCAACCAATTCAATGTAATATTAGTACAGTATAGCAATGTTTTGGTATTTACTGATCACTTTTTATTCTTATTTTTTATGTGATGTTATCTTCTAGAGTTGGATAAAGTTATTTGTTCAAAAGACTTCTGGACTTGCGTCTACTATTTCTGATTTTGCTGAGTGGTCTACGAAAGTCCCGATTGAACTACAACATGATGACAAGGTGAAAAGGCTTCTACAGGGAGCAAACCAGCTTTTAGGGGTGGAAAATGTCATTTTTGAGGCACCTACGGCTACGGATGCTGCTGACATGTCAAATATGAATGACCCTGTAAGCCCATATTTTACCGAATCACAAGAGAAATTCTGGGCAGATCCTGTTTTATTGGATTGCATTACTCAAATTGAAATGGCATATCAGAACAAGCAAAAAATGAAATCAAATATCAAAGTGGACGGGGAATTTTCCTTTGATATATTTCTAGATGACCCTGCTTTTAAGAAAGATGAAGGGACATCATTGAACACATCGGTTGAAATGAAGAATGTTAATAAAGCAGCCCAAGCTCCCCAGACAGCCATGGGCAGTCTCCAATACAACAGCATGGTGAAGCTACTTCTACTCCCCTACCCACTCCATTTAAAGCTGATACTCCACCAGTGAACCCTTTGGGAGATACAATAAAATGCATTCCCCCTGCTGCCTTGCCACCAAGAATGTCGCCGCGGATCAACATAGTTGATGGGAATGCTGCAGACCAAGTTAATAACATGAAGAGAGAAGAAGCTACAAGGAGAGCACATAAACCTTCTGCATCTTTGAGAAGCCCATATTACTCGCGTGTTGTTGACATTACAGATCCTATATCTGAAATTGAGCGCACTGTTTCAGCATATTTGGCAATGAAAACACCACACAGCAGGTAAGTTCATTTTAAACTTAATCTTCTTAAAGTATGTTCAGTTACAAGTAAAACATTATTTTCATATAATCCATCTTCAAAATGATTGACATTGCAGGGAAATTTTGTTTAAGCACAAGTCTGTTGAAATTGTTAGAACAGACATGGCTACGCTTGAGGATGAAACCCACTTGTCTAGTGTAGTTATTGGTGCATGGACAGCTATCCTCAACCACAAGGAACAGTATAAAAGTGCTCAATCACCAGCAAGGCTTTTTTTCAATATCAACAAAACTGTAATATTCTTACAATTTTAACTTTCAATTACACTCCGTTGTTAGCCGTTATTACAATTCGTCTATTTTTTTTGCTAATTTCTATTCTTCAACCAGTTTAATGTAGAGAGTGTATCAGTACGAGCTTGTGATGAACAGTTCAAGAGGTTTAACGTGCACATGGATACTGTATTGTCATCGTCACCACACCTTTCTTTGAAGGATATAGACATGGTACTACCTTGCAATTAAATAAATAAAGTTCAGAAGACCAATCACTAATGTTTATTTGTTTTTTGTTATGTTGATTAGATTGTATATGCGGTTGAACGAACAGCAGACTATGTCATAGTTGTTTTTAACTTTAAAAACAAAATGGTCCAAATTGTTGATGTTACACCATCTTCCAGTGATCCAATTTGCCCCTTCACATCGCCCTTTGAATGTTTGGTAAGTTTTACTACTGCTATCTAATATTTCTTTCCTTGTCTTAATTTCATTTAAATATCAACTCATTTTATAATTAAAATTACATGAATTCTAATTCAATCCATGCAGGGGGATATGCTGATTGCTTATCTAACAGAGAAGGGGCTCCTAGCAAAGGCTGAAATAGTGTCAGATGCAACAACATCAAAAGTCCACATCACATGGGCTGGAGAGGAGAAAGTTCAATATTCTGGGGTATGCCTCATGCGCCACATGGAGACCTTCTTTGGGACAAAGAGAGGGTACAAGTGTGGACTGGAAAAAGGCAATTTCAAGAATATTTCAAAGCTAGGTGTGATGTATCTGACAGATATAGTATGTTCAGAGTTAAATGAAGTGAACGCAGATGTTGTGAAGGCAGCAAAAACCCATGCAAGAATGCCATCAAAAGGAATTCAGGGGCAGAGACTGAATCTTGGTTGGACAACCACAACGCAATTTGATGTTTTATTTTCAAACTTTGGAATGAATTTTGGTGTAGACAGTTATATACGCTACTTCTGAAAATTTCTCTCGTACCAATTAAGACAGTTGTTGTCAGTGGGGTCAGTTTTCTCGTACCCGTTAAGACGTTTGTTGTCCATGTGGTTTTTTGATGGATAGTATTTGTTAAAATGCATACAACTATAACTGCTGCTAAACAGTTGTGTTTGTTCTTCAATGTGTCAGCACAATTATCTGCGCTTATAATCAAGTGGTCTATGTTATACAAACAGTTGATTTAGTAATATGCATTCGTTTGTTGTGCAATTATAAACTATTGTTTAGCAAAAATAAGATGATGTTGAGCAAATTAGCAGTAACATAAAAACTTAGTTAAACAGTGTCAGCACTACTTTTACCAAAACAATCCACAAACTAATCAAATGTGTCCGCAGTATAACAAGGGATAGACGTAAAACTTCAGTCCCAATTTATAATTTGAAATATGAGGAAGGAAATTACAAAATAATTATATGATTATTATGATATTAATATGTTGCATCATATCATTAGGATGGAACACATATAAACTAAAATAACAAAAAAAAAAATACATTCAACATATAAATAAGTACCAATGTTATTACTTATTAATATAGTAGAACTACAGTCCTAAGAAGTCATCAATCTTCTTCCTCCTTTCCATTTCTGCATCTAAAACCTCTTTAACACACCCTATTAGATTGTCCTTTGCGTCTTCAAACAACTGTCTTTGTTTGCCCAGTTCTCTTTCCATCTGTATAAAAGATAAAATACAAGACTCAATCACAGAATGGGGAAAAAATTTATGGATAAAACTTCAAATATCACCTTTGATAATGCTTCACCGTCTTCATCTTTGGACGCAATCCGAATGTGATGTTCAGTTACTATTATTGATCTTTGGTATTCCTCATATAATGTGTAATGAACAACGACCGCTTCCAACAACTCGGCCCTGCGAGCCTCTTTGTTAGTCTCACATGCTTCATCAACTAGATTCATGTGATAACCAGGGTAAACAACACCATCCAGCACGTCCATCAATTGATGGAAACTCGTGCAAAACCCGACAGTGTTACCATAGTTCATCTTTTTAGAGAGGGATGGATTTCTGTTAAAACCAGTTTACAGGCGCCAATGGATAACAAAGAATGAAAAATGGATATATATATATATATATATATATATATATATATATATATATATATATATATATATATATATATATATATATATATATAGGCAACAATTAAACAGTTTTCATCTTGTAACAGTTATTTGTGACAGTTTATTTCAGAGTAACTATAAAAAAAAAATTGTCAAAACTGTAAAACTATAAACTGAAAACGGATTACAGTTATTTGAGTTACAGTTATCTTTGGTGGACATTAACTATCTCGTGTCAGCACTACATTTGGTCTTATCCACATAGTGTCATCACAAAAAGTTCAAAAAACAGAAACCAGCCAAAATTATAAGAATAGTTTCACAAATAGATCCAACTACTATAACCAAGAATGTAAATAATGTGACAAAAGACTTTGAACACTTGCCAATTCGGCCAACAACATACACTTGAAAATAACAAAAAGAATACGAGCCCAGAGTCACAATTAAATGTACCTAATATCAGTGTCAGCGCTGCTTTGGGAGTTACCTTAATAATGTCAAACACATAAGCTTCAATATCAGAAAATGTCAAGCCATAAACTTCAATGGCAGAAACCACCAATATGATGAACTAGTGTCACACCAAATGTCCTACTTAAATATCAAAGATTACTATAATTTGAATAGAAATCAGAAAGAAATGTGATCAAGGACAAATTTCATTCATAAAACGTATTTTCGGTTACATCAGTACCAAGAAAAATTACATACTGCACTTATATCATATACACCTAGAATTCTGCTCGGCAAAGAGGACAGTTGTTTTGAACTAAAAGCCAAGATCGTAAACAATTTGGATGGAAGTGATGTTGGCATGGCGTTTGAAGAACAGGATCTGACTCCAACATTGGAAGCAGGCAAATTGTAAATTCTTCATCATCAAGATCAAGGTGATATATCTCCCTTAATCCGTCAACATCCATAGGCTCTGGAGGTGCTGGATGATCTGCTTGGTCAACCTCCATATGAATGTCATCGTTTATGTCTGACTCAAAGCTCGAATCAGACGAAGAGTCGACATAAAAATGTACATTGATGGTGATGTTGGGGCAAAGGCCATACTCAACAAGATCAGCATCGGAGTCAAACCAACTTCTAGTGTAATCCATTAGAAGCCGATTGGCTACCTGGGTTCTAACCTCAACTGTTACTCCTGCATCCTGTAGCACTTCGTTGGAGCGGGCTAGACTCATAGGCATACCATTCTAAGTAGACGTGTGATAGAATGTGAAGGGAATGCTGTCAGAGTGGATGGACACAACAAGTAGACCTGGTCCATACCAGTATGACTCAGATGCAGATATTTCAACCTCATAAGTACCAACGACGTAGTCGTAGTCTAGTTCAGTATAGGTTGGGAATGCCATTGAAGGATAGAAAACCTACACAGACAAAATCAAAATATACTCATACATTAGACATTGACTTAAAAATAAAACATTACATCGATATTAATAAGAAATAAACATTTGAGAAAGACAAAGGAGTAAAAATGCCTGAAAAACTGGAAAAACCCTAACTGATGACTTTTAATGACAGTAAGAATCACATAACACCCACGGAATATAATGCAATAGTAAATAATCAAGACAAACACCAATATATAAACATTAATAGACTAAAAAGCAAGGGGAAGTTCAACGAAAATCGGAGATTACAACAATAAAAAATTGCTGAAGCAGTACATCAAAATAACAGATAACGTTTTTTTTTAAAGGAAGAAAACAGAAATGAGTACATACCACAACAGGAATTGCACCTTGAAAGCAAGAAATCTGGATGAGAAGGAGAGAGGATGAAGATGAACAAGAAGAAGAAGATGAAGCGACTTGGAGACAATCTGAACAACGTTTAAGCACAGTATAAATAAGCGGGAAATGGGCCGGGCATCTCTAAACGAAGCCCAACAGTTATGTTGAAGGCAATATCAACAATTTAAACATTTGTGCAAAATTAATGTGTTGATAAGCAAAAATAAGATCATGTTCAGCAAATTTCCACCAATAGCCGGTGTTGTGAAATTTAAATCTGATGATGAGCAAAAATAATAACATGATGCAAAAAACAAAATTATTGGAAAATTTTAAAATTATATTGACAAAAAATATAATCATTATGATAACATTTTTGCCATAAACTACTGTTGTGCAACTATAAACTACTGTTGAGCAAAAATAAGTTGATGTTGAACAAAATTACACCAATCACCCCCCCATATTGTGCAACTTTATTCTATCATTGAAAAAATTAAGACCACGTTGTGTAACACTATAGTAAGAAACTATAAAATTAGGTTGACAAGTAAAATTGAATCATAATGGACAAAATTTCACAAGTCTCAATTGTGGTGCAAAAATATTATATTGTTGAGCAAGTTTATTTTACACAACATACACTCACAAAACCATAGAATATAAGACTGGTATCACCACTAGTTGTAGCTAATACACGTCTGGTGGCAATACTATGTGCATTAAACACCTCTGGCAACCACATACACTTTGAAATTACTATATACAAGTGTAGTGTTACCACTATTTGTAACTAGTATCAGTGTCAGCACTACTTTGGGTCTAAAACACCTAGTGTCACCACATGAAATTCAAATATCAAAAACGATCAAACTGGTGACACCACAAATTCAAACTAATATAACCTACAATGTCAACAATAATATGGTCATTAAACATCTCTTTCACCCCCATACACTTAATAATAAAAAAATACAACACTCGTGTCATCACTACTTGTAATATAATATGAGTGACACCAATACTTTGCGTCTCAAACACATAGTGCCCATCACATAGACTATAAAATGAAAAAAATATAAATACATACACTTCAGAAATCATAGAATACAAGACTTGAATAACAGGGGGGATGGGGGGAACCAGTGTCATCACTACTTGTAACTGATATCACTGTCAGCACTAATTGGGACACCAAACACCTAGTGTCACCACACACACTGCAAAATCAAAAAATACAAGTATGGTGTCGGCATTACTTTAAACTAATCAGACAATAAATGTTAACAATACTTTGGGCATGAAAAACCTCTTTACAAAATATACACTTCAACAAGAACAAAAACTAGGCCACTGTCACCACCCGTAATATATAAGCATATTCATCAACGATCAGGTGGGATTTCTTCCTAAAATAAAACACAGTATCATACACAACCAAATTTAACAGTGCATTAATTTCATTAATATTATACATTTCCAAACACCAGTTAGGGCAAATAGTTACAAAATACATTTGGTATGATTAGAATGGAAATCATATACAAAAAGGTGCCAAATACCAACTTCCATTCATACCATGCATTCCATTAGCTTAACTACAACAAAATAGTTGCACCTACAATGTCTTTTCCAACAAAATATAGATTACAAATAAGCCTAAAAGGGTGCTCGACATAGTGGACAAATGGCTTCATACGACAACCACTCTAGAATACACTCTCTGTGGAAGGTATGAGGACACACTGGCCGAAGGGTCGGCGTTGATGGCAGCATAGGCTCAAGACATATAGAGCACTGGTCCACTTCCGCTGGAGAAGCTGGGGGATCCACATGCTCTGGAGAAGCTAGGGGATCCACATGCTCTGGAGAAGCTGGGGGGTCCACATCCTCTTCTTCATCGATGCTCATCTCAGATTGAGAGCTTGAATCAGAGCTCATGTCATCTTCAGATTCTTCAATATAAAGTACATCAATAACGAGATCAGGGCAGAGCCCATATTCAACGAACTCAGCATCGCCTGAAAACCACCTATGTGTATAATCCATTAGCATCAGGTTGGCTACTTGAGTTCGAACCACTGCAGTGACCCCTGCTTCATGTAAAAGTTGATCACATTGTTCATAAGTCATTGGCAACCCATTCCACTCAGTGAAATAGTCCAGGTACAGCTCAGGGATCCTTTCAGAATTGATAGACACGTACACAGTGCTAGGTCCATAAACAGGCGTCTGCCGTGGTGTGATTACCACTTCAAAAGACCCAACAGTGTAATGGTAACCCATTTGAACTTCAATTGGAAGTGCCATCTAAGGATACAAAACATACACAGCACAAAATAAATATACACTCATATAAATTGGTGAAATCAAAACCCTAACCGACAGAAAGAGGATGAAAAAATCATCTAAAAATCAGGAAAAAACAAAAGAACACTTGCTGGAAAAATGTGAAAACAATAACCGATTTTATAAGGTTTACAGGAAATCAAAAGGGAGAGAAATAGTTGAGAAAGGACGCACCTTTTGGAAGAAGACTTCGGAAAGAGGAAGAGCTTGTGGAGGAAGACGAAAGGTCTTCGAGAGAGGGTAAGGATGAAGAGAATGGACAGGGTTTGAATGACGTTGGACTTCTGAAGAAGCGAGGAAGAACACCGCTTTAAATAAAGTTACCGACTTGGGCCAACTCCTTTCATCAGTTAATGGGCCACAGTCTCATTTCTTGAGGTTTAAAATAAATCAACCACCAATTTGATACAAATCCTATTGTTGTGCAAAATTTAACCTAGTGTTCAGCAAAAATAATATCATGTTGAGCAAATTTCCACAAATCGACCATGGTGTACAATTTAATTTTAATTATGGCCAAATAAAGGACAACATGATGAGATAAATATGTTTGAAAAATCAAAAATTATATTAAGTAAAAATAATATCATATTGGGAACAAATTCACATAGATCAATTGTTGTGCAAAGTTTAACCTATTGTTCAACGAAAATATGATCATGTTGAGCAAATTTTCACTAATCGACCATTGTAGGCAATTTCATTCTAACGATGACAAAAAAAAAGGCAGCATCGTAAAAAAATATATATTTAAAGATTCAAAAATTATATTAAGCAAAAATAAGATGTTATTGGGCACAAATTCACAAAGATTAATTGTTTTGCAAAATTTAACCTGTTGTTCAGCAGAAATATGATCATGTTGAGCAAATTTTCCCCAATCAACCACGATATGAAATTTAATTCGAACGATGACCAAAAACAAGACAGCAACGTAAGAAAATATATATTTAAAAAGTATAAAATTATATTAACGAAAAATAGGATCATAATGAGCAAGAATTCACAAATATCAATTTGTGTGCAAAATTTAACCAAATGTTCAGCAAAATACAACAACAGACTCAACGCTGCTTGAAACTAACATCAGTGTCACCACTATTTTCGTACTTAGGCAGCTAGTGTGAGCCCATAATGTTCTCTTATATATCTTGAGCACTTAATTTGTCAGATTACATCCAAATTCCCCACTTACACAACAACAACCTATCTAACTACTGGTTCCTTAAAATTTAAAACTCCAAGTTTCTTTGATCAGATCTGCACACATGAGTTCTCTGAAACGAAAGATCTTTTCGTTGTTGAAATTTTTAACGTCTCCCCCAAATACAGAAGCTTCAATCACTTTTAATGTAAACACACCGCATGAAGCCCTGTAGACAAAGAAAGAAACAATGTAATGTAAGGACATAAATAACAAGTATCTAAACGTAACCAAAGAACAAAACAAGATAACAAATACATACCCAGTAGAATCATGCATTAACCCAGGAACCATGTATAGCCGGAAAGGAGAGGAATCGAAGTTTTCAAATAGCCTAACCTTTGCTAAATGAATTGGGAGCCAAATAGCAAACGGTTGCAATTGTTCTTCAAGAACACCTTCCCTAACAGCAGGAACATTGCAATCGAACACATTGATGACCCTATCCTCAATTTTAATCTCCAACGCCACCCAGTGCTTGTTTATAACATTGAAAATTGTGTAAATTTTCTTTACCGATGCCCATGGCTTCCCATAATCAGCAGGGCACGTACCGACAAAATAATCCTCAGTGCTGGATTCAAGATCTATGTCTATCCCATAACATGAAGCATAGTCGGGAAGGTACTTCAGATAAAATAGCCAATCAAGAACAAGAACATCTCGATACTTGACAGGGTCCTCATGAATGCGCTTCCTAATGTGAATCAAACCTGCTTCTAGATGCTAAACAAAGTAATAAAAAGGTGAGTTCAACAATCAAATAATACAATAAAAAGTAGTCCATAAATATATATTTAAATATATAATGTAGAAATACAACCAGTTATTACCTGACAATCAAACCACATATTCTTCAATAAAATACGCTGGAAAAACTTTCTATCAACCCTTGAGGTTGGACCAACAACGGAAAAATTCCTGCCAAAAAGTACACAGCATAAGATGCTGTAACTAATACAATAACAACAACATTTCATACAAAATACTAAACATAAAATTAAACCATACCTTTGCTTTTTTACGAGTTCATAAATAAATTCATGATCTTCTGAGCTGATCAGTGATTTCTTAGGGGCATGCTTTGGCATCCTCACTTTCTTCGCTTCCACAACTGGACCATACAAGAATGTACTGTTTGATGGGATAAGTTTGGAAGCCTTTAGTTGGTCCACTTCGATTTGGATTGCAGGATCCTTGGCGAACGAATCCCAATCAACGCCTGCACCCTTGTCGTCCTCATTGTCAGACAGACAAATGTACTTTTCCAGGGATGGGTCAACCGTAACTCCAGCAACTTTACCACCAACGCCTTCTTCGCCTTCACACTTTGTAGATTGAGGCACTTCAGCTGAAATTGCTGGAATCCCAACCTCATCTCCAAAAACCTTAAAATCAGTGTCAGCAACAACAGGTGGAGACTCCTTACCCACTCCTGGAACCTCAATACTTAATGAAGGCAAAGACACGGGCACAACTTCAGCAGAAGCGGGAGATGATTTGAACATTAACTCCTCATCAGGGAAAGACTGCTGAAGATCAGACACAAAATCATTCAAAATTTTGTTCACATCTTCAACAACAGCCTTCACAGGTGTGGCCTAGGGTTCACCACCACTGACACGTTCATCATCGCCTCTCACAAGAGTGCCGTCGGGCTTGCCAAGAACTTTCTTATCATCAGCCTTCACGGGTGTGTCCTGGGGCTTACCAGACCTGACATGTTCAGCATCAACTATCGCAGGAGAGCTCGCAGACTTACGAGCAATGTGCTTATCATCAGCCTTCGCAGGTGTGCCCTGGCACTTACCACCACTGGTGCTTTCATCATGTAATACCGCAGGAGAGCTCGCAGTCTTACCAGCAATGTGCTTATCACAAGCCTTCACAGGTGTGTAGTGACACTTAGCACCACTAACACTTTCGTCATCAACTTTTTCAAAAGTGTCCTTAACATCAGGCTTGACAGGGTTTGACTGCAACCTCTCAATCAAAGCTTCATAATTAGCAACCCTAACCTCAAGCTCATCGTACCTCTTCGCCATCTCACCAAACACTTGAAGGCTACCATTCAACTCAACAATCTTTGTTTCAATTGCATCTACCCTTGCAGACAACAGATGCATAATCTTAGGGACCTCTTCAAGCTTCGCAATCCTGCTATAAATCTCCTTCACCCAGGCAGGATCAGATGGGAGAGAAGAAGCAAAAGCATCACCATGGGATTGAGGAGGCAACTCACAAGTTGGATCATCGTTAGCATCCATTTGAGGAGAAACATCTTCAATATCAACCACTTTCTCTAATGACACTGCTATTTTGTCAGCTTCATCACTTGAAATGCGAATATATTCATTTTCACAAGCAGCAGATGTTTGCCCCAGCACAGACTGCCCACCAACAGAATCATGTGCTTCAACACTCCCCAGAGGTGACCTCTGAACAGAAGGGGTCGGCACATCACCCTCTCCATCACTGTCAGCAGAAGGTGTCTCAACTCCTTCAACGGTGTCACCACAATCAATGCCATCTGCAAGGTCGGCCAAAACATATAGCCTCACAGTTTGACAAGCATCCAATTTATCGGATTTAGGGGAATGGGTGTCAGACTGCAAAACATCAACCTTGTCTTCGCAGACAGGAACTTCACCACAAGATTTGGAAGTATGGGTGTCAGCAGTAAAATCTTCACCCTTGTCATCACCAACACTGACTTCACACCCAGGTGTAGAGACTGCATCATGAATATCTACAGGATTCACTACATTTGCACCCTCGGTATCAACAACAGGAACTGGAGGAATAATAAAAGACTTGTCAACATTACTATCATATAATGGCCTACAACTACTTACACCACCGTTCTTCTTCATCTTATACCTCCGCTGAAAGACAATATTCAGCGGGACATCATCTTCTAAAAGGTCACATGAATCAGGACCCAACCGACATCGCTTGGAAGGTGAAGCAACCACATCAACCTTCTTGTGCAAATCTGTGTCAGCAGTAACTCTCTTAACCGCCTGAGAAGGAATAACTCTAGCACCTGTCCTCACTGTTGAAGCCTTCTGTCGAGGCGTCTTTACATCACTCTTGACAGATTTTTTACGGTCTAGAGCAATGTATGGATTGAATAGAACACGACTTGCAGAACGACCCCTCCTCAGGGGAACCCGTTCCTCAGAGCTATCGCTGGACTGCACCTTCTGTTTCTTTTTATCACCCATCACTCCAGCGGAAGATTTCCTCTTCTTTGAGGTCCCTATATCTTCTTTATCCCCCTCTGGGAAAACTTCAAAAGCAGTTTCAAAGGACTTACCATCCTGTTTCTTTCTAGCAGCCTTGCCTCTCTTCGCAGGTGTCTTCTTCTTTGACGTCTCGCCTTCATCATGTTTCTGCAACACATTAGCTTCTTCCTCCTCAACTTGGGGAGCCCTATTTGAAAACTTAGCTTCATATGCCCTTCTACGAACACGACGACTCTCATACAAAGTCGCATCAACAGGTCCAGAAACTATTTCTTCAACTGATGCAACAACTACTGCATCAACTACAGCATCAGCTTTTTCACCAGCAAACGCCATTCGTTCGGTGCGTGCAAACTCCCCATAAATAGGGAACAACGGACTCTGGACAAAACGCATGTATCAGAATAAAAACACAAAGATGGATCAAATAAAAATGTGATTTAAGAGAGAAAATATACAAATATTACCAAATCCCCATGAAAGAACTTCTCAGCTTCAGCGTATACTTGGCTATAATCACATTGCCAGTGCAATGAGTATGGATCTAGTTCAGGCATCTTAAAATTACAGTCAAAATTAACGGATATAGCTGGGAAAGCTTCTAATATCCAAGCCTATTACAAAAGAAAACTCGTTATGAAACTACAAAACAATATTTAAATAATGCTCACATAAGCATTAAAGTTGTGCTGACACAGACAAAAAAATGATGACATAAGACAAGCAATAACTAAAGCACAATACCTGGAATGCAAGGCAATACCCATACATTTGATAAGAACCCCTAACCCCATTCCGATCTGCAACAGAAGAACTCTTCAATGACTTCAACAAACGGGTATATGACTCTCTACCCCAAGGATATAGTTCAAACTCCTTCTCATTGCACGCAAGAGATAAGAATTGTGCACTTACAACTTCTGACCTCCTATAAACAGTTAACCTCTCAATCAGCAACAACTTTGCCATAATCAACTTCTTCTTAGACATCTTTTTCTCAGATATGAAACGATCAAGTAACTCATCATGAGTCATTTTCTTCTGCCCAAAAAATTCAAATATTGACACTCTCTTTGGGATATTACAAACACGATCTTCACAAGGAAGGCCTGTAATAACATGAAACTCAGCAATTGAAAAACGTGCAAGATGTCCACCAACTCTAAACCACAACTCATGCTCTTTTTGTGTTTGTACTTGACGGAGCACCATTTGATGCATAAGCTGAAAATTCAAAACCATTTTGGTGCCTTGCGTCAGCACCCATCCAACGCAACTTTTTTGCAGAGTATTGTAGTGAGAAGGACACAAATGCTCCTTGATCAGATCACAGACAGAAGGATGTGAATATATGTTGGATCTACAACGAAATCGCTCAGAAACAGGAATGCAATATTCCAAACCCTGATCAATAACAGACAATTAAGCAAAAAAAAAACAATCATCAGATTAAGAAAAAACTACAACTTGCTCATCAAAATAAAAAATAACTTACATCAGAACCAGGATAAGAGGTGGATGAATAAGAAGATTGAGTTCCTGCAAGAAACAAAATACAGAAAAATGTAAAAAGACAATAACAGAATATGTGATGACATAAACAACAACAAACAATAACAATATAATGTTACACAGACATAGTAAAATAACATGAACATAACAAAACACACACACAAAATACCAAATCCAAACACATACATTGTTGGAACTGCAACAAGATAACACAAAAACAGACAGTGTCAGCGCCATACAATTGGACATAGCAGCAGATAAGTACAGTATCATCGACACAAACAATCAAAAGCATGGAAAACAGGTACACATACACGAAGAACACTAAATAGGCACTTACAAAGTGCCACAACGCAAATTTGACGAAAAGAAACAGTTCAAAAACACGAATTTGCATAGGCAACTTCCAAAAACGACGAAAAGTACTAATAACCGCACATAAGAATGCATATAAAGCATCGATTTACCATAGATTGTCAATAGTATAATGAACAAACAATAAAATCAACATAAACGAGCATATTCCAAAACCCTAGCACGACAAATTTCGCAAAAATCCGCCAAATTTATACCTGAGATACTGGATGACGACATTGAAGTAGACGATGTAAACTCGGAGCTTTACAGAAGCAAGGAAGAGCAATCGAGCCGGAAAAAGCACAAAACCGGAGATGGAAAGCAAGAAACGCAAGTTGAAAATTTTCGAGCAAAGAGAGAGTTCGAATGAGGAAGAACGCGATTTTCTGGAAACAAGAGAAAATGTCCGTACAGAAAGTAAATTAGGTATATAAAGGGGCTATTTCGCAAATTTGTCCAAACCCGCGTCTATTCCGCAAATACGTCCAATTATTGTACCCATTTCGCAAATTTTTTCAAAAAATATTGTAATCTCTCAAAAAATTATAATTTGAAATTACCTTAAAGTGGTTTATTTTTAAAATATTTTATCCACGGGCAGAACTTGACCAAAAAAAATTTGATTTTGATAAAGTTATTATGCATATGCACGTAATTTGATTGTATGTCTAGAAGTTAACTTCTTATACAGTGCGTTAGTTTTTTCCTTGATTTTGAAGTTTAGATTGATTATTATCTTTAGTATGAAAGTAATTATGACTGTTTTTTTAAACAAATCTTATTTATTTATTTAAGAAAATTAGAAGTATATTAATTTTAATCAAACCTAATTTATTTATCTTATATATATATATATATATATTATTTTTCTATATATATAATGTATATTGATATGAACTAAACATACTACGGAGTATTAGTTTATTTATTACGAAACCGCACAACGGGCGGGTTACGAATACTAGTAAAATACTAAAATAGAGGCCGCTGGAACGACCTCGCATCCACGGAATTTTCTGGATTAAACGGGATTATTTTTGCTTAGGTGGCATTTTCTGAATTAAAGTGGTATTATATTTCTGGGCCACATCAATTAATAATCCAATATAGTTAAGAAAAAACTTATCTTTTTAGATCAATAATCTATTCAATATAACCTTATATTTTAATTAAATAAATATATTTTACATGTAATACAGTCATTGATTACATGTAATCAATAACCTTATATTTATATTTAATTGGAAAAAATGCATTATGTTATGATCATTTGCATTGAGCTTATATATCAATATATATCTATTGACGAGAAGGTTTTGATTGTTGATACGATAATTAAATATGAGGTTTGGAAGATTATTCTAACTCTTTTTTTTATTAGGATATTCTAACTCCTATATATGTGTAATATATGATAAGATTATTAATTTTAGTCATAAATTAAAAGATTATTAAATTTAGGTAAAATTTTTTATCTTTTTAGACCAATATATTAAGTGACTATAAAACTATAAAACCTATCATTTAGTTAACATAATCCTCATCTTTTAGCCACATCAAGCTAATTAATAAAATCTTATCATCAAATATATATTTATTTTTAATATAAATATTAACCACGTATGTTATCGGAGAGAAAAAAATATTTTATGAAGATTTTAACCCGCTTAGAATTATTTTTTTAAAAATATATCATGATAACTACGTAACCAACGTAACTGATATATATTACATAAGATAACTATATAAACATCCTAAATTCTTAATAATTGAATAAAGTTCTCATTCAATAGTAAGAAGTTGAATGCACTTATGCACTTAGTGAGTAATCGGATTGATTAGTTGTTTCTAAAAGAAAATAAAATGGTGTTATTTTTGGATACGTGTCTTATTCTAGATTAAAATGACATTTTTTGAAACGGATGTCTGAAACGGCATTTTCCGGATTAAAATGGTGTTATTTTTGGATACGTGTCTTATTCTAGATTAAAATGGTATTATCTTTTTTAACCACATCAATTAACAAGTCAATATAATTTTGCCATCTCAATTAATGATCGCACTTATCTATCTATATCTATATCTATATCTATATCTATATCTATATCTATAATCTATCTATATATAATAATAATACCTAAAAAGTTGTGTTCATCTCCAATTTAATGCCATCTATTTAATGATTCATCATGTATATATTTTTTATTTCTATTCCATCTAATATCAAAAATACTTCTATAGCTCAATGGTTAAATGATGTGTTTCTTATGTGTAAGGTCTTGAGTTCAAATCCCATCAATTGCACTTTGTCCATATTTTATTAGAACTCTTTATAAATAATCTATATACTATATAAAATGAGATCATTTGTTACACCATAACTAATTTTTTATTTATCTTCAACTAATTTAAAATACATGTTTCAACTAGATTATTTTAATTATTGTCTATATATGTAAGACAGATTCATGTTCGATTTCATTTGGTTTTACTTTTTATAAACTATCGTGTTTGTAAATATTCTTTGAACAATTATGATTCTAATGATACAAAATCTCTTATTTAAATGTTCGATCCCCACATCTCACTATTTTATAAAACTTCATTTGAAATAATTATTTAAATAAAATCACATATCATAATCTATTTTTTAAAAAGGGTATATATGCATGAATTTATCTCTTATGATATTTATTTATCTATATAGTATGTCACACATATGTAAACCTAGGCTATATTAAAGTTAAGGATTTTATTTTCTCAAAAAAAAAAAGTTTAAGGATTTTATTGTGTTAAACCGGTCCAAACCAAATTAAAAAAAAAAAATAGAAACCGGTTCGGGTGAACCAACTTTCCTTCTTCCTCCTCCTTCCCGTGTGAAGCTCCTAGGCTCCTTCAATGGTGGTTTTTAATTCTCCGTCGATTCGACTTCAAAACGCCTCCATTAAGTGCTCCTCTTCACCCACATCACAAAAACGTGTTCAATTTTTGGATTGAACAATGTATTAAGCTCCGAATTCGTCGAAGTTCACTTTGCCCCAAAACCAAAGGTTGGGTCGTTTCGATTGATTTATTCACCGTTTCTTGCAACTGAATATATAAAACCGATCAACAAGAGGAGATGAAGAGAGTGGTATATTTAATTTGATCTTTCGTGCGCGTTTTAAAGATCAACTATAAAAGGCCCTTCAACTTTCGGGAACTTGGTACACCATGGAAGGCCAATCTCCCAGCTCTGAATGTAGTTCATCGTCTTCTAAAACCTTCATTCTACAATCTCATTCAAATTTTTTTGAGAAAAGCATACAAAATAAAAACTCCCCAATTTCGATCGGACCTTCACCGGAGCCGCTCACCCTCCACCTTCCAGCCGCGCCACCGCTGCTAAAACCTCTGGGGAGGAGCGTCACGCTTCCCAGAATCCGTATCCGCCGCCTTAGCCCACCTACCTAATCCTTCGTCGTTGCCGGAGTTGCAATCGACCATGCCGGAAAAAGCTGCTGGAACGTGATGTCAAGTGTTGAGCTATAGGTTGGAGAAGGTTAATTACATAAAACCTTCCCAACCTTTTAATTTGTTTAAATTATGCCTCTGTTTCAATTTTATTTATTTATTTTTTTTCCAGGATTTTTTTTCATAGCCATATATTCATGTTCAATACTCTATGGATACGTTAAAGGTCGGAGATTTGACAATATTTCTTCCTTTGTTTTGTTTGGGCTAAGTTCAACATTATGGTACGTGCAAGTATACTATGTAATTTCTCTATATTTGCGTTTTTACTCGATTGGTAATTTTATTTGCGAGTTAATGATTCACATCCTCGCTAAGTATTTGCTTTTAGCTTTCTATAGAATTTTATTAAATATTATATTTAAATAATACACACACACTAAAACTACAATTGTGTTTGTTAATACATCTCATAGTTACATTTTTGTCTATATTTTCAGCCACATCCAAGTCACGTAAATAAAATTTAATTAATCTATTTTTATGTTATAATTTCTTTAACTTCCTTATAAGTAAAGTTAATCAAGGAACATTTGTCACGTAAATAATAAAATTACCATCATTTAGATATGAATAATTTTTGAAAATTTATTTAACCAATTGATATCAATATAACTCATTCGTTTCATTGGAGAAGTAGTAGCCAAATTTTTTATTTTGAAAATTTAATTAATTGAGATTAAACCTATTTTTGAAAATTTAATTAATCCATTTTTATGATATTTTACATTTAATCTTAATTGAGATTAAACCTATTATATATATTGCATTTTGATCTTTTTGAATGGTTATAAATTAAGATGATATTTTTTATTTTGAAAATTGATAGAATATTATTAGTTTTTAAAAATATCTTCCTAAATAATAATAAGATTTAAATAAAACAGAGAAAATACTTGCAATAAAAGATTAACCATATAAGAAATTTCTCGATTGAAGCAAATTGAAATGCTTAATTACATTATAGGTTCAAGAGAGTGCATATATCTAAATATTTACCAATTGTAACTCGATTTACAGGTAGATATACCTGAACTCGAATTTTTACCTAATAAAAAAAATGAGTAATTAAAAAAATTTGCTTAAATTTTCTAGATAAGTTATTGATATATCATTACCTTATTATAGAATTTATGTCATGTTAATTTTTTGATTTATTCACCAAGTATACTACCAATCATGTAATTGATATAAAATTATGCCCCGGGCGTAGCACGGGTCTGCCACCCTAGTTTTTATAAATATTCAACCTTATATCTTAATTAATTAGTTATAAAACTTATTTTCTTAGATCAAATAATCTATCTAATATTCTAACTCCTATTAAATAAATAGTAACGTTCCTTGAATTAACTCCTTTTTTTTTATCGTATTTAGTTTATTGTTATTAAAAGATCCAAATATATCAACCAAATTATTATAACCTTTAAATTTCAAATAAATAAATAAATTCAACATCATTTTATTTATTAAGAAAAAACCGCACAACGGGCGGGTACCGAATACTAGTATATATACTAAAGCAGAGGCCGCTGGAGCGACTTCGCGTCCACGAAATTTTCTGGATTAAAGCGGGATTATTTTCGCTTGCGTGACATTTTCTGAATTAAACTGGTATTATATTTCTAGGCCACATCAATTAATAAACGAATATAGTTAGCTAAAAACTTATCTTTTTACATAATTTATTCAATATAACCTTATAACTTATATTTTAATTAGAGTATAAACGATTTTGTTGAAAATATATCTAATCTACTAATAAATCAAATATAATAACAACTTAACATATCCAATCTAACTAATAAATCAAATGTAATAATAACTTATCATTGACAGTATATAATAAAGATAAAACTATTTCATAAGTATGTACGTGTGCACCAGTATTTGTATAGCTAAAATAAATATTGTTATTGGATCCACTTTTTAATAAGTCAATTAGTTTTGATAATTATATATAATCAAATTTGTTTGTTTGGATCAATCAAGGATTAGGCGTGGTAAAACAAAAATAAAATAAAATTGCCGGCAATATTTATGAAAATCTAAATTAAGATATAAGGTTATATTGGATAGATTATTGAAAGTAATATGCTATATAAAGGAATGGTAAGTTTATCTTGCCAAACAATATGTTTTTCTTCTCGCTCTAGATTTACCTACTCCCTCCTTCCACTCTAAAATAGATGGAATTTTATTTTATTGGCATGTTTTAAAGATGATAAAACCAATATAAAATAATATTTTTTTTATTTATAATTTTATTGATTTCACGCTTATGTTAATTTTAAGGCTTCTCTTTCGTTATGTTAGCGCTATAGTTATTTCACAAATTTTTTAGAATAATGCATTGAGACTGATTCTCTTATAGGGAAGCCCAATTGTATTATAAGTTGATATAACAATAACCAAATAACGAAAAAAAAATCAAACGGTTATTAATACAATTTTTTTATAAATACAAAGTGAATGTAAATTTCAAAAATTAAAAGAGTATATATATAGGGAGTGGTTTCCTTGTGCACACCCTTAAGATATAGGCAAATTTGCTAAAATAATCCATTTCGATTCCTTGCACACATAACCCCATCCGGAAAAAATTTGCTAAAATCCGGATACCCGGATTTTTAGCTCAACCGGTAGCAGGTAAGTGGGGGGGGGGGACTGGACAGTGTGAGTATGACAACTGGACAATTGAGAGAGGGAGAGAGGGAGAGAGAGAGAGAGACGGAAAAGCGAGGAAAAGACAGAGAGAGAGAGAGAGTCTGTGTGAGAGAGAGAGGGTGAAAATCCTGATCAATATTGAAAAGACAGGTAGAGAGAGGGAGAGAGATGGAGAAGCTGGGTACAGTAAATTGGAGGGAGGCAAATGTTCCCGCCCAGGGATGGCGCCAAAAAAAAAAGGGAAAAGGAAGGGAGGAGGGGGAGGGTATATAAGCTTTGAAGAATGTCTGAGGGAAATCATTAGCTCCCATTAATGAATTGCAGGGGAAATGGAACTTGAAGAAGGGGAATGGACGGCGTTTGATTAGAAGAAAGAGGGTAGGTGTCAAATGATGTGTGGTCTATATAAAAAGATGAGAGAAATTCTGGGCGTCACTTTTATTCACAAAATCTGAAGAAAGAGAGAGAATCCATTGAAGAAGAAGCAAGTGGGCCTGGGTTCAGTTAACGGTTTACTTGTACGAAGCCACTTTTCACTGGACGGTTAAATCGTACCCACTGGACACGTGTTGGAATTTACTGGACAGTCATCTGATCGGACATAAAATGGGTAAGTGTTCTCTCTATGTTTGGTAAGTGTTGTTCATATGTAAATATCGTCGATACAAATTAATTTCTGTCTCCCTATGAAATGCAACAGGGGAAAAATCATCAGTTTGTATCACTGTATTGTTTGGAGGATGGTGGGCGTGTGAATGCGGCACTTGGGTCTTCACGGGAACAAGGAGCCAGAAAGCCATGGTGGTGGACGAAAGGATTGACTATGTAAAGCTGAAGAAACAGGTGATGGACAAGTTTAATGTCGATGGGAGGAGGAATGATGTGGAGCTCACATATGTAAAGCCAAAGAAGGAAGGGTCCAGGCCGTTTGCTATCGGGGATGACGAAGACTTGGAGGCCTACAAGTTTGTAAACGGCTGTCTAGAGAACGAAATTGGCCTATCGACCTCAATGTCTCCCTGCGACGCAAGGTTGGTGGAGACGTGCCCGAAGCACAAGGATCGACAACGGATGACTCAGACGGTGGTGGTTTGTCTCCTGCAGGCTTGGAGGATGTTGTTGTGCCGTTAACTGGTCCGCCCGTGACCCAAGAAGATCACCCAAATACAGATCTCCCCGTGGGGCTTGACGGAAAAGACGAAGATTTGGGAGAAAAAATTGTCGAGGTAAACCAAACGGCTATCCAGTTGGAATCATCGGATGTCCAGTTAACACAAACAGCCGTCCAGTTAACAGAGACTTCTGACCAGTTAGGGATAAGTGAGGAGTTGGAGTTGGAGTTTGCGAAAAGGGAAAAGAATGCCGACGCAGTTAATAAAGGGAAGCAGGTCATATATGTCAGCAGTGAGGAGGAAGATGGAGCCATTGACCTTGGTAGCTCCTCCGACGAGGATGATGCAATCCCAAAAGTGGTTAAAGCTGAACACGGTAGTTCTGGTCCGACGAAGTCTTGGTCATGGGATTATGAGGCGGAGCGAGCGGTTAGGGAAGTCGATGAAGCATACGAAAGACGAAAATGGAAGTCGACCACTTCTCCGAAGCCTGCTGAAAGTGAACCAATGGTGGCGGGGAACCCATTGGATACCAGCCAGTGTGGTATTAAGCTCCAGGAGGGACAAACGTTTCGGAGGAAGGAGGATGTGCAGGAACTCGTAGTGTGGGCGGGTCTGACTCGCTGCTTCACGACGAAGGTGAAGAAGTCAACGAAGACCTTGTATGTTGTAGGGTGCGCTGCTCCCAAGTGCAAGTGGTCATGTCGGGCTTCGACATAAAAGGGAACGGGGTTATGGAAGATCCGAAAGCTTGTGGACGAGCACACGTGCTCGCTGAACGAGGCGGTCAGCCAAAAACGCAGTGCGTCATACACGCAGCTGGGGCGGCACATTGTCGAAAGGTATGTGACCCAATACGTAAAACTTAACTGGACTATTGCCTAAATCCCACTAGATATATAGATATACACACTGGACACACAACACTAGTAACTAGACACACAACTGCATTCACTGGACACACAACTTTAGTCACTGGACACACAACTTTCTTAACTGGACACACAACTATTGTAACTGGACACACAAATATAGTCACTGGACACACAACTATCTTAACTGGACATACAACTAACTTAACTGGACACATATGTATGAATGGGCATGTTCAGTTTCGGACGGTCGAAGAAGCCCCTCGATCCCGATCAAGTGTAGAGGATGATGAAGTCGCAGCTGGGGGTCACATGCAGCTACTGGAAGGCGCGCCGAGCCGGGTTGAGTGCGAGGGACAAAGTGTACGGAACGGACGAGGAAAGCTATCGGAGCATGTACTCGTACATGTACATGCTGGAGCAGGCCAACCTTGGGACGTACACGATGATAGAACGCGACGCGGAGGGGCGATTCAAGT
The DNA here is from genome assembly GCA_963922045.1 of Persicaria maculosa. NCBI lineage: Eukaryota > Viridiplantae > Streptophyta > Magnoliopsida > Caryophyllales > Polygonaceae > Persicaria > Persicaria maculosa. The sequence continues at coordinate 80,625,955 of OY998252.1, read as the reverse complement.
ATGCGTTTGTGAGTCTTGGAGCGTGCCGGAGGGCTATCCCCCACCTACGGAAGGTCAGTCCTTCGTTAAATTGAACATGACGCTAAATTACTAGAAATATGACGCCCATACGAATATCACATGACGGATGTTTGCCTAGACATGACACCTCTAACTCATCAAGATGTTTATTCTCCAGGTTATATCGATGGACGGGAGCTTCTTGAAGGGAAAATTTCGAGGGTGCTTGCTATTTTCTACTGCACAAGACGCTGACCACCACATTTACCCCGTAGGCTTCGCCATGGTTGACGGCGAGAATGATGGGTCTTGGGGGTTCTTCTTCAGGCAGATGTTGCGTGTCGTTGAAGACACGACTGATCTGGTGTGGGTATCTGACCGCCACATGAGCATCCTGAAGGGCATACGGAATAGCTACATCTTCGCGAAGCATGGCATATGCACATATCACTTATTTCAAAACGTCCGTTTCCGGTTCAAGTGCGGGGGCTTGCAAGACGAGTTCATGACGATGTGTAAAGCTTACACGTACGATGAGTTCCAGGTGTTGTACGCGGAGTTTTGTGCACGGGTTCCCGGAGCGGGCCAATATCTGAAGGAGGCCGGGTTCAGCAACTGGGCAAGGGATTTCTACACTAGGAATAGGTACAACATCACAACCACTAATAACTCCGAGTGCTTGAACTCGGTGTTCAAATATCCTAGGGATTTGCCACTAACAGCCCTTGTAGATGCCATCCTTGAGACCATCGGCACGTGGTTCGTCAAATATAGGAAGGCAAGCGGCGAGCAGGGGAAAGTCGTGAGCGACTGGGTTGGTAACGCCATCAGAGGGAACTTCGTGCAGTCCCTTTCCATGGTCGTCAGACAGCTGAGTGCACATGAGTATGAGGTACGCAAGGGAACCCCCACCTGACTTGTAAACCTAACAGGACGTTTATGCAGCTGTAGACGCTTCAACGTCGACCAGTACCCATGCACGCACGCAATGGCAGCATCCCAATTGCACGGGATGGATGTGTACTCGCTCGTCAACGACTTGTACAAGGTCGACGCGTGGCGTGCGTGCTACAAGGACGTGATCTACCCAGTCCCGTCGCGAGAGAATTGGAGGGTGCCCGAGGCAATCGCCAAGGAGACTTGCCTCCCCCCACTTATCAAGGTACGCCCTGGCAGGCCGAAGACATCTAGGTACCCGTCTCAGTGGGAAAGGAAGTTCCCGAAACGGCGCCGCACATAGTGAAGAAAAAGGTGGTATTTTGGCATGATGGGTACATATTTTGGCATGACAGCTACTGGGTTCGACATGACGGCTATCTATTTTGACATGACATGTTATGGGTAAGACATGCTAGTGGGTATTTCACGCGTTTTGTAATCAGGGCTCACTTATTCGGAAACGTTATCGCTCCCCCTTATACATTGAAGTATGAACGTCGCCCGTGTTTTGTTATTAAGGCTTGTTGGGCATGGGTGCAGCTATTTCATTTTGTACATGACATGCAGTTATATAAACTTGGCAGGTAATATTTTGGACATGACATGTTTTAATTGTGCATTTTCAATGAAAATGTGGACGACGTGCATATATAACTGTCAACCATCGTACAACGTACATAGTTTCAAAAACAACAAGACATCATGGTTTTAAAACCTGAGCCCTAGGTTTCCCAAAACGACATACCGTCGATACCAAAGTCAACCAAATTAAATCCTACGAAAGCACAACTGTTCAAACCACCAACAACATTTCCAGACAACAGTACAAAAAACAATGTTCTTGTAAAAAGAGGACGGAGCCAATGACTACTGAGGATCGGGGCTGGGACGGAAGGAACCGTGGTAGATGGCGACACATATGACTAGGCGGTAAGCATCGATAAAGGCGTCGTCCACCTCTTTGAATGCGCGGTCGCCTGATGCGAGCATCTGCATGAAACGGAGAGCATAGGGTCCGGAGTCTCCTCTGCGTCGCAAAAAGTATGTGTCAAACCTAATGCGCACCAAGTACACTATAAATCAGAAGATGGACTACGACGGCTTACGATTGCTTGTTCTGAGGGATCCCCTTCACACGGTTGTACTTGAACGGCTGGGGCAGTTTCCCTGCATGCTTGGCGTGCAGCTCTTGGTGGCCATCCATCAGCGGGGGGAGGGTGTGTGTGATGGGCTTCAGAAGGCCTGGCAATTGTCGCTCAGGAGTCAGATGAGTGTCCGGATCATACACACGGACAGTCCACTCGGCCAGGTCGATCTCAACCGCTACCCAATGGTTGTCCTTCAGATTCCATGGGGCCAACACACGGTCGACGCTCGCCTAAGGCTTCGGACACCTCTCCGGCAACATACCGCTGAAGTAGTACTCCAACTCCTCGTCGACGAGCATGCCGGTTTGTCTCTGCAGCAGTACCCCGAAGTAGGGGTCGACGACTGCGACGCTTGCGTACTTCAAGTCGCTAGCTACCTCCTTTCGGAGGATACCGCATGCTTCGTCGATATGCTGCAAACAAGGAACACGTGTCCAGTCAACCACAAAAATGTCAAGTTATCAGAGCACGGGTGGCCGGAATTTACCTCTGAGCCCACCACTTTCATTGGCGTTTTTAGGTTCCGGAAGAACTCCCTCTCAAGGTCGGTGCCCAGCATTGTACGTGCGGGTTCAGTCCCTTGGGCGTCGTCGGTGGTCAACCACTCGGTGAATGCGTCCACGTCAACCCTAGTCATCAGGCCCAAGGCCACGGCGTCAACCCCCACAATCACCTTCTTCCCCTTGCCGCCCCGCGGCTTCTTCTGCCCCTTCGTCACGTCCTCAACCACCTCCTTTTCCTTGTTCCCCTTGTCGACACGCGGCTTCTTCACCGGCTGGGTAACTTCATGGCCCTCTAACGTCGCAGGCGCTCGCCTCATCCTTCCGCCCTTACGCTGAAGGGAAAGTACGGCCTCCTCCTGTGCCTCCTATGGTTTATTACATGACAAAAAGTTAAAATAACATGACACATATGTGTTTTTGACATGACAGTATCATTAACACGACCTACCTCAGGGGTTGTCTTTGTCGTGGGTGCTTCTGCCTCGGAGATGGTTGACTTGTCCCCAGGCCCTTTGGCCACAGTCTTAGACCCCTCAGCTAACACCTCATCCTCAGTAGCCCGGTCCTCCTACATGACAACAACATATTTTTGACATGACGACTAACAATCTTCACATGACACTGGGCGGCAGATGGCTTACCTCAACGGTTGTGACTTTGGTAGTGGCTGCTACTGCCTCAAGCCCGACAGCCCCTACCATTTCAGTTGGCCCTGTGCTATCAGTCTCGCCCTTGTCCTTCAACACTTCATCACCCTGCGCAAATATGCGAAGGAACTTAGACTCGACACCATTATCAACAGTCACATCGCAGAACGACAGGGATGACAAACCTGTGTGGTGGGTGTTTCTTTGGGGGGTTCTTGTGGATCAGCATCCTTCTCCATTTCGGTCTCCCCATCAACTGGTCCCTTACTCTTACCCATCTCCTACAAATTATGAGTTAGTGTGACCGTCATTCACAAAATTTACATCACGGTTTCAGTTAGGGTACTTACCTCAGAAGTTGTCTTGGTGGTTTCATCTTCACCTGCATCAGTACCCGATTTCTGGCCCATTTCCTTAACAGTTTCCTCAGCCTACACAATTATGGGAAAGGTATGTTACCATGACGCCTATATTATTATACATGACGCCTATATTGTTATACATGACGGTGAAGGATACTGACATTACAAATTGAACATCTTACCTCCTTTGACTGCAACTCAACATCTTCGGTTTCCTCACCGTAAGTTCCATGCCTGTCCTGCGAGTGTGTCACCTCGTCCTCACCTCGCTTCTTCCCCCTCACCTCCCTTCTCAACTCCTGCATCGCTGCCTCAATCCTTTCCATCCTCCCGTTAAACGTTGCCAATAAGCTCGTCCCCAGATCATCCATCTTAGACAAAATCCTTGACACATCCACTTGGGCAGTCGTCGTACTTCCGTCACCCTGCATGCCTGACCCAGATGCTTTCGTCGTGCTTGGCGCATGTTTGGCTTTATACTCCACCACGAGGTCGTCGAAGAACTTATCCGGCTTCTCTGTCGCGTACATGGCGCCAAGGATAACCCCCTTCGTGACCTCCTCGGCATCCGGGAGAAGGACTGTCCGCACAGCGTCCACCTCGTCGAACATGCCCAACTCTTCCTTCGACTGCCGGATGAGGGAGGCAACAGTATCGTACATCATATTGTGGTCTTTCGACTTATATCTCATGCACCGAGGGTAGGTTGTGCTTGTGCTTGTGCTGGTGTCAGCAAATTGTCTTGCAACTGGCCGCAGAGCCTCGTACACCCACAACTACAAACAAACAAAATAAATCAGGTGATGACATGTCGACACTTTGCATTTAATCGTGTCCAGTTACCAGGACTCAGTGTCCAGTTTAAATCAGTATTTGTCATGTGAGATTTATGTCCATACCTGGAATGCAAGGGGGAAGCCGGCTAACAAGTACGACGGTCGAGAGCTGCTGACCCCGTCACTACTACAAAAAAGGGAATATAACCCGGGCGTTTGAGCCTTTATAACCCGGATATGGTCCGGGTTAAAAGTCAGCGGTGTATATAGTCAGAGCACTATATAACCCGGACCGACCACCCGGGTTATTTGATTTCCTGGATCCGGTTACCCACTCACTTTATACATCGAAGAGTCCGGGTTATTTGATGTCAGAATATAACCCGGACATTGAAATATCCGGGTTATTTAGTGCTTAACATATTTTATAGATTTATTGAGCATCCGGGTTATATAGTCCATCAATATAACCCGGACCTTGTAAATCCGAGTTATTTAGTATATTTATCTTTTTAAAAAAAGGGGTATTCTACCCGGTTCAAGATTGAACAGGATAGTACTTTGGCTCAATTACAAATAGCTAGGAAAGTCTTTCTCACACATATACAAAATACAATTGGAAGCTCATTTACATGCCAAAACAGGTTTATGCTTCCTAAGCAATAAATGTATCACAAGAAATGTACCCCATAAAGTATATCTATGCATCTAACACTTCTAGTTAAATCTTCTTTGAGCTACTTCATGGCATCAACCATTTTAGCAAAATCTAGCCTTGCTTTTCTTCTTTGCCGCGAATATGGTAGATGTACACGGAGTTGTAATTGAGGTATCATCCTCACCACAAAGGAGCTTATCTAACTGAGTGCATACCAATTCTCTCCTGGAACAAAACCATATATTGAACCCAAAATATTTAATTTCACAGTTAGAACAAACAAACAGTTAAATAGAAGATATTAGACATCGTTGAAGCTATCATTACCAAGCAATTAAGTCATCTTCAATACACTGATCATCATCCCCTAGACCAACTTGGACAATGTGCTTTCCACCTACAAATAGCAAAAGATCAGCTTAAAAAACATATGAAATGAGAAGTTCAAAGCAATTTTAAAGTGTTTAACAAAAAAATAAACCCTTGCTCAAATTACAGAAGATACTCAGGTTTCACTCAGGGCACAAATTTCAGTTTGCAATTCAACTAACTATACAACAACAAGCCTGGTATAACCCGTTTAAAAAAATTCAACTATCTATATAAGAAGATTTTAAAAAAATTAAATTAAACTCAATTAAAAAGTGCAAGGCTTTCTGTTCTAGTCTATACTATTCTGTGCCACTTGCTAATCGTACATTTACTACGAACAACTTGACAAATAAGAATAGAGTAATACCACGGTTAGGGACAGCTAATATGTATGTGACTTATTTTTAAAGGTCATATCTAGTGGAAGAGACCAATGAAAAGATCTTCCATAACAGAGGTCTCCAGAGAATGAAACGACAAAAATGCTAACACCACCCACCCTGCAGAATAATTTACAAGCAGTCTGCAATCAAAGGATTAAGCAAATAGACAATTATACAGAAATCATATAAAGGAGATTTTGAGGCAAACGAGACCTTTTTGTGAGTAATGACTTTGAATGAAAAATTAGAACTCAAGCAGAAACAAGGAGACCTTTTTGTGAGTAATGACTTTGAATGAATTTCTAGCACAGAACAGACCTTATTGAAGTGCTCATACTGCCTGTTACCAAGGCCAAATACTCCATAGTGGAGATTGTTGAATGACTCACCACCCTTCTCTTTGCTCTGCTGATACGACAATTAAGCATTCTCACAATGAAGGGCTATAACTTAACAGGGTTCAATCTACTGATACGACATACCACTACCTTGCATTTTTTAGCCCTTTTCTAGTTCATCCTCAAAAGTTAACCGATAGAAATTTGTTCATAGTCACAAAAGCATGGGATAATCATAATTGAGTTGTAAATTAAGATCCCTAAAATAGACCCAATCCAAACAATAAACCAGGTTCTTAGTAAAAACAATAACCAGAAGTAAACAATTATCCATGGACTGGATTTTTAGGATGACAATAGATGAAACACTAAAGACATCATAATAAAATAGAAACATGTGCTCCAGATTTGATAGGATATGTACCATTGGGACGGAAAACATATGCTCCAGAGGCCTTCAAGGAGGACAAATAAAAAAATAACTAACATGCAAATAATCTTGAACTAATCCTAAACTGTCTCTTTCCCCATAGATTGAAAAAAAAAACAGATTTCTAAATGAAGCACATTTAAAAGAGAGATAAAAAAATCACATTATGAAATTCCTGATTTGTTTTTTTAATCTGAATTCTAAATTCAGTTTTTGGTCTCTAGTTCTGACTTCTGAATTCTAAATCAAAAATTTATTCTCTTAAATCTGAATTCCCTAAAAGAACGTCACTACATATATAGTTCTATAAAATCTAAACTCTAGATATATGAGAGAAATCAGATTTCGCCTTTGACTCGTATACATGACAGAAATCAGATTTCTACTTTGACTCGTATATATGACACAAATCAGATTTCCCTTTTCACTCATATACATGACAGAAATCAAAACCCAAAAATCATATTTCGCCAAAAATCAGAAGCAAGCACATTACATGAGACAAAAAGAGTAAGGAAAGGATTAAAAAACCAACCTTGTGTATTCTCCGGCAGCAAGAGTGATGGCAAGGTGCTTCAATTGATGTAGTAAAACCCCAAATTCGTTGGCGTTGTTAATAGGGCAAATCGGAGAACGATTGAAGCCTGCCAATGAAGCCGGATGGCTAGAGGCTAGGAAGACCTCCAACAAAGGACAAGTTGAATCGAAGAGTCTACTAGTGTCTGAATCAGGACGATGAGAGTTGAGGGCTGAGAGTATGAGAAAGGGCAAGTTGATGACGGTGTGAGTTGAATCTGATAAAGGGCGAGTTGAATTCGGATGGCGAGAGTTGAGGGCGGAGAGTATGATCGAAACGAAGGTCAAGCCGGACGGCGAGGGTTGAATCCGATAAGATTGAGGAGGGATTGGGAAGGAGGAAGCAGAGAAGGAGATGGTCTGAAATCATTCGCCGAGGGTTTTGAGGAAATTGGAAAAATTAAAAATTTGTTAAATAACCCGGAAGTCTTTTACACTATTATAGCCCGGTCGTTTATTTTAGGATTATTTGCAAAAAAAAGCCCCTATATAACCCGGATATTACACTACCCGATATATAAATGCTATCCTAATTTACTTTTTTCTGTTTCACCACTTTATAACCCGTGGGTGACATGCCCGGGTTATATTCTACGGGTTATTTACCCATTTTTGTAGTAGTGCGTGCTGGAGCTTGCGCTCAACACACCGGTAGAGGAAATCGTGGGTTCGTTCGTAGCACAGTCGCCCCCACGGGTAACGCAAGAACGCCTCAGTGTCAGACACCATGTTTACAACCCACCCGTGAATAAAGTTGCGGGGTTCCTTCGCAAACAGCACCGCCTCCACCAGCAATATGAGCGCGAACTTAAAGCGCCTTGCGACCGAACGCTCTGACTTCATTGCCACCATGTATTCCCTCTCGAAGACCTCCATCCTCATCTTTTCCGCCCCTAATAACTCTAAGCAGGCTGCCTTGTCCGCTACAGTGTCCACGGTCCCCCCACGTTTGCCGAGCACTTCAGTCCGGTCACTAGCGCGAACTCCGTGATGGAGAACCGGACTATGGACCCCTGGATCATGTACCACGTTTCTTTTTCCTTTTTCGACCGCATCTGCCGCTGGAGGACGTAGTGGACTAGCTGGGCTGAGAACTCAACTTCGGCCCCGAGCCTCGCAATGCCGCCAAACTGGCTTTCACAAAGACGCTTCCAGTCTGACGGGCTCAGGTACTCGTCTAGCTTTGCAAGGACATTGGGCCTGGCATATTGGTTGCACCTACACTTGAAATGCTTGTCCTCGGGGACACCATATATCGCATGCACAGTGGGGTGGAATGTTAAACCGACTCATCTATAAAACACTCTACCCTTGATCGACACTAGCCAAACCATACCTCGCCTGTTGTCGGTGTCTCCGTTACCCTTCTTTCTCCTGAATCACTCATGTTGTAGTTTGATACCCTGCAGGTTGGGGAGCAATACTTTAGCATTCTTCAAACATTTGCAGATTTTCATCACACAAGTCACAACGCACATGACGTTAAGTTCATATAACATGTCATGTGACAATTTTAACATGTCAAGTGACCATTTTCACATGACAGACACCATATCTTTCCTGCACTTATCACAAATGACAGTAACTTTCTAGCCTCACAATATCTTAGCTTATACTTATCACCTGAGCATTATAACCATTTTATAGCTTCCACAAAATATAAGCCGTGCAATTTTGCAATTAAACATGACAGCAAACCTATTTAACATGGCAACTACATATTAAAAACATGACAGTTTACAAATGTAACAGCATTTACATTCAATAACTTGTTCCTGAAATTTTTTAAACCACATTTAGGTTCCCCGATTTCCCTCTATCTATCCTATTTCCCCAATCTCACCAATTTCCCCAATTCCCACATTTTCCCCAATTTCACCAATTTCCCAAATATTCACACAATACATGTATCGATTTCCCCTAATTTGCTTCCTCCTTCAAGACCTTTACCATATCATCACCACAATGGTACTTCCATTCTCTCCCCAACTCGAACACCCCCGTTCCGACATTTCCACCCATTGTTTTAAAACTAGACGCCTGTTACATCCCACATGACAGGGCGGATATTCCACCCGTTATTTCATCCAATTGCAAACCATGGCAAACAAATTAGGGTCTTCAAATGGTCCCTCATCCTTTCAATTTCTACAATCAGTACAAAATCGGTAGGGTTAGGGTTTACTTACTTCAAATCGGCCGGTCTCTCTCTTCTAAACGCCCACACGGTCGTCTTCTACACGTCGGGTTTACTGGCTTGAAATCCGGCACCGTCTTCTACTCCGCACTCCCAGGTTCGTCTTCTTCCTTTGCCTTCTTCTTCTCCTCTCTCGTTTTCGTTTCAAAAATGGCGGTTTCGTGCCTTCTCCCCCCCTCCTCTCTCTCTCTGTTTTACACAACTGGAATATGTGACATGTTTTTAAAACTGCACTCTCTCTCCTCCTCCCTCCCACACTCTCCCTTCTTTAATGACTCCCAACAACCGGTTTCCACACCCCTTTCCCAACCGGCTACCTTGCCATTTTTTTGAGGTGGGGTCTAACCCTTGCAATTGCAAACGGTTAGTGGGTTAGCCTAGCAAACCAAACCGGGGCGGGGGTTACTTCCTATAATTCCCTCTAAGATATATCTTGTGCACAAATCTTGGCCTTTGATTGAAATAAATGGAAGGCCATGATTAAATGAGTGTTTCGTTTTTTTTAAATAGAAAAACTGGTGGGCCCCACTTAAAAAGATCTGACGCGCTTTTTTTTTTCTTCCGGATCTGATTTCGCTGTTTTGAAAAATCTGTCCATTCCACTGAATAATGTTTCATGATCTACCGAATAATGTTATATTTTATTTTTCATCCATTTCAGATCAAATTTTACCAATTCAACTGAATAATTTGTCACATACAACCGAATAATGTTTAATTTTTTGTCAATCAATTTTAGTTTTGACTCCGAGTTAATTTTTATGCATTCAGTTTTGAAATATTATTCGGTAGAATAGTTATATTTTTTGGAAAATAGAAACAATATTGAATCGAATAATGATTCAAATTTCACCGAATAATTAACAACTCATTAACACTAACACCCAAAAATTCGACATATTCATTTGAATAATTAACGAATATTGAACCGAATGCATTCAAACTACAATGCATTCGAACGGACCACCCCCGCCACCCACCCCAACCACCCACCACCCTCACCACCCGCCCAACCACCCAACCCAGATCACCCCCGCCACCCACCCCCCGCCGCAAAAAAAGAAAAAGAAAAAAAACAAGCAGATATGTGCGACGGAGACGAATCGGTACGGAGCACCGGAGAACGGAGGCTGTTGAATGAGCCCGACCATCGGCCATAGCCCGGAACTGCCCGGAATTGAGCGAGAGGGGAGGAGGAGGCCCGGACCTGTGCGAGAGGGGATGAGTCGACTCTAGCACCGCCCGGATCTGAGCGAGAGGGGAGGAGTCGACCCTATCGCCGCCCGGATCCGGTCGCTCTCGGCGCCACCTCCCCTCCTCTTTTCCGTCCACCTTCCGACCACCACACCACCGCCGACGCTCCCGCTCACCAGATCCGGCCACCCCGGTGTGAGCAGCCCCCTCCATTTGCACCCACACACCCATCCCCCTCCATTTGCACCCACACACATTCGCACCCCTCGCAGCCCCCTCCATTCGCAGCCATACACCACCGCACCCCCTTTTCGACGACGACAGCACCCATTCCGGCCACTACCCACCCAGCAGCGCCGGATCCACGCCCCTGAGCCGGCATCAATAGCCCACCGAGCCCCCGCAACCCCTTTTCGCTTCTCTTTACAGATTCGAAAGAAACCGCTCCTAATTGTCTCCTCCTTCCCCTAGCACCGCCAGATCTGAGAAGAGGGAAGGGGCGCCGAGTACCGACGTCGCCACCACCACGCTGCCACCGCCCAGCTAGGGATGGCAATGGGGCGGGGACTCCCCGTTCCCCGCGAGGAATCCTCGTGACGGGGACGGGGACGGGGATTTTAAACGGGGATGGGGGGCAAAGTGATTCCCCGCGCGGGGACGGGGATGGGGACTGGGATAGTAGTCCCCACCCCGCCCCGTCCCCGTTGGGGATCCCCGCGGGGATCCCCGATGGGGAGTATGAAATCCCAGTTGTTGTTTATATTTTACCTAAGTTTAAATAAATTTTCTTTTATTTTTAAACTTTTACCTTATAATTTACATTTATAAGATATTATATAATATTTATGTCATATTTTTTACATAACTTTAATAATATCTTATAGTTTTCTATTAAATCGGGGGAACCCATGAGTTTTAAATGGGGAATCCGACGGGGAAAACCGCGGGGAACACAAACGGGGAAAATTTAGCGGGGACGGGGGACATTTTTTTATCCCCGCACGGGGACGAGGACGGGGACGGGAGGAATTTTCACAAACGGGGACGGGGACGGGGAGGGTACTCCCCGCCCCGAACCCGCCCCGTTGCCATCCCTACGCCCAGCCATTCGAATCGTCATGCTCCGCCGTCAACTCGACACTGGGACTCTGAGTACTCCACGAGGATGAATACATCATCTGCTAGGGTTTTCTTTCAATTCTGTTTACACGCACTACACGGCCTGATCTTTGAGTGTGGGCTGCTTTTCCACTTTTTTTTTTAAAACCACCCTATTGACGTGGCATCATCCTTGCCTTTTATTTCCTTTAAATCAAAGGCTCACAATTGTGCACAAGATACACCCTAAGGAGTGTGCACAAATTAATATTTTTATATGTTTTTAATATCAAATGCTTTAATATATATATATATAGGTAAAGTTTCAAATGAAAATGGGGCTTAAAATGAAAATATCCTTAAAGTGAAAATGGGCCTTTTGTATGCGTTTTTGGGTCGGGACACTGTAGTTGTGGTTTATTTGGGCCGAACAATCTTCCCTCGCTCTCTCTCCCAACTCTGAGACCTTGCATCCATGGCGGTGGATGACGGTCTTGCCCTATATCGCCCCTCGTCTTAGCTTGTCATCCTCCCTCACTCCTCCTCATCCTCCCGTCGTCCTCAGATCTATGTCTCGCGCCTCTTCTCTCGCCCTCGCTCGTCACCTCTGTTGCGGCTCGCCGGATGCGGCTCAATCCCCTCTTCCAAACGACGATCAAAGAGCCTACTTAGTACCTTACATGTATTTATCTCTTTCCATCACCTTCCTTGAGCCACTAGTACAAATATGGTTTTAGACAACACCGCATAGACAACGGTTTTTGAAATAATGTTGTCTATATTGGCAGAAATTATAGTTTTGTGGTACGCACAACAGTTATTAGTTATAACCGTTGTCTTTGAAATTGCAAAGACAACGTATATATAAAGAACCGTTGTCATACCTATAGAGGACATGTCAAAGAATACGGTTGTTAGAACCGTTGTCTATGTACAATTGAAATTGTTGTCTTTGTAAGTACAAAGACAATGGATATACAAATAACTGTTGTCATAGATATAGAGGACATCTCAAAGAATACGATTCACAAAACCGTTGTTTATGACTAATTAAAACCGTTGTCTCTATTATTATAAAGACAACGAATATAGGAAGAACCGTTGTCATAGATATCGAAACATCTCAAATAATACGATTGATAGAACCGTTGTCTATGTCGAATTAAAACCGTTGTCTTTGTAATTGCAAAGACAACGTATATATAAAGAACCGTTGTCATACATATAGAAGACATGTCAAAGAATACGGTTGACAGAACCGTTGTCTATGTACAATTGAAACTGTTGTCTTTGTAAGTACAAAGACAATGGATATACAAATAACCGTTGTCATAGATATAGAGGACATCTCAAAGAATATGATTCACAGAACCGTTGTTTATGACTAATTAAAACCGTTGTCTCTATTGTTATAAAGACAACGAATATAGGAAGAACCGTTGTCATAGATATCGAAACATCTCAAATAATACGATTGACAGAACCGTTGTCTATGTCCAATTAAAACTGTTGTCTTTGTAATTACAAAGACAACGAATATATAAATAACTATTGTCATATATATAGAGCACATCTCAAATAATATGGTTATTAGAACCATTGTATTTATCCAATGGAAACCGTGGTCTATGCCTAATTTAGGGTAAAAAAGTAAAAAAATTAAAATTAAAATAAAATAAAAAAAAATTTTATCTTCTCAAATTAATATGGTAAGTGTTTTATCTTCTCAAATTAAAATTAAAATAAAAAGTAAAAAATAAGAGTAAAATCTGATTTAATTAAGGAAAAAAAACCCAGTGCTAATCCGGCCATCTTCTCCCGCGAAAACACAAAGTACGTGCCCTAGCTCTCTTCAACTGGTCAATCGGCGAACTAGAGCTTCTTGGATTGAAGCTTCTTCGCACAGACAACGTCCTCTACTCCCTAACTCTATTTCATCTTCATCCGTTGTCCAGATTCTTCCTCAAGCGACGCCAAGTTCGGTAAGTTTTCTACTCCCTAACTCTGTTTCATCTCCATCCGTTGTCCAGATTCGTCCTTACTCCCGAACTCTCTTCAATTGAAGATGATAAGCCCCTCGTTCTGTGTTAATCCACACCAGGTTTCTTCAGAATCTATGAAATTGAAGGCGATAACCACCCACCCCCTCGTTCTGTGTTAATCCCAAATCGAGAAAGCGGGTATGTTTCTTATACTGTTAGTTTTTTTATTTTTTTTTGTTCTGGAACTACAGCAGCATTGTAGGGTGTTTCGATCCCTGCTTAATTGTGTTTTTTCTTTGCAATTGGGTTCAGAAATCGTAGAACATATTGCCACAAAAAAGCATCCTAACTGCAACTATAAAAAGACATGCTTTTAGAGTGATTTTTTTTTTCCGGAACTACTGATTGCCATATAATAATGCTACTGATATTTGGAACATATTGCCATATAATAATGCTACTGATTTTTGGAGCATTGTAGGGTGTTTCTTGAACATATTGCCATATAATAGTGCTACTGATTTTTTTTTTCTGGAACTACTGATTTTTTTTCTGGAACTACAGCAGCATTGTAGGATGAATATTCCATATAATAATGCTACTGGTTTTTTTTTCTGGAACTACAGCAACATTTTTTTTTTCAAGACTGCTAGTTTAGGACTTAAGAAGCAGCAAAAAGGGTATGTTTCTTATACTGTTAGTTTAGGACTTAAGTAGCAGCAAAAAGATGTGACTGTTGGCTTGAAGAGGTAGTTACCTTTCACTATACCTAATTATCTCACTCAACTATAAGAATTAATCTTGCTACATCTCTCAAAACCTTCATTTTGGTCTGAGCTTTCAAGCTGTTTAAAATTTGTACTCTATTTTCTGAGAGACGCTTCCCATTTCAAATGCTGCTGTAGTTCCAGAAATTGATGAATCTAGTTCAAAGTTTGTACTCTATTTTCTGAAATTTGTACTCTATTTTCAAAGTCTAGTTCAAAGTCTATTCAAATGCTGCTGTAGTTCCAGAAATTTGTACTCTATTTTCTGAGAGACGCTTCCCAGTTCAAAGTTTAGTAATCAAAGTAAAAAAGAAACAAGATTAGGAGGAACAACCTCTAATATATGTAAACCAATAGGATATGTAAAAGCTAAATGGTCAGCTACCCTATCAGTCTCACCATAAATTGATGAATCTAGTTCAGAACTCTACCAAGCAGTTTATTGTGAACATCAATCACTAAATCTGAACTTGTTTCCAGAATGAACTTCTGAAAACCCTACTCCCAAGCAAGCGGCAAAACTTCAAGAACACCCCAACAGCTTCATCCAATGCAATGCACACTAGATTGTATATGATTGCCCTTGGCCTTCTTTCTCCCCTGCCCTCACATTCTCCCTCTTTCTCAGCACTATAGTACGTCTATAATTACCACTTCAATCTCCCAGAACATAGAGTTCACAAACAACACTTACATTGTAAACCTGCAAGCTTTTTGTTCTCAATTCACTTTTCATCTTTAGAGTCATTGCAGGCCATCTCAGATGTATAAAACACACAGACCTTTCTTCTGTCTGCGCTCATTTATATTAAAATTAGAAGATCTTTTTTTTATTTTTATCAACAGTTCGAGTGATTTACAGCGCAATATATCACTCTCCTTGACATAAGATGTCAATCCTCAAACTTGAGAGCATCATCACTCTTCTACTCATCCTCCTTCGGATCTAAAAGCAGCCACATTTCATCTATACTTCTATAATATAACTCATCCAGTTCAGAAATTGAAAAATACAAATGAAAAATTATACAAGAACGATTGAGAACAGTATAGCACAATCATGGTCATCTGTAAAACAAATTGTAAGAGGATGCTAAAGCTTTAGCAGACATCAAGCTAGAAGCAATGAAAGTCGTACAAATTGTAAGAGGATGCTAAAAAAAAGAAATAACAATATATGCACGCCCTCGGTGAAAGTGATCTTGGGTGTCCGGTGTCCGATTGAGCTCCATGATACCTTTCCGAATAGGGAATCCGCTCACGAATCAAACTCACCGCTTCGCCGTGACCTATGGGCTTTTTCGGGCATTTGAGCTCGTTTCAGGACTTAAAATGCCATTTTATTAGTGTTTTTCTTGTTTTTTCAGCAATTTCAGTTTTTATCTTTTATCTCTTGTTTTCTTATATATATATATACATATATATATGAAAATGAGTATTATCTTATCATTCATATGGTTTTTTTTTTCCAGGAATTACTTTTGGAATTTCTCAATAGTCCAACACACTTCTATCTCTCGGGTAAGTTCTTTGCACATTCTCAATAGTCCAACATATTTCTGAATCGCTGTGCTTGCTTTTCTAGTTCATCCTTGAGGCTCTTGGTATGGTTTTCTATCCTTCAAGATTTAGATGGTTCATAAAGAAACAAGATAATCTCGTTTGAACCTGCTGTGATAAAAAAGTGATATGTGCAGCAGCACTGATCCCATACCTGCTGCATTGTCTCATATGCATGCCCATCTGTTTGAACCTGCTGCATTGTACATCAGTGATCCAAAACATGATATGTACGCCCTGCTAGATACACTTCTGACTTAGCTTCATTAGGCTCGAGTCCGTCCATACAAAGTTGCAAACTCCTCTAGACATTTCCTATGTTGAGGTGTCACAATAAAGATGAAATTACTAACTGGTAGTCGGAATAAAGATTTTACCTGTGTGCTGCTACTTTGAGGAGGGACTGTCTCTGAATCAATAGTTACCACGAGATCTTTGATCTTGCGCCAATTAGCTCCCACATTCCCTGCATTCATCGATAGTTAAACTTTTGAAAGATGATGGCAGTGCAGGCAATCTTTCTAGCGCTTCCATTCCCTTGAGATGAATATGTTTTAGCAATCGAAGATCCCCTAGTGGTGGTAGCTTTGAGCAAGTTTTACAATCTTCCAATTTAATAGTATTGAGACCCAGGAACCACTGTAATTTTTAATTGTCAACTCAGTCAAGGTTCGGGGAGGTTCAAGGCCTTCCAGGACTTCTTTTGCTTCTGCATGTGTTGAATCAGCACTCCAGTATAGGTTCAATGTTTCCAATTTGAGCTTTTTTTGTAACTCAGCCTCTCGAGCCTCTGATTCACTCTTGACATTTTCAAGCCTTGCGATTTTAAGTGATTTTCTGAGATCATTCATTTCCTTCAACTGCTCAATTCCTTTTCCATCTCCTGTTTTTGTTTCCCCCACTAGGTATACTTCAAGTCCTCTAAGGTTTTTCAGTTGCCCCATCCGTGGAGGCATTTCTAATAATTGAGTGACAATATTCACTTGAAAATATAAAAGGTTGGTCAACTCTGCCAAGTCTTTTGGTAGTTTACGGAGGTTTTTACAGTCATTTAGTTTAAGGACTTGCAATGCAAGATTCTTGGATAGGGAGGGCACCTCTATTATAGGAGTAGATGAAAGATCTAGATAACAAAGGCATCTTAATTTAGAAATGGTTTTTGGAGAAAGTTCTTTGAGTCTTGTATGGCTTAGATCTAAAACTCGGAGGAGTGTGAGGCTCTCAAAGAAGGTGGGGTTTTCTGAGATTAGTTCCCCAGCAGGTTGCACAAAAAGAAATGTTCTTAGTTTCTTGCAATTTCTCTCAATAACATCAAGCACGCCCTTGACAGCCGCTTCCTTGACAGCAGTTTCCTGACCATTCCCAGTATTCTTGCAGCTCAAAGAAAAATGGCGGGTAATATCTGTTATGCCAGTGGGACTTGATTCACCAATATCCTCTCGATGAAATGCACTAGACGAGATATTTTGAGCAAAATCATAAGCCAGTGGATGCATTTCATAGGGTGGTTTGTTATCAGATGAAATTACTAACTGGTAGTCGGAATAAAGATTTCCCAATGGAACAAAATTCCCTTCCTGATAGGTAGTGTATAAATTGATTTCCCAATGATTTTCATTATAAGCATAAACAAAAGTTACCACAAATTGAAAGTTTCCATTCTGGCTTGCAACTTGGTAGGTAATGTATAAATTGATTTCCCAATGGAACAAAATGCTCAGATTTGCAGCCCATGGATCCCACCAGAGCCACATTCGTCCCTTCTCTTTGTTCACTCTATTGATTGCATTTTTCCAATCTCCCGGCATACTTTTCAGCACCTCATTCTCACCCTTTTTAGCACCTCATTCTCACCTTTTTTTGTCATTTTCAGCAACTCATTCTCACCCTTTTCTAGCATTTCTGTCATTGAAGCCCCTAACGTTCCAAGCTCCTATCTTAAGACTGGTCATAAATTTAACAGAAGCATCTAGTGCAGCTGTGCATATGATAATATAATCTTAAAGGAAAATTGGAATTGAAGCTTTTCAAGGATTTAAATTGCCATTCTCTCTTGTTGTGTTGAAATTTTATGCACTTTTATTTGTTTTTATCCCTCACTTTTGTGTTTCTTGTTTAGTTACAAGTTATAAATTTTAATTTGATGCGTCTTTAAATCCATAATAGATTATATATGGATCGTAGTTGGATTTTTGCAAATCGTTTATCACCGGAGTATACAAAAGGGGTGGAAGAGTTCGTAACGTTTGCATTGAAACATGCCAAAGACAAAAGTAGGATACAATGTCCATGTTTAGACTGCTGTCATGTGGAACGAGTAAATGAAAAAGATTTATGAGATCACTTGATTGTAAATGGAATGGATAGATCTTACACAAAATGGATTTGGCATGGCGAGGAAGGAGATCGATGTGTTCGCTTGGATGAATCTGATTGTGACACTGTTGGAGGTGATAACTATGAGGCTGGTAACTATGAAGCTGATCGATTAGAAGACATGGTAGATGTCATGAAAGAAAATTTTCAAGAAAATGCTAAGATCTTTGAAGACTTGATGGATGATGCTCGAAAGCCACTATATGAGAATAGTACTAAATTCACAAGGTTGTCTGCTGTTTTGAAGTTGTATAATTTGAAAGCTGCTCATGGGTGGACCAATAAGAGCTTCACAGCCTTACTTGAAATTTTGAAAGATATGCTTCCAGAGGATAACGTACTTCCTAACTGTACCTACGAGGCGAGAAAGATGTTGCGTACGATGGGTATGGATTATGAGAGGATACATGCATGTCGTAATGACTGTGTTTTGTATCGAGGAAATAATGCATCATTGCAGTATTGTCCAAATCCCGATTGTGGTGAACCGCGATACAAGAGAGAAGGTGTTCCTGCCAAGGTAGCATGGTATTTTCCTATCATACCAAGATTCAGACGCTTGTTCAACAACGTAGAAGATGCACAAAACATGACATGGCACGAAACTGGAAGGGAATGTGATGGAAAACTCAGACATCCAGCAGATTCTCTTCAGTGGAAGATGATTGACAATAAATATTCCGATTTTGACGAAGAAAGCAGGAACTTGCGTCTTGCTCTCTCAACCGATGGAATGAACCCACATGGAGGCCTTAGTAGTATTCATAGTACTTGGCCTATTCTGCTGGTGATATATAACCTTCCTCCGTGGTTATGCATGAAGCGTAAATACGTGATGTTATCTTTATTAATTTCTGGGCCAAGACAACCAGGGAATGATATAGATGTTTATTTGGCCCCTCTAATCGAGGATTTGAAACTCCTGTGGAATGATGGTGTTGAAGTATTTGATGCATATCGACGGGAAGCTTTTAATATGCGAGCGATGTTGTTTTGCACTATAAATGATTTCCCTGCTTATGGTAATTTGTGTGGTTATACGACGAAAGGACATTATGCATGCCCGATTTGTGAAGAAGGCACGAGCTTCCTGCAGCTTCATCATTATAAAAAGACGGTTTATCTTGGGCATCGACGATTTTTGCCCTCTTCCCATCGCTATCGCAAACTTCGGAAGGCTTTTAATGGAGAAACAGAAGAAGGAACAGCTCCAATACCATTAAGTGGTGAGCAAGTTCTTGATAAGGTGAAGGATCTTAATGTCAGGTATGGAAAAAAGAGTGTTAAGTCCTCTGGGAAGTCATCTGGGGAATTTAGTGGTTGGAAAAAGAGGTCGATATTTTTCGATCTACCTTATTGGAAGGATTTATTCGTGAGACATTGTCTTGATGTGATGCATATCGAGAAGAATGTGTTTGATAGTCTTGTTGGTACACTACTTAATGTTCCGGGAAAGACGAAAGATGGTCTCAATGCTAGGCTAGACATGGTTGATATGAAAATCAGACAAGAATTGGCACCACAAAAGAAAGGCGACCGCACTTATTTGCCACCTGCCTGTTATACTTTGTCTAGAAATGAGAAATTGGAGTTCTGCAAATTTTTTCGAGAGCTAAAGGTTCCTTATGGGTATTCATCAAATATGAGCAACCTTGTCTCTGCAAATGAGTTGAAGCTTGTTGGTTTGAAAACCCATGACTGTCATATTATAATGCAAAATTTTTTGCCGATTGTCGTGCGCTCTATTCTTCCGAAGCATGTTCGATCTACCGTGACAAGATTATGCTTATTCTTCAAAAAAATTTGCAGCAAAGTCATTGATCCTGATGAATTGAGCTCGTTGCAGAAGGAAATTGAAATTATATTGTGTGAGATTGAGATGTATTTCCCTCTATCTTTTTGTGATATAATGGTTCATTTGACTATCCACCTCATTAGAGAGATCAGATTATGTGGGCCAGTTTATCTTAGATGGATGTATCCGTTTGAGAGGCATATAAAAGTTTTAAAAGGGTATGTGAACAACCGAAATCGTCCTGAAGGGTGTATTATCGAAAGATACATTGTGGAAGAAGCTGCCGAGTTTTGCACTGAATTCTTATCTGGTGTTGAAGCGATAGGAATTCCGAAGTCTTCATTCATAGAAAGCTCAGATGGAAATGGAACCTTGGGACAACAAAAGAAAAGTATATCCCAAGATGTGCGTCTTAAGGCTCACTTGTATGTGCTTTATAACGATGAGGAAGTTCAACCATATATAATAGAGCACAAGTCTTATGTAAGGAGTCAAAATCCATCTCATAGAAGTGATAAGTGGATAGCGGCTGAACATAATCGCTCGTTCGTCGGTTGGCTACAAAAGCGAGTTCTTGAGGATTTGGCACAAAATCCTGGAATGGTTTCCAATCGTTTGAAGTGGTTGTCACAACTGCCTGATTCAGTAGTCACAACCGCCATGAAGTATGAGATCAATGATTATATGTTTTACACGAAGATGCAAGATGATAAAAGCACAATGCAGAATAGTGGTGTCACCTTGGTGGCCGAAGCTATACAAATAGGTTCAGGGAAGGACAAAAGTCCTACTTATGTGCGGAGTTCATATTATGGTGTAGTTGAAGAAATATGGGAGTTGGATTATGTGGTTTTTAAGGAAGTAGTGTTTTGTTGTCAATGGGCTGACTCTAAGGGTGGTGTACGAGTTGATGAGTTAGGCTTCACCTCAGTTAATCTTAATAAGATAGGCCACAAAGATGAGCCATTTGTTTTAGCATCGCAAGTTAGGCAAGTGTTCTATGTACCGGATCCGGCTGCTACTGGGTGGTCAGTTGTTATTCCAGCAAAAGAGAGATATTTAGATGATTTGAATGGAAAAGAAGATGTCCAAATGGCTGAAAATGATCAATTTTCAGCAGTTTTGCCACCATCCGATGATATCAATATAGATAGATCTTATTTGCGTGATGATCATGATGAAGGGATATTGATTACTGAAAATGTTAAGACTTCGAAAAAAAAAAGAGGAAAAAACATGCCTAACTAATTAGGTAAATTTATGATTTGGATTCTTATAAATTACAAAGTCTTTGTTTATTCTTACAAATTACTAATATACTTTATTTGTGATATTTGACAATATCTCTTGCTGTTTTTTATGTAGATATATGGCTTCATCTAGATCTTCTGGGAATTCGGATGAGAACAATGACTATACTGATAAGAAGTCTTCCCCATCTAAGAAGTCTACCCCATCTAAGAAGAGAGGTATTACGAAGATGAAGGTTGTCACTAAGATGAAGGATAGTGGTAAGAAGTTTCCTGTACAGTGGAACAAAAAGGATCAGCCTATTAAAAATAATCACGCAAGGCTTTCAAGCTATATTGGTCATTGTGCTCGTAATAGAGTAGCAATTTCCTATCATTCTTGGAAGGCTGTTCCGATTGAGCTCAAAAAATTGATTGTTGAACAAGTTACGGTAAGATAACATCACCTATTTTCATTCATCAGTAATATTGTCGTAATAACATATTTCTAAATCTAATAACTAATCAATTAACTACTATTATGTACATTTTGTAGCAATCATTTGATATACCTAATGATAAGGGCAAGATTGGTTGGATCATTACTACAGCAAATACTGCATTCAGAGATTTTAAGAGTCGCTTGGATAAGAAATATATGAGGAAAAATGGAGAGATTTGCACTGAGCCACCAGCTGAGTATGAGTTCATTGACAAAAGTACATGGACTGAGTTTATAAAATACCGACAATCTGATGAGTTTCAGGTTTTTTCTAAATCCAGTTTATGCACTAGTTTTATATTGTTCTTATGTACAAATTAAAATAAGAAAACATTAACTATGAACAGGCGCTTAGTGCAAGAAATAGTAAGATTGCAAAGAAAAATGAATATCCTTACAAGGCTGGTCGTAAGGGATATGCTGGCATTGAGCAAGAGATTGTAAGTTTGCTTTTACTTCATTGAGCATATAAATTGATGTTCGTGTATTATTCCATAGTAATTTGTAAAAGTTTTTTTTTCTTTTTAGATAGAGGAGACAAACATGGAACCTTCTGATGAAGTTTCGCGTGGTATCTTATGGAAAAAGGCACGAGTAGACATTGATGGTGGTCTGTCAGGAAATGTTCAGGAGGTTGCTAAGAAAATTGTAAGTATTTCTAAAATCCATCAAGTTACCAAAACGATCACGCTTACATGGAAAATATCTATGTCATTGCAAAATTGCTTCATGAAAAAAATGTCTCTGTCTCAATTTGTATTTTTTAGGATGAGATTGATGGACAAGTTGCATCTGGGAAACTCAAACTTTCTGATAGACAAGATAGTTTGTCAATTGCCTTGGGTAAGGATGAGCATCCAGGCCGTGTTACCGGAGTTGGCAAAGGGGTTGGAATTAAGGATTATTTTGGTGCATCCAAGCGTCGAACTAGTTCGACAAAGTGTTCTGCTTGTTCTTCTCCGAATGAACTTGCGGCTGAAGTTCAAACTTTGAGAAAAGTGGTTCTTTTTCTTGCAAAACAGCAAAATATAAACTTAGATTCAATTGATGGGATTCATGATATACAGCTAAAGATTCCTTCCGTTTCCGTGGAGATTCCTGTTGTAGACAAACCCACATAAACGGTACCTACTCAAGAGGAACATGTTGATATTATCAATGGAGAGACTCATTCTGAAAATGTCGTGGATCGTACTGAAGATGTTATTGGAGTAGATAATTCTATTGAGAGTCAAAGTAACAGTGCCAAAGAGCAATCACCTAGTCTTGCTGAGTTAAAGGTAATTAATTTTTAACAGTAAAACTTTTAATTGCGTTTTTATTTCACATGTATATTTACAATTTTTATGACAGGGAAAGTGGGACAAGTGCCAATTGTTTTGGCCAGATCTCAAGAGGCTTGTCGCTACAGGAACCATGTTTATCCCTTCTTCCTCAACCATGGAAATAAGTCTCCATTGTCGACCTCTTCCAGCTCTTTGCATGAAAGTTAATATAGATTCTCCTGTAGATCCAGATTCACCATTGTCGTTCCCTATGGATGAGGTACCAAATGTGAGACTAGCTATAGGCATTCCCATTGCATGGCCAAAACGCCTCATTCTCCCTTTCAAGGTAATACACACCTCATTTACAGACTTATTTAATTTTTTTAATTAGTTCATTTTCACATTTGATAAACATATAAATCATAATTATTTATTTGCATTTAAGGCATCAAGACCTCCGAATAAGCGAAAGTCCTCTGAAGTGAATTTGTCTAAGCAAATCATACGGGGAGTAGCTGCTACTGAGGGACAGCTAAAACAACCATCATTTAAATCCATCAAAAAAATGAAAATACTCGTTCCAGGGATGGATTCTAATGATGTTGTAGCTTCCATTGCAATGCCTAAAACCGTTGTAGGCCATGTTCACTCTATCTTACTTTGGAGAAGAGATATAGAAAGATGGCTTGATAAGGAGATGATCGATGGACACCATGTTTCAATATATATGAAGTAAGTTTTAGTAAAGATATAATGCCTCAGCTAAATGTATTTATTGATGCAAAATGATTCATTTTTTATTCCATAGGTATCTTTTGGAAAACAGATGCCCAGAGAATCTACCCCTGTTTGGATTTTTATGCCCACAAAGAATAGTTGCGGATTCCGGCTTGAAAAAAGAAGAGAGGGCTCGCTATATTTGTAATTCCATGATTGGAGAAGAGAGCCGTCATTTCAAATTGTTTTTGGCACCTTATTATAATGAGTAAGTTAAATATCATTATTTTTTTTATTCGTTTTCATTTTTCCTATTAATATTTACATGTCATCTGTTATATTTATAGTGCACATTGGATGTTAACTGCCATAAACCCTCGAGATGATACCGTATATTGGCTTGATTCATTGCTTAGAAGTGTGAGAATGGAGTTTAAAGAAGTCATTGAAATGTAAGTAACTTGATTTCTGACAATCGATAATAACTTTTATTTTCATTTGTAACCATACATCGTTGACAATTTTGACATTTTTATCATATTTGCTAATTTTTAATGATATTTAGGGCCATGACTATGTATTTTACTGAGACAAAGAAAAATAAATCTAAGAAGAACACACGTTGGGTGGTAGTAAAGGTTAGTTTTTAAAAATTGTTATATTATTTATGTAGAAAAAATGCAGAATGCATCGTTACTTAATAATACGTACATTTGTATATTGGTATTGCAAGGGTCCTCGTCAGCCAAATAATATAGAGTGCGGTTATTATGTATTGAGGAATATGCGGGAGATTATCGATCAAAGAGCAGTTTTAGTCCCTATTGAGGTATGTGTTCAGTTTATGATAAAATATCATTATACATGAAGTAGCTAGCTAGATATCTTACATATCCACTATAAATAAACATACTTTTTAACTTATGCAGCATTTCACCCGTTTGGATTCTCCTTACACGACATTTCAAATTGATGAAGTAAGAGAAGAGTGGCTTGAGTTTGTTGAAAAACATCTTGTCTGGTAATTATAATCGTATATTTACATCTACTTTTTTTTGTTTATCACACTAGCTAGTTATCTATGTATGTTCAATGACTTAAAATTGACTTGTAAATATACTTTTACATCATGATATCGATGCAGGTAATTGATCGAGAGAAATCGCCAAACATTATCAACATATAAGTTCGATATATGGAGTATGCACATGAGTTTAAATCATTTATATATATATACTCTTTATTATAGCTAGATTTCCTTAGAGATATATGTACTCATTTTTTCCCACGACTATGACAAATGTTAGTTGTTTTGTGATTGATATTAGATACTAGTAGTAATTAATGTCATTGTCTTGTGGTATTTTGCAAAGATAATTTGGAGCGGATCTATTACAGGTGCTTGCACTATTGTGTGTAAATATGCTAAAATTAACAATATGCAAAAAAACAGGGATAGACAACGGCTAGTTTAACCGTTGTCATTAGTTCGTTCAACTTTAGAAATATGTTATTCACAACGGTTGAAAGATACATATACAACGGTTATATTGTATATAGACCGCAGTCCATTTATATATAGACAACGGCTAAATGGAGTTTAGACAACAGTTATTTGGTACATACACAATGGTTGAAATATACATATACAACGGTTAGATTGTACATAGACAACGGTTATAGTCCACCTAGACAACAATTAGATTGTACATAAACAACGGTTATATAACACATAATCAACGGTTTAATTGCACATAAACAACGGTTATATGACACATAAACAACGGTTATAACTGTGTAATATTGATCGTTGAAAATTTTGGAGTCTCATAGACAACGGATAAATGGAGTTTAGACAACGGGTATTTGGTACATACACAATGGTTGAAATATACATATACAACGGTTAGATTGTACATATACAACGGTTATAGTCCACCTAGACAACACTTAGATTGTACATAAACAACGGTTATATAACACATAATCAACGGTTTAATTGCACATAAACAACGGTTATATGACACATAAACAACGGTTATAACTGTGTAATATTGATCGTTGAAAATTTTGGAGTCTCATAGACAACGGATATATAGTATCTTAGACAATGGTTATTTGGTACATACACAATGGTTGAAATATACATATACAACAGTTATATTGTACATAGACAACGGTTATAGTCCACCTAGACAACAATTAGATTGTACATAAACAACGGTTATATAACACATAATCAACGGTTTAATTGCACATAAACAACGGTTATATGACACATAAACAACGGTTATAACTGTGTAATATTGATCGTTGAAAATTTTGGAGTCTCATAGACAACGGTTATATAGTATCTTAGACAATGGTTATAACCGTTGTTTATAAGAACCGTTGTCATAGCTCCAACCGTTGTTTCATCTAAAACCGCACTGACATAGACAACAGTGCAATAACCATTGTCTATGTTAATAAATAACCGTTGTCATAGACCTTTTTTGTACTAGTGAGCGTTCAGTTGAAATTGCTCCTTTTTGTTTGAAAGCATTAGATTCGGCACCTGTTCGATTTCTTAATTGGGAGCGGAAGGGGTGTATTCGAGGTGATGATCAGTGTTGTATTGCCTTTTGATTTTGGATTTTGGATTCTTGATTTGTTTCAAAATTTGGATTCCAATCCACATGACTGCCTTGTCAATTTGGGACTGTGAGGGACGGGGTTTGGGAATGGTTGATTTTGCTTATGAGAGTCAAATTTTGGGAGAGATCTACTTGGTTTGCAAGTTTTGAAAGGAAAGCACTGTGATTTGTCAATGATAGTTGATCAAATTGCAGAGAAAAGGTCTCTAAAAGACTTAAGAAACAAAACATCAAACAATAGCATTTCAAAAAGAACAAAGAACCATTACAAGTTTAAGGTCAAAATAGAATACCTCGGTGGTTTAGAGTTCATTGCCACTCTAATCTCAAGCACTGTCAAGATGCGTCTTTAGTGGAATCTTCTCCTAAGCTGCTAAAAGATGGTGAATATAATAATTTAACTATTATATTTACCATATCTTTGTTATTAACTCGGTTGTGTGGTATGCACTGCTTACTGCTGCTCATTTTCATGGCAACACAACATTGGCGATCTGTGATTGTGAAAAATTGATGGAACTAATGTGAATTCCTTGGAAGAATGGAGACCCATGAGAAACAACACAACCGAAAAACTCATCGGATGCAGCTTGATTGAAGTAAAAAACATGGTGCATTCTTTTGTCACATGTGACAAGTCTACCATTGGCTTCCCACCAGTTCATGCTCTATTGAACAGCATAGCTGCATACATTAAACCCTACGATTTTAACAATGCAACATGCATCAAGGAAGAAGAGAGGGACGAAACATGTGGTGCTCATAGTGAAAAACTTGCACTTGCTTTTGCTCTTGTTAGCAGCCCCATCCAAGGCCAGCCTATAAGAATCGTGAAGAACTTCAGAATGTGTGCAGATTGCCATAATACATTCAAATTTGTCTCTGTATCATATGCCTATGAAATAGTCTTGACTGATTCAAAGTGTTTGCATCGTTTCAAAAAGGGGTCTTGTTCTTTGTTATTTATTGCTAAACATTGAAGGTACTTACTGCATACTCTGTATCAGCGATTGACTTCTTGTATATTTTACTTTTTTAGATGCTGAATTAACCAACTGTTTTATAGTTTATTTCTGTATGCAAGCTTTCTTGAAGTTTCGGTATGAAATTCACTATTTTTCATCTTGTAGAGTGCTGGGTTGCAAGCTATTGATAAAATTGTCCCAACACTTCCACATGCTTTTTTAATGTTATATGATAGAGTACAAGTATTCGATTTCTGAGTGATGTGCTTATGCACAAATACGCAGGTTCGAATCCCGCATAGGCTAAAGTTCATAATTTCGGTAGTTTGCATACTCTGATTTTTTCCCACTAGCATTTGATGTTTATGAGCACTAAAATCTGATTTTTTTTAAGCACTTAAGTTTCAGCATTGTACTTTTAATTTTAGACATCTACGTTTTAGCACTGTAATCTAATTTTTTCAACACTATGATTTGATTTTTATGAGCACTGAAATCTGATTTTTAAGCACTTATGTTTCAACACTGTGATTTTTATGAGCATTGAAATTCAAGCCTGCTGAAATGATTTTGAAGGGAGTTCTTGGTTCCGTTCACCTCAGCTTCATCTTTCCTCTAGGCTGTTTAAGCTAGTGTTGTACTCGTACCGGGTTTGCACTCAAGTTGTTCCAACAAAAGAGTCTTTCTCCTGCAGATCCCAGCAGTCCAGGGGCTTGCACAATCCAAAATTTGAAAGTTTTATATGACCGTATCTATCAAGCAGCAGGTTGTCAGGCTTGATGTCCCTGTTACATGTATCATGAAAAGTTAGTTATTTTTAATTAATTTCATGTTCATCAAAGTAATAGAAAGATGTCCATAATTCTGTCTGTGTGTCCAGCAAGAAAAGTTGACCATATAGCTAAGAAGCTAATCAAACAATGTATGCATAAGTTTAAATAATATAATGTGCATCTTCAATATTCTAAAATGCAAAAATAATAAATTGAAGTGCAAATGAATATTATAAAGTGCAAATATAAGATTATAAAATGCAGCAATAAGTGCACAAATGATTTTTTTTTGTCTTTATTTTAAAAACTGAAAATTTGAGATTACAAAATATAAAGTGAAAAAATAATACAATAAATGTTATTGTTAATAAATTTTGCTTTATTTTAGAAAGTAAGTGCAAGAATAAAAATGATAAAGTGCATGAATAAGATTATAAAGTGCACAATTAAGATTACAAAGTGCATAAATAAATGATAAAGTGTAAGAATAAAATCATGAAGTGCATGAATAAGATTATGGAGTGCACAATTAAGATTATAAAGTGCAAGAATAAAATGATAAAGTGCATGAATATGCAGATAAAGTGCGAGGATAAAATGACGGTGTACGAATAATAATACGAAGTGTATGAATAAGATTATGAAGTGCATAATTAAGATTATAAAGTGCATAAATAAAATGATAAAGTGCATGAATAATATGAAGTGCATGAATAAGATTCTGAATTGCACAATTAAGATTATAAAGTGCAAAAATAAGATGATAAAGTGCAAGAATAAAATGATGAAGTGTATGAATAATAATATGAAGTACATGAATAAGATTATGAAGTGCACAATTAAGATTATAAAGTGCAAAAATAAGATGATAAAGTGCAAGAATAAAATGATGAAGTGTATGAATAATAATATGAAGTGCATGAATAAGATTCTGAAGTGCACAATTAAGATTATAAAGTGCAAAAATAAGATGATAAAGTGCAAGAATAAAATGATGAATTGAAGTGTATGAATAATAATATGAAGTGGATGAATAAGACTATAAAAGTATGAAGTGCACAATTAAGATTATAAAGTGCATAAATAAAATGATAAAGTGCACAATGATTGAGGCACTTGTTTTCTTGTTGCACTCAGCTATTAAGCTTTCCTGGTCATTCCCATTCCCCAATCAGGTAGTGTCATGACTGATTTACTTGATGATGATTCTGATTCACGGTCATGGTTCCCAGACAATTTCTGTTACTGCGATTCTACAGTGGTCACTGATAAGACTGATATTGGTAACTTTGTTGATTCTGATTCTCGGTCATTGAACGCAACTCCTCAAATTCCTTCGTTCTAGCTAACTTTGCTGGCCATTTTCCTCCACACAGCAAAGAACACAATTTAAATCCCCAAGAAGAACCCATGGTGTTCTAATCTGACCCGCAATACTTCTATTTCATTCCAAACACACTCATGCTCAGCCTTATAATTTGCAGATGATAATGAAGAATCAGCAGATGCAATTACCTTGGTGCTACCCTCACTATCATTCTGCCCCTTCACAGTACTTCCTTGCCTTTGTGTCTGACTGCTACATTCAATTTGATTTTATGCTGTCCTCGACTGCTCAGTAGTATTTTGCTCACTCAAAGCACCAAATCGATTGCTTCCTTGATCTCTTTTCTCCTTATCAATGCTCGCTACTGTCACCCCTTTCTTTTTTGCTGCTTTCTTATTAGGCATTTGGGACAAGTATCTCCACTAACAGCTTAGTTGATGCAACTTTAGGCTGTTTCAACTCCCAAAAATAATTCAACTCTAAAAAATTAGATGTCGACTAACTTAGTAGTTAAAATTAGCTTGAATTTTAATATATAGATCCAGGTGGAATTGAACCACCAACCTCCTAAACAATAATTATTCAGACGCTCTTCCTTTGCACTAATATATCCTTTTTAAATCCTTCTCAAGATTGTGGTTGTTTATTTCTAACTTTGCACTAATATATCTTATTACAAAATTATGCAAACTATGAAAATTATGCACTTTAGCCTATGCGGGAATCGAACCCACATCTTTGCACATAAGCAATTGCTCTTCCATTGAGCTAATAGGCTCTTAAAGCTTGATAAGAGCTAATGTGCTTTTAATATTGCACTCTTCAGTTTTATAGTTGCACTTTTTCAAACTGAAATTGCACATTTAAGTTGTAAAATTAGCATATACTTGAGCATTTTCAAATTACAACATCAACGCTTCACTCACATATGGCAATAGAATTTCAGGCTTTGAAATTCAGCTGAAATTGCACTTTTTCAAACTGAAAATGCTCCTTTTCCAAATGAAATTGCACTTTTCAGACACATTTAAATCAGAACTAATACATTCATTCAGGAAACAATGAAAGCAGAAGCTTTGACAGACCAAAATCAACTTAGAATTCAGATTGTTTTATGAATGAGCGAGTATTCAAAGTTGACAGCAGAAGCTTAATATACCCAAGTGTCCTAACTCTTTGGTGACTCTTAACAAAACGTGCAAAATAAAGGAACATTTAAGGTAAATGCTTCAACCTTAACTTGAAGCAAACAACCAACTGGAGCAACATATACCATAGCTAGCAAACTAGCCACTTCAATTAGATGAAGGGAGGGAATAGAAGGGCAAGGGAGAAGAAAAGATCAGAAGCCAACTAGTAGACATATGTACACTAATCTCAAACATGAGCAAAAAGGATAGCAACTAGTAGACACACTTTCCTGGAATGCTGAGCAAAATGAACCAGCAGTTCCTCCTTTATATGATGACTGTATCTTGAAACAACTTTTGCAGGCAAATCACAGGCATGCTAGTCAGAGCTAACCAGTCATTCAATCATAGGCTGAATATGTATTCACAACCACGGATCAAACATCAACATAAGATTCTACAAACAAAATGTTCAAAAACTGGAAACTTAGCCACTAATCAGCTCAGATTAAAAATAAGAGTGTCAAGGAAAGAATCTGTAAAGACTAACTCTCTCACACTAAACTAAGAATTCAGGATCAATCCAGGATCAGAACTAAAAACGAGAGGATATTATGATGTGAAATTGAAGAGAGATTGAAGCCATGGAGATATGCCTGCAAGGATTGAAAGAAAAAGATGCAAGAGCCACTGACGGCTTCTCCTGCGAGCTGTGGGGCCTTGGCATGAGTTGCTTCAAGGTCTCTAGAGGGAAACTCATGTTGGCTAAAAATGAACTCAAAGGACAAAGATGCAACATTTCAACTATCTAGAATAGAAAACTAAATACTAAGAATTTATATTCAGAAGAAAACAAAGGTAGGCACATGAACAATATCTCTCACCATCAGTTTGTGAATTGTGTTTGATGCCAGATCCATTAGTCATAGTGACAGCTCCTTCAATCACAAAAATAAACCTGATATGATCATAATATGGCTTGCTCAGAACAAATATTTGGCTTGTGAGAAAAATGATCCCATTTTCTAATAAAGGTACTTCTCTTCAACAATGAAGAAGAAATATGAAATTTTCCATTCTAATCAATGATTCTCTAAAACAAACAAATCAATCGATAGACATGAAACAGAAACTGACCTTGTCAAAGGGTGAACCATTAATCGGAGCAACTATCAAACGAAGCCTAAGATGTGACCTAAATACGAATTCCTCAAATTCAGAATCGTAGAACAGTAGAAAAGGGGGGAAACGAGAAAGAAGATACCTGATTTTGAAGAGGTGGAAGACGACAAGGGTGTGGAGGCCGTAGGAGAGGAGGATGTCTTCCTCAGAGACGCGGAGGACGCAATAGAGCCAAGAGCTGCAACTGGAGGCGCTATGTTGAAGTTGGATGAGCTGAGGCGAAGAGGGAGAAGAAGGAGCGTGAGAGGGAGAGGCCGAAGCATCTGAGTCGCCATGGTTGCGAGTTAGGGTGAAGGATCTGAGCCGGAGAAGACGTCCTGGCATTCGAGATCTGAGAGAGACGCGTGCCAGGGGCAGGCGAGAGGAGGGAGAGGAAGAACTGATCGAAGAATGGGTTTTTTTGGGGCCGGTCCGCTTCTTTTCTTTTTTCTCTTTTTTTCGGTTCACACCGGTTCAGTTGTTTTTTTTTTAAAAAACCGGGACGCGCGTGTTTTAGACCCCATTTTCACTTTAAGCAAATTTTTCATCTTAAGCCCCTTTTTCACTTTAACCTCACCCTATATATATATATAAAACTCACAAAAGTGTAGGTACTTGAATTTTACGAAAATTAATATTTTATACATTTTTTTAACGTCAAATGCATTAATATATACTCCCTTCGATCCAAAATACATATCGTTTGACTTTTTAACACGTATTTTAAGGAGGTAAAAAATATATAATATATTAACTTTTTTATTATTATTTTTTGACAATTTAATACTTTGTACCAACCAATATTAAGTTGTAAAAAAATAATTTAAAAAAAGTTAGTATTTTATATAGTTTTAAAAAATCCGCACAAGGTGCTTTAATTTGTTTTTTTTTTTAAATATTCAACCATATATCTTAATTTAAAATAAATTATTAAAGCATAGGAAGCAGACAGGGAAAGGGCGTTGGGTCAAATTTACTTTGAATAAGAAGTGCATAGTTTTTTGTCAAGTGCGTAAGTTTTGCAGGTTTATTAGAGGAAGGTGTGACACAGGCATTCCCACATTTTGCTACCCCATTTTGCAAATAAGAATGAAGTGGAGGAAAATAAGTCAAAGAGCCCAATTTTTGTTTTCATTCATGGAGCATGCGAGGGATTAGTAAAGTGCAGAATTGCAGATGTAACATTTTGATCCATCGTGGAAATGCTTGGACTGTTTTCTTTTTTTTTTTTTTGGTTGAAGGTTGGACTATTGTTTGTGAAAAATAATTATCTTTTTAGATAAAATAATCTATCCAATATAACCTTATATCTAAATTAGGATTTTTATAAATATTCAACCGCTTTAACTAAATCCAATGTATATGTTGTAAAGGCTCGGATTTTCAAATCCTAATTTTTAGAAAAAGGAAATTAAAAATGAACTTAAACTGAATTTAAAACTCATTTAGCGGATTCCGACCGAAATATAAAATTTGGCGAATAATTTCCGCCGTTTTACTTCGAAAATTCAAAATAATTATTGAATGGTGAAATCCCCTTCTGTTTTAAAAATCTAATTGATCGAGAAAGCGAGAGTTGGGTAACTAACAATCGGACACTAATTACGGGATTCAAAATTCGCGTATTCGGAATTTATTTTCGGGTATTAGTTTTAACCAATTCAACACTCAAACCTCACCCACTCCCTCCTACCTTACCCTGCAGCGACCATCCCTCACCTCTCTCCTACCGACCTACTTCATCTGTCAAAACCATCCCGCATTGTCACTTTTACCATCACCTTCGGTCCTTCACCATCACTATCCTCCCTCCGCCAGTACCACTGTCACCTCCCCACGTCACAGCCAACACCACCACCATCCCCTGCAGTCTTCATCTCCACTAGCTCTCGCATAACCACCACCACCGTCATATCTTGCCCCCGTCACCACCATTGACACCTCCTTCATCATCACCAAAGGCCACCACCGTCGCTCCCACACCTCGTCCCTCCTTGTCTTTGGGAGGGTGGCTGCAGCAGCTGTAGTCCCACATCCATCAACGTCCAGCGTCGTACCGGAGCAGCCCAGGAGCCACTAGCGCAGCCGCCGAGCCCCCATTTCCCCTGTTTCGCACGAGCCACGTCTCGGTAAGCGATTCTCCTCCGTTATCGATCGAAACTTCTCTCGAGACCTACCATCACGCTCATCCATATCCGACGCAGGTCCGACGAGCCATCACGAGCCATCAACGACACCCAGAACTCCGATCGACGCTCTGGCGTCCGCGAAATCACCTCGGTGAGCTCCCGTAGCTTCGTTTCCTTCCTTGTTTCAATTTTCTCCTTGGGTTGGGCTGTGGGCGAGTGCCGAGTGAGCGTGAGCTGAGTGCGGGGCGTCGAGCGAGCTCGAGAGCAGCGATGGCGAGCGCTAGGCCGCAAGTGCGAGGAGGGTCGTGAGCGAGGGATGTGAGCAGGCGATAGCGGGTGCGAGGGAGCAGGGGAACGTGAGCATGGTCTGGGAGAAGGGTCCGAGTGAGCGAGGTTGAGGCGGAGCTGGGCACGAGGCCGGAACGACGCCGGCGAGGGAGCTCCGTCGAGCAGCGTGGAGGAGAAGGTGGCGGACGGGATGAATTTTGAATCGGAGGTAGGGGATGACTCTTGTGGGTCCCTCCTCCTTGTTACATTTATTTAATTGTTGATGTTAAATCGCGTGGGATTATATAACGGGTTCGGTGCGGTTCGGGTTTATTTGTTTACTTATTTAAGTATTTAATGGTATTTAAAATAAAATATAATATTATTGGGGGTTTAAAATATATTTTTGGACTTGAAGATTTAAAAGGAATTTGGAAAAGAATTTCAAAGACCGAAAAGTGATTTAATAAATAAATTGGAAAAGCATTTTGGTGAGCATTTTTAAGGGTCGGAACTCTTAATAGTTTAATTTGGATTTTGAAATGGATTTGGGACTAACTTGGGAACCCGAATTATTCGATGACTAACTAGCATGATAAAATGATCGTTTTGACTAACGGCATGATATGTGTGACTAATAGTATGACTTGTGGTGAATTATATAAGAGATTAAGGGGTAGTTAATTATGATGATGATGATATATATTCGTATGAAAAGTATGAGTATAAAATGATAGTATGCGAATTTGACTATGTATAATACGGAGGTTATATTAAGCTAATGAGATGGCGGATTATATATGTTGAATACGGTATGAGATGAGAAATTGAATTGAGACATTAATGTTGTTGATGATGGGATGGTTAACTTATATATGTTTTATGTGAATTTTATGTGTGTGATTTGATATGCTTTGTGTAAGTTAGACTTAGACTTATTATGTTGCTTATCTTCTAGGTGAACTCTAATCTGCCTGGAATTGCTTAATTGTTGTATTGCTTGGATTCTGCGCTTCTCCTGGTAAGTTCCTTGAACTTACTCATGATGGGCGCTCTATGCACTGGGTGTTATATAGTAGGCCAGTGTCCATGCACCATACGACTTAGAATCACGCTTAGGAGCTAAAATGAAAATCATATGATTGCTATATGTCCTTGCAAGAGAACGGCCGTTATCTGTGAAGTAACTAGAGTTTTTGCTAGGGTCATAGGACGACCCAGTCCCATCGGGTCCCGTCTTGAGTCCATCGAGTCATGAAACTTCCTTTACTTATATTACGAGCATGATTGCGAAAGCTGCCTACGGGCTTTATTATTTCTTGTAGGGCGGGTTGGGCATGCGTGCCGCCCAATTATTATGGAATGCATTCACGAGCTGGCTAGTTTTCGCCCTATCGGAAGGGGGTGGAGGTAGGAGAGGGACATGCCACTTGGCATTCGGTGTGGATCCATTTATCGCTTTCTGCATTATATTAAACTGTCAGTATATATATATAGAGAGTATGGATCAAATGTTTACAAGTCTTAACATGTTTTGTATTAACAAATAATGATCATTGATTTAGTGTAATTGAATGGCTGTGATTAATCTATCATTTTTATTAATGGAAAATAAAAAAGGAAAAAAAGCACACCCCATGACTCTATAAAGCGCGTGTATCACAATCCCAACCCTAACCGCAATCCGTCATTTTCAAAAGGCGAAGCGATGGCCCAGATTGACGCCTCCTTCTTCCTCCCCGATCCTCCTCCTTCCTCCCATGGCGGATCTCCGACGGCAACCTCCGATTGCGAGCGAGGGCCACGAAGGAGTATCGCGACTGTCCTTCCTCCTCAGTCCTCCCTCCCTCCGATTTCATCCCGATCTATTCGATTCTCCTTCTCCTTCCTCCTATCGTCGCCGCCCTGTCTCCGCCACCACCCTCCGCCATCGCGCCCTGTCCTTCCTCCCTCCTATCGCGCGTCGTCCCTGTCTCCGCCACCGCCCTCAGGCTTCCATTCTCCCTCGCCCTCTTCCTCCCTTCGCCGCACCTCCGATCCGTTGGGGATTCATTTTCAGGCTCCAATGCGATGAATTGCGTTCTTCAATTTATCAATTTCTCTTGGTCTGTTGTTCACATTGATTGACTGTATCAATTGCTTACTATTTAAATCTCAAATCGTTTCGTATTTGATTTCTCTTGGTCTGTTATTCAAATGAATTGCGTACTTCTCTTATCAATTTCTCTTGGTCTGTTACGTATTTGATTTCTCTTGGTCACTTGGTCTGTTGTTCAGATTAATTGTGTATTTGATTTCTCTTGATCGTCGGCAGTTTTTCGGGATGAAGAACATCTTGAGCCCAGGCGAAGGCGATTGGCGATGGCGGTTCGGGATCGGTGGATGAGGCAATTTCCAATTGCAGAGGAAGAACTCGGATGCCAATCTCGCGAACCCTAGGATCTCCGACGGCAACCTCCGATTGCGAGCGATGGCCACGAACAGGTAGGCGGCGATCAGTCTGTGTTAGATTGTTGCTCAATCTTGTGTAACTCTTGTTTTCTTCTTCCTGAATTGTTGTTCAATCTGTATTCGATTTCATCGGATCTGCAAGGTACATGATGAGTTTGTAACCTTAGAGCATAGCTTGAATGAATTATTCATTGGTATGCAACTAATATTTGATCACGAATAAGGAATTATTCATTGGTATGCAATAAATATTCGATGGAATGTGATAGAATATTCGTTACTATTTAGTTATTATTTCATGTAGAGTCACTATTCGGCAAGTTCATAGTTTCTATTCGTCGATAATATAAAATTATTCATATGTATTTGATCAAGAATAAGGAATTATTGTATATAGATTAGCGGTTGCTCATGATTCTCCTTGTTATTCGATCAAGAATAAGGAATTATTCATTGGTATGCAATAAATATTCGATGGAATGAGATAGGTTATTCCTTACTATTTAGTTATTATTTTATGTTCAGAGTCAATATTCGGCAAGTTCATAGTTTCTATTCGTTGATAATACAGAATTATTCATATGTATTTGGTTAATTAGATGTGGGAAATCAAGAATTACATTTACATACTCTTCCAACCCAGCGAATAATTACTATCAACTTAGCGAATAATTACTATCAATCTAGCGAATAATTGCAAAATTGATCAACCCTTTTACTATTATTTAAATGATAACTCCTCTTTACGGATGAATAATAACGATTAATTTAGCGAATAATTACTATTAACCTAGCGAATAGTTGCAAAATTGACCAACTCTTTTTCTATTATCTAACGAATAATAAGTATAAGTTAACGAATATTTTTTATCACCTTATCGAATAGTTCAAACAATGCACCACAAAAAAAACATTACTCCACCCAAAAATGTTACGCCACAAAAAAAAGTGTACAACACACGCGCATAATTCAACAAGTGGGGAAGGAAAGAAGTGGGTCCCATTGATTTTTAATTAAAGAAAAAGGCAAAATTGTCAAATATTCTCAGCCACCCATTTCATTCAATCAAAGGCTCAGATTTGTTAACACAAAACACAATAAGACTTGTTAACACAGGACCCAACCTCTATATATATATATGTGTGTGTGTGTGTGTGTGTGTGTGTGTGTGATTTAATTTCCGCATTGCATTACACATTTCATCTTAGGGATAGGATGCTTATTATATGTCTCTTAGAGTGTGTTTACACACGCACATGAGTGGCCTGATGATTGACCTAGATCCCCCTCTTTTTTTTTTAGATTCAGGTACCCGTTCCATTATTTGAATTCGTGTTGTTATGGCGGGGTCCATTCGTATGGCGGAGAGCGAGTGCTTGAAACTCTGACTTCACCAGATTTACACTTTTTGGGATTTCTTCCTACTTCTACTCTGTTTGACTCGGCATTGCCGCGGCACTGGTTGTACCATTTTCAGAACTTATGTCATTTGCATGATAAAAGGTTTTCCGCGTTGTAGACTTAGGACAGGTACAGGGGTTTACCCCCGGGGTCTCCAACAGACCTTCAGGATTTGGGTGCGAAATCCCGCTTTAAACTACAAATCTTCGGTTTCAAACCTTCAACCTGTACTCGGAGCGCAAGATCCTAATGAGGGGTTTTATCCCTCGAAACGTAACTCGGGAATCATAATCCCGGGCCGTTACATATGTGACATACATTCCATGGATTATCCCGTTTTAGATATGGTTAAAAGGGTTTAGACTATACGAGTAAGCGACACATAAGTGAAATTAACTTATTAGATGTATATTCAATTTCATCTAACAAGATTTTACTTTAATTATTTTACAATTGATTGAATGTTTTATTAAATTATTTCAAGCATAAAATTTAATAAAAAAAAATATTTCAAACAAATTGAAATAATAAAATATAATTTATTAACAAAACGCGCAAACGTGCGGGTACCAAATACTAGTATAATCTATATATCTATATTATAATATATAAAAACAGAGGCCACTGGCGCGACCTCGCGTCCACGAAATTTTCTGGATTAAAGCGGGATTATTTTTGCTTGCGTGATATTTTCTGGATTAATGTGGTATATCGCAAATCCGCACGCTGGAAGTAATGTACATGCACGTTGGAAGTAACGCGCATGCACGTCCAAAGCAACGTGCATGTGGGTTTCCAGCCACCGTGCCAAGACGTGCATGCACGTTATTTTTTAAAAAAAAAACGTGCATGCACGTCGGAATGGACGTGCAATAATGCACGTCCAAAGAAACGTGCAATATTGCACGTCCATTTCGACGTGCATGCATTATTGCACGTCCATTCCGACGTGTATGCTCGTCATCTTAAATCGAAGGAGACGTGCCCTTTCGTCTCCCCCATTTTCCCTAGATCACAGAAGAGAGAGAGAGAGAGAGAGAGAGAGAGTCTGACGACGAGCCCAGAGAGAGAGAGAGAGAGAGATGGAGCCGGAGAGAGAGATGGAAGCGGAGGCGGTGCCAGTGGAGGCGGAGGTGGTGGCACAGATGGAGGCTGGTGGTGGTGGTGCGCAGGCAGAGACGGCGAAGGGTGGTGGTGGTAGTGGAGCAGTGGCGGAGCCGGTGGAGAAGGTGGTGGCGATGGAGGGTGTGGCGGCGGCGGCGGTCCCGATGGCGGAGGCGGTGGCGATGGAGGTAGTGGCGGAGGCGGCGGTTCCGGTGGCGGAGGCGGCAATTCTGGTGGAGGAGACCCTAATACCGCCGCGGAAGCGGCGGTCTACAGAGGTGTCTCCTGTCCCGACCCCACCGGTGTGTTATTTGAATTATTTATTTTATTTGATTAAGTTTTATAGTTTTATAATATAGTTTGATATATTATAATATAGTTTTATAATATAATTTGATATATTATAATTGATAGAATATAGTTTTTATGATTTGTTATATGTTTATAGTTTATAGTTTCATGGATTTGATCGTATATATTTTTTATGGTTTATAATATAGTTTGATAGATTCAATTATAGTTTGTACAAAAAGTACAAAATTCATTAAAATACATTAAAATTCAAAGACAATAAAAAACATTAAAAGCGATTAATATATACTAAAAGACATTAAAACATATAAAAATATATTAAAATACATCAAAAGACAATAGAATAACATTAAAAGTCATTAAAAATATATTAAAATAAAAAACATTAAAATATATTAACATACATTAAAATTCAAATAGAATAACAAACATTAAAAGCGATGCTAATATATATTAAAATATATTAAAAGACATTAAAAGGTATTAAAATACATTAAAATAAAAAACATTAAAATGTATTAAAAGACATTAAAAGATATTAAAATAAATTAAAATAAAAAACATTAAAATATATTAAAAGACATTAAAAGATATTAAAATACATTAAAATAAAAAGAAAAGACATTAATAGCTAACTGGATTAAATAAATTAGCACATAGAAAGTAACAGGTTCTCAACATTTCATAATAATAGGCAGGGAGGCTCTTGAGGGGGGATGGTACCCTCCGGCCAGTTAGGTTCGGCGACCGGACATCAGTTAAACAGATACAGGAGGAGACGGTACCCCATGATATTCACGATCACATACATACAGTAGATGATCTGCTGATGTCTTTAGAGGGCTACCAACAGTCGATGGGGACCCCCCCCCCCGGTCGATGAGGATGACAGCTTCTAGAGGGGTCTACCAGATTTCGATCCTTCTGCTGATGCGACGGAGGGCCGACAGGTGTAGACCGTCTGCTCGTCTACCCCCACCATCCCTGAGGCATCTACTTCAAGCGTCCACGAGGCTTCTACTTCCGCCACCCAGGACGCTGAGGCTTCGACCTCCCCCACACCAGCGGCGATCTCTTTGGCTTCTGCGGATGACAGGATCCCTGACGTCGTAGAGGAGGCTGGCGACGGGCAGGAGGGGCGGGTTGATGGTCAGAGGGGCCATAGGAGGGGGGGCAGGAGGGCGGGTTGAGGGTCAGGGGGGCCCACAGGAGGGGGGCAGCAGGAGCCCGCGCCTATCCCTGCACAGGCTGCCGCACCGGCTGTGTAGGTCGACCCATTCTTACCACCGGGAGATCTGTTGGTGTCTTACAGGCATCACCGAGCGTACCGGGTATGGAGGGAGCCGACTGTGGATCTGCCGCTGTTGAAGTTCCACCATCGGGCGACTCACCTACAGCCGTTTGACCCGTACATATTCGAGGTCCCGGGGACCTGGTGGCAAGATCTTATTCCATTGGGCATCCCGCAACTGAGGTCCCTCCATTGGGAGGGTGTGGACAATTTCACGGCCACCGCGTTCCTGGAGCATTGGCACCCGAAGACCAGCTCCTTCCTCTTTCCATGGGGCGAGATGACCATCACGCTGCACGATGTTGCCTGCCTCCTGGGGCTTCCGATTGAGGATCTGCCGTGTCTATCACATCTGGCCCAGGGGGCACTGATCCACATGATCGCTCAGTACTACCAGTTCACCCCACATGCCCTGACCTCATACAGACACGCTGGCGGCCCTCCCGGTACTTGGTTGACTGCCCAGTGGATCGCGAGCCACGGACCGCTCATCGGCCCCACCCCCGCTGATGACCCCGAGGCCGGAGCTGATCCTGAGCAGATTCGGCTGCACACGCATACGGAAGGGAGGTAACCAATGGATGACCCTGCACAACGTCGGTTTCTCCACCTTGGTTACCTATCCACCGTTGTCGCCGCGACTCTGTTTGTGGACAAGTCGCAGAGCCGGATCCCATGGAAGATTTTCGGCCTTGTTTGGGACATCCCTCGGACGGCCACCCTTGCATGGGCTGCAGGTGCCCTCGCATGTCTGTACATGAGCCTAGGCGAGGCTACCCGTGCAGGTGCAAAGGGTATAGATAGCTGCACGCCGCTTCTACAGGTACGAGTTCACGGCCTTGTTTGTTTTATAGTTCAGTAATTTTTATATTATATTATATTCTAACCACATTGTGTTTTGTGTCAAGGCTTGGATATGGGCGTACTTCCCTCGCTTCCAAGGCGATCAGTCCAGCGATCCGGCTAGGATGGCCGATCGACGCTGGTATGGGAAGTTCATCCCTCCGAAGATGCCCATCCGCTCGAAAGAAGAGGTCAAGCTGGCGAAGATGAGAAAGATGCGGGACGAGGTCGACCAGCTTACCGCCGCCGACGTATGTCTTCGAGGCTCTAACTATATTACATATATTTCGTAAATTTGAATTACGCTTGATTTTATTAATTATAGGTGGAGTGGATCCCCTTTGGGCGTGATCGGGACTTCGACGGTGAGTACCGTCAGTCCACCTATCGGGGAACCATCACATTCTGCGGGGAGGAGGAGCCATTCTGCGGTGAGTATCGTCAGTCCACCTATCCTGCAAACCAAAACAAAGTCCCACGTAGTTCGATATGGCCGAGTCACAAGGCAATCGTCGTCTCCAAGTTTGTCAGGTACGAATACGTTTCGTATAGTGAATATATTTCGTATGCCTTGCGTTTTGTTTATATTTCCACTAAGGTTATTACAATTTCGAGACTTCACCTCTGAGTTCTCGGACCCAAGGGTTTGGAATGACCGTAATGAAATGGTTACGCATTTCAAAGACTTGGGTCTGAGACATTGCATGATTTTAGTAATCAAGCGGTCTTGGACGGGGGCATCGAACCGTTCAGGCGGGGTTCTCCTTGCTTGCGAGCAGTATGGGGAGAACCGAACATGTGGGAGGAAGCTCCGAAGCACGCAATTGAAGATAAACGGTTGTCCATTCTCCCTAC
Organism: Persicaria maculosa; assembly: GCA_963922045.1. Lineage (NCBI taxonomy): Eukaryota > Viridiplantae > Streptophyta > Magnoliopsida > Caryophyllales > Polygonaceae > Persicaria > Persicaria maculosa. The sequence continues at coordinate 80,583,492 of OY998252.1, read as the reverse complement.
ACGGTCACGAAGCTCCGTCGGGTCACTGGGTTATGACGCTAACCTACGATGTTCATAACCATGGGCTTTCCACGAGCTTGAAGGGTCACGCCATCACCGGACAGATGACAGAGGGGGAAAAGAAGATGGCTAGGTGGATGAAGGAAATTGGTACTCCTCCAAAAGCCATTGGGTATGGATTGAGGCAGTTAGATGAGACAAGCGTCACGTCATCGCATTCCCTCACCAACACGCTCAACAGGATGGTCGCCGAAGAAAGGGTTAGTCGGACGATGACCCAAGATACCCTGCATCGTCTGCGGCAAAGAGGGTACTACTACGAGTTCATACGACATCCAGATGACGACGAGGTCTTGAGCGACCTCTTCCTCGCGCATCATGACAGGGTACGACTACTCCGAAGGTTCCATTATGTCATCGTATTGGACAACACGTACAAAACAAATGCGTAAATTACTTAATTACGATTACGTTATTGTACATATAACCAATTATAAAGTATTGTACATTTAACATATTTAAAGTTGCAGATACTGGATTCCATTGTGCGAGGTGGTTGGGTTCACACCCTTTGGCAATACTTACTGCATCGCCTATGCCTTAATGTCGCACGAGAACGAAGACATATACGCCTGGGTGTTGCGTCAGCTTAAGATCTTGCTTGGGATGGTTCAACCTCAAGCTATTATGACTGATCGGGAGCTAGGTCTCTTGGCAGCGCTAAATGTTGTCTTCCCCAACGTCCAGCATCTGCTTTGCTGGTTACACGTGACGAGAAGATGCAAGGAAGCTGCTCTAAAGATCACAAAGAATTTAAACCACGCTGGCACCTTCAAGGGCAACTGTTGGGGGTTGTTCCAATCGAGGTCGGAGGAATCATTCAACCGCCGTCGTCGGGCGCTACACGCTGCATGGCACCCATTCCTAGGTATGGTGGCGTATTTAGAGGCGGTGTGGCTTCCGTACAGCAGGAACATCGTACGATGCTACGTAGATAATGTCTTCCGTCTCGGCACCCGTACGACAAACAGATACACCTTACTTCATATCTCCGATTACAATATGATATGACATCAAACATTTAGTGGTATGCACTTCAATGTGTATAGAGTTGAGGGTCAACAAAAGGTTCTGAAGGAGGCACTGCACTCATCAACTGGTGACTTTCGCAACGTGATCGATGCAATCCATAGAGTCAACGATTGTCAACTACATGAGCTGCAAACTGCTTTGGAGATCGACCACTTCAAATGGCCAACGACGGCGTATAAAGTCAACCTTTTTGATGAGGTAAAGACTTTAATCTCCGAAAAGTGCTTCGATTATCTGTACAAGATGTGGCAAGATGTCGTGAACCAAAACATTCCTCCGGAATGCACGGACCGACATTGGAGGGTTGGTTACGGGATCCCTTGTGTCCATGAGATTCAGGCATACATCAGTTCCGGTACTCCGATACCCGTTCTAGATGGATTTGTCATGGACTGACATCGACGACACCCCACTGCCGTATGAGCTGTCATCTTCATACGCCTCCAACGATGTATGCGACGATGAGCTCCACCCACCCTCATCTGCAAGCGTCCGAAGGAAAGGGAGGCCTCGGGGGTCGAGGAATGCCTGCAGAACCAACCCGTTTCCATACTAGGAGTTAAGGGAAAGATTTGAGAGAGAAGAAGCGCATGCTGCTCGAAATGCTGCTCGACATCGTCCACAAGCGACCTCCGCTCGACGTGGACGTGATGATGTGTTCGGAGGGTTCAATTGGGGTCGAAACAACGTTGATCCCTTCATGCTCGGTCATATTGAGGGTGTGAGGGACACTATTGGAGATGGTCATTGTGGCTACCGTGCTTTGGCGTCATTGACATCACCGATGGGCGAGTCTGCTTTCCCGGAACTCAAAACGTTATTATGCAATCACTAGGAGGATCACGCCGATCTCTACGCCGGTTGTTATATGGGAGGGTACCCATTCCAGCAGTTCGTCGACTACTAGAGATGGGCAGGACCTGTGAATGGTTATAGGAGACGGTGGATAGAGCTACCCATCATGGGTTAAGTATTTGCAACGGTATATCAGACTCCTCTCGTCGTCCTAGCTTGGCATCATCCGTTCACATGTCTCCCCATGACCTCGCTGACACCTGCTACCAACCCTCAATCAGCAACCCTTGGTTTAGCCTGCATTGGAAACCAAGACCGTTTTGCCGCGGTATGATTTCAAACGTCTTATTTTATTACCTATTCTTGGTTTTCATCTATATGTCAATACTCTAACGCTAATTTTCCGTTCTCATAGATCTGGTTGCGTCCTAACGCTCCTATTCCGCCACCTTCGCCAGAATGGGTCGCACATCATCAACCGAGCATCGAAGGATGAGATGCTCCTTTTCAAGCTCGGTTTGACAGATTCCGAGCCTTACGTGTCGAGTCCGGTCGCCCTTTACACTTTTCCTAGATTTTATTCCACCAGTTTATTAAAATTATGTATGTAAACCTTTTTTCCGTTCCTTGTAACATTATTCGCATATTATCCGAATGAAAACCTTAACAATTATTGCTTTCCATTTAATTAGACCATAAATCCTTCAACTCCACTCGCTAAACCCTTCAATTTTTTCAATTAACGTTAAAAAATCCTCGGAAACCCTAAACCCTTAACCCTAAACGCGAAAAGCTAACTAGGGTTTGCACGTCGAAAGTAACGTGCAATATTTGCACGTCGTTAAGGGCGTGCAAATATTGCACGTTGTTAAGGACGTGCAAATATTGCACGTTACTTTCGACGTGCAAACCCTAGTTTGCTAGTCAAAGTGCACAGTTCCACACTTGCACGTTGTTAACGACGTGCATGCATAAGCACGTGCAAATCCTTAACCACCATTTGCGGTGTATCTAACAACACCCTTTTTTGTCACATCAATTATTTTTATAAATATTTGATATTAATATTTATATATTAAGAGGTTACAAAATTAATCTATCACTTTATCATGAGTTATTTATAATTAATATTTTACCTAAAAAAATTATATCTTAATTGGTTACAAAACTTATTATTTTATCTTGAGTTATTTTTATAAATGTTTCATATATGAGTGATAATTACGTTCTTAAAACTAAGTTTGTTTCCATATATGATTCATTTGATAATGCAGGACCAAGGCAAAGCTAATGTAAGTTCAATGTGGAGAGTATAACAATTCTGATCTGGCGAATTTCTATGTTTTTTTTTTAATATTAATATTTTACTTTAACCGCTTAAACAAAATTTAGGGGTTTAAACTAATTTACAACTTGATATGTTAATTTATTTTATGGCCGATTTGCATAACTGGACCAAAAAAAAAAATTTGTTTGCATAACTAGACTAGTTCATAGTTTTTTTTGCTAAGGGTAGAAAGTAGTCTATTTTTGCAAAGAAAAAAGGCAACCGGATGAGGAAGGTCCAGGGGAAGGGGAGGCCAGCACTGTAGCTACAATGTAGCTGTCAGCAGCTGTCAATGACATGTGGCACCAAAAGGCATCATCCGTTCATTTCAGAAAATTGTACACTGCCCATCTTACCAATAGAAAGAATTGGTCCTATCAATAGGCTAAACCTGTCTTTCCATACCTGGAGATATTTTGGAGAGAATCTGGAGGGGATTGACTGTAGCCGATTTGGCGGGCTGTTAGTGCAGTTTTGGCGCCAAAACAGGGTTCCTCCTTTGGGGAAAGGGGGGAGCATTTATGAGGGGAAAATGCAATGATTACATTGATGGTTGTCCCCTAAGAACATATATAAGCTTGAGAGGAGGATCTGAAACACCATAACATGCTCTGCAAAAAGTGAGGCAGAGTAGGAGAGAAACGGAAAGGACGGGGAAAAATTTGTCCGTTCATCCAAGGAAACGATACAGTCCCCATCCTACCAATAGAATTTTTATGTCCTACCAATAGTGTACAACTATCCTTTCATATTTGAAAAAGTGCAAGAAGTTTGTCCGGTGGCAGAGGCAACAATGGGTAAATGATATTGTACCTATACTTTGTAGTTGTTCCTCTTTCTTATAACATAACTACCCCCAGGTTGATCCTCTGTTCCCGTGTTGTACCCCAGGTGATAGGGTTTGTTTAAAGGTCGTGCTCGGCGGTTGGTGGGCTCCCGGGAGTGGGAGCTTGGCACAACCAATCATCAACCTATGTTGATTCCAAAATTTTCAAAAAATGTTATATGGAAATGAAATTGATGCTACTAGTCTATGCTCACTGTCGATTACCTCGTAACTCATCAAATATTTGGTCTTTACTATTACGATGATAAATAGCCTATTATGCCAATTGGTAGAGCGCTGTGTTTGCACACGTACAGAGATGTGAGTTCGACTCTCACGTAGACTAATACGGAGTGTGTCTTCATAAGTCTCCCATATATTGTGTTTTTGTAAAGCCAATTATACATTTACATGTTTCCAATAGTATAAATATATCTTACCATTAGTGTGCATCTATCCTACCATTAGTGTCAAGTTATACAAGAATTACTGAGTTTCCATTTTGATTCTACCAATATCGTTGTTTTCTCCTACCATTAGCTTCCATCAATCCTACCATTCTGATCCTACCAATATCGTTGTTTTCTCCTACCATTAGTTTTCATCTATCCTACCATTTTTGTGCATCTATCATACCAATTTAAAAAGCTTTCAAGGAAAATAAAGCTAGAAACCGTAGCAAATTATGTTCCAGATTTTTCAGAAAAACAACCAAGGGTAAAGGGTTTCCAGTCTACAATAGAAGATGAAGGAAACCTAAGTAACATTATATCCAAGGGTAGAGGCTCTAATTCAGTCGTTCTAGCATTGAATTAGATTGGATTCATGAATTTTGATTGATAGAAATTGGATTGAGATTGGGATTTGTGGATTGGTAATTGAGATTGAGATTAGGGTCAATTCACGCCTCAGTGATTACTAGTCTGGGATTTGTGGATTGGTTAATATCAATTCTACTTCTTTCCAATAGTACAAATATACCTTACTATTCGTGTACATCTATCCTACCATTAGTGTCAAGTTATAAAATTAATCAAAAAAAAAGTGTCAAGTTATACACATGAATTTCGGGGATTACATTTTTATCATACCAATATCGTATATTTATCCTACCAGGTTCACAAATTTGTCCTACCACTAGTCTATATATTTCCCACCAAGTTCATAATTTTATAAGTTCAGAGATATTCATAATTCATAAATTTGTCGTACCTGATGTCCATGTTTTGTGCCATATTTTATATTGACTTTATATCAATTTCTTTATACATTTCATGCATTTGGGTTAGAATAATACAAAATCTATGTATTTTATGCTTATTGGTGCATCTGGAGAAAATCACACTTTTCGCCATTCATTACTATGAATCAAGTTATGATGTCTTCATGAGAGTTGTAGCCCTTGAAGAGAGCTTTCCAACGCATGTTCATATGCGTCAATACGACGAACAAGGACTCGGGAAAGTGCGTTCCAAGAACAGAGCAGAAAGCTGAGAACTGAAGAGTGGTCGATATCAACCAGACTTGGTCGATATCGACCTAATCTTGGTCGAAAATCCCAGAATCGACTCGAATCGACCAACAGACAAGAAAACAACTCGATATCGACCTATAGTTGTCGATATCGACCAAATACTGCTCTATATTCTCCCAGAAGCCGAGATCGAGTGAGCTCAAGAGAAGCCGAGAAGATAGCTCGATATCGACCAACTCACAGTGACGAAGTCGAGGTCGATTCTGAGTCTATCCTGATTCCGAGTTGAAGATATTTCCAAGAGAAGATTCCTTACACATGAAGAATTGAGAAGATTTATCTTTTTATCTTTTTATTTATCCTAAGGGTGGAACATTTTATTACCCTATAGGATTTATCTTGTTTACCTAAATTAGATTTATTTATTTCTTAGTAGAATTATATCTTTAGATATAGGATAGATAGATTCCTTCCTTGGATAGCAAGGACTTGGGTCTAAAAATAAAGCCCATGTGGCTAGTTTTTATTCATTCCAAGAAGAGATACCGAGTAGGAGAGAGAGAGAGAGAGAGAGAGAGAGAGAGTGGAGGCCGAGAGAAGTTGTGAAGCGAGAGCGGAATTGGCTTCGTTCGGTTGTAAGCTCTGTTTAGTTTATTAATGCAATTTAATTTTCTTTTATTATTAATGTCTTTCCTTGCGATGAAGAACGAGTAGTCCACCTACTTCTAGGGTCGGGGTGAGCCTGACGATAGCCAAGCGTGTTTGAGGTAAAGATTCGACTTTTATTGTGTTTTGATCATCTACTACCTCTTATATGTTTATTACATATTTAATAGAGATCCATGTTAACAACTTGGATTATAAACATAAAATTGGTAGATACAATTAGGGTTTCTTGAAAGAGTTGCCTAATTGTTGGAAAAGGCAAAAGCTTGATCATTTGGTGTGATTGCATGATTATTCCTCTTATTCTTATCTTATGCATGTTTGGTTATCGTTGTTGCAAACCCCGGTCTTGGAAGTTTCTTTCATACAATTGTTTATTCCGAAATTCGCGAACTTGCTTTTATTTCCTTTCTACGCTTTTCTCGACTTCGACTACTGTTGATCGACGTCTACTGCTTACTGGTCGATATCGACTTCTGCTTGTTTTTGTAGCTGCAGGTACAGGTTTGGTCGATTTCAAGTACTGGTCGATATCGAGTTACCTGGTCGATATCGAGTGCTTGGTGGATATTGCCTGACGTCTGCAGAAGTGCCCAGAAATTGACTAAACTGGTCGATTTCGACTACCCTTGGTCGATATCAAGTGGTCCCTTGAAGTCGAAATCGACGTGAGATTGGCCGCTGCCTGAGATCCGCTGACCAGCTTCCTCGAGGATCGATCCTGACTTCCTATTGCTACATCGGGAGGAAGTCTTGTAATTATTTGCGTGGGTACGAATCTGGTTTGATTTATTTGATTATATTTTGAACTCGATTTCCTCTGTCGAAAAATTGGCGTCCTTGCCGGGGAGGCAATCATTCGCGCCTTAGGTAGTTAGATCTCACGTTTTCCTTGAGTTTTTTTTTTGCAGTGTATGCGTCGTTCTGGTGAACCACCTGAGTTTGACGCCTTAGACGACCCAGAACGTCTTATACACATACACTCTAGACTGAAAAAGATCATGGCGACCGCCGAAACACTAGCCCAGACGATCGAGAGGCTTCAAAGAGAGCTAGAAGCCAACAATGTTGCTCTCGCCGCTGAGAGAGCACGCACTGAGCAGGAAGCTAAACGGAGGAGGTAGGCAGAGGCTGAGCTTGCCCAATACCCTACCACTGCTGAGGATTACATGCACCCGACTCTTGTCATGCCTGAATCGGCTATTCTAATGCCTCCTAATAACTTTGAAATTCGCACTGCCTTCCTTATCGAAATTAAAAATAATGTTTTTTATGGAAGATTTAATAAATGCCCTCTTGAACATATTACTACTTCTTCCGATATGTGCCACACTCTTGCTGAAGGCACTACTCTTGAATATGTAAAAATGAAAGCTTTTCGTTGGTCCCTCGTAGGTCCAGCAATAAAGTGGCTACAAGGACTACCTGCACATTCCCTGACGACATGGGCTGAGGTATGGAATGCGTTCCTCAGCAAATTATTTCCTCCCGTCAAGACATCACTCCTTAGACAGAAGATTACTGCTTTCAAACAAAAGCCCAGGGAGCCGCTAGCACGAGCATGGGATCGATACGAAGATCCGCTGAGATCTTGCACTACTCATGGGCAGTCACCCTATGTCATTCAAGAGATCTTCTACAATTCTCTTGATCTGGCCGCCACGGAAAGGATCAACCAGTTCACTCAATATGAGTACCTCACACAGACACCAATAGAGGCATGGGCTACAATCGAAAGGCTAACCAACTTCGACAATACTTATGGGGCTCCTGCGAATTACGATGAAGACAACAACAATTATGCTAGGCCAGCCCCATCCATGCCCCTCTATGAGCCTTCTAAGGAGATTGATCCAGATATCAAGGAGCAGTACTATAGAGATCAGAATCGCAAGCTCCTCAAGCAAGTCAAGTATAAAACACAACACAACACCCGTTTACATACATACAGATGCAACATTAGCTGAAGCTAAGTGCTACAACAGCCATCAATTAACAAGGGGTTAAAAATAAAGTTCAGTAAGCTGGAAAGGAGAAACAATCAGATCTTATTAGCAATTGGACTCTGTGCAAGGTAAGGCTTTATCTCCGGTGAATCCAAGCCTATCCTACCAACTGATCAAGCATATCCTGCCAACTCAACAAATATATCTTAGCAATATTGGTAGGATCAGAATCCAATCTCATCACCCCATAACAAAAACCAAACAGGCAAACACGAAATTCCACCATCAAGTAATCAACCACAAACCAAGTAACCCTAAAGCAATCCAAAAACAACGACCAATACAAGCGGAAGTAGTATCCATCAACTGAAATTATGAAACAAATTCACTGTGACAGTCATACAGAGTAACAATCATGCAGAAAACATACTTCAGATTTCAATGTACATGCACAATTCAAAAAGAGATTGAATTAGAGGATTACCTTACGCTCCTGGCGATCCTGTGCATTAGGACGAACAACTTTATCCTTCATCTCATCATAGACCCCACATAATTGAAAACTGAAGGTCCTCTTCCAGAGCTTTCTTGTGCTGCTGTTCAATCTACAAAGAAGCTTCTCAGAAAGAGCAATGCTCAAGAGAGGAGTGAGAAACCAATCAGGGGAGAAAGAAGCCAAAAAAATGAAGGATTTACCGGAGAATCGATTAAACTGAGGCCTATAACCGAGAATTCGAGCCACGAACACTTTCGGTAATTGACAGGACAAAATCGTTGTGTTTCCTATCAAAAGAATATCCAAACTAACCAACTAGTATAGCTAGTACGTCCGGAGTCGATCCACATGGAACTACCGGTACTTTAAGCGTTATAATCACCAACGAGAGTAAACAAGGGGGGTTGTAGAGATGTAAAGATGAAAAGAACTCAAGAAGTGAATAAAGCTGATGGTTGTAGACAATGATGAATGAGATGTTTCACCTACGATTCTCAACTTTGGTTCGTCTCCTTGATCATAGTTCTTCCTTCTAGTTGTATCTTTTCTATATCCACTCTTATCTTGATTTAAATAGATTATTAGTCCTATGAGTCCTAATAATCCCTTATTCCTAGGAAATCTTAATACGGATTAAGGTTTAATCCTAGGAATAGCACTAAGTCTCAAGATATATAAAGCTTATAAGCAATATTAATTCCCTAAAGAACTAACATTTAACCTATAGTCAACTTCCTATACAATCAAGCTTTTCTATGAGATCCACTTAATTGTATTTGCTACTTCGGATTAGACTTCACAAACGTATGAATCAAAACCCTAGCAATGATGCAATTCTAACGAGGTCGTGAATCAAGGTAGAATCAACACCACAAGAAATAAAAGCACAAAGAAGTTGAAGTAGATAATAGAAAACAACTAGAATTCCAAACTCACAATTCAACAAAACCAAGTCTTGATCGTAGGCAAAACAAGATGAGTTTAGTTGCTCATGCTCCTAAACGTCGTCTCTCAATTCTTCAAAGGATAAAAGATTTCTAAAACCATCTAAAATAAGTCTTTATATATCCCTAAGTACCGTCATAAAACCCTATAAAATGTTTCCCAAAGATAGGCCCAACTTAAGAGGATGGAAAATCGGCGCTGAATCCGGCCTAGAAAAACCGCGGGTGCTTCCTCCTAGACCACGGGTGCTGCCCAGAATTGGTGTTCTGCTGGAATGGTCGCGGGTGCTGCCTCTGTGGCCGCGGGTGCGGTTTCTGGCTTCCCTTGTTCCTCTGGCCGCGGGTGTCGTTTTCTCTCTTGTATGCCCTTTGCATCTTCCTTGTGCATTCCAACTTGGCTTCTCTAGCTCGTTCTTGCCTCCATATGATCCATATGACTCTAATGAATGACCTCCTCCATTCTTCGAATCCAAAATCTGCAATTACTCGCTAAACTTGTGTAGATTCCGCACTTAAGTACCAAATGAGCAAACAAGTAAACTAACCCTTTAAAGTAAAATATATACATCTAAATGACCCTAAAACTACTCTATAATGCCTATCTAAATATGCATTATCAAACTCCCCCACACTTAGCCTTTTGCTTGTCCTCGAGCAAAACAAAACATTTATGAGTCATTCATCCCACAAACACAATCCTTCATGCAATAGCCTCATCAAAAGCAACATCTCATCAAAGTGCAAACATAGACAAGGCAAACAAATGTCCTAGCAAGTATTTATGTGATCAAGTAACCCGCATGCTTACACATCCAACCTCACCGGGAATAAAGTGTTTTCGATCTCACACAAGTGTTTAGGTTTATCAATTAACACTCAAACTCTATCCAAAATGCAACTAAACTACATAAGAATTGAAATTGAATCACAATCTCCACCGTGGATGTCATTACCAGCAAAAATCATCATGAGGGCTTTTATGGGTTGTAATGGGGTCAAGGTAGAAAACATAAGGTATGGAACAATTTAGGCCATGTGGTGCTCATAATCTGGGAACTAAGGAAGCAACCAAATCATCATACCAATCATGAACTCATACCATAACTCTACAATGTAATACAACTCCAATCTCAAGCATATAACTTTAGAAACCATACTCAACTCATTCCTTTATTCTTTTTTTCTTCTTCTTTTTTTTTTCTTTTTTCTCCCTTTTGTTTTCATGCTATATCAAATGATTTTCCTTGACTTTTACCCCTAAGTGAATTTTATCCTCCTTAGGTCCCAAGTAATGAATATACTAGCAATAATCAAACATCTCATAAGGGTACATCAACCATACAATCCACCACTAAAAACCATCATCCACAATATAAATATTCACCAACCATTCCTAATTCCCGGATGGGGTCAGGCTATAATTGGCTATGGAAAATCTTGTGGAGCTACAAAAGAATAGACAATTAGGCTCAAATTGGCTTAAAGCAGAGGATCATATGTAAGGTGGAATAGAGTCAAATATGCTAATAAAGGTGCCTTAATCATGTGAAATTTACCAATAACAAACATATATGTACAGCCTTGACATAGATAACAAAATCAATTCCAAGAGGTAGAAGCATTGGAAAGTATTCACACACATGAAACAAGAGCAAAAGGACTCGATGAAGTGCAGTCCCAATAAGGCCAAAAATTAAACTCGCAAGGTTAATTTTTTGTTGGATTTCAGTCATGCTAGGAGCTTAGATCATACAAGCTCAATTATGTTCACCTAGCTATGTTTCACATAAAAACAATAAGTGGAATAAGGCTAAAGAAATTCAAACATGTCATGGGACTTATATGATCATAATTTCAATAAAAATTTGAGAACTCACTTGGCTTGGTGGTTGTTTAGATAACGACATACTTTATGCAAATGCATGATTTTTTTTTCTTTTTCATTGTTTTTCATTTTTTTTTCTTTTTGTTTTTTCTTAAAATAAAATTAAGATGCAAAGCATTAAAACATGAATGTTATGCAGAATAATTTAAACATGCTCGATATGCAATGCAACCTACTGTGTACACTAATCCCCTCCCCCACACTTGAAGTTTTCATTGTCTCAATGAAATTAAAACAACAAAAATTATAAAGAACAGGGGAGAAGAAACGTAAAACTCACGTGCTCACTAGTATGGAGGAGGTGGAGGTGGGCACGAAAGGAAGAGCGAAGAAAATGAACAAAAAGGAGGCTGCAGGGCTGGCCGCGGGTGCTACCTCCTAGGCCGCGGGTGCTGCCTTTCCAGAACCCTCCCCAATATTGGCTGCGGGTGCGGTTTTTGGACCGCGGGTGCGGTTTCAGTGCTGTTCCCCAAATTTGTCGCAGCCGCTGCCTTTCCAAAGTGTTGCCTTTCCTACCTTCTTCGTTCTTCCCCCTGAAAGGTTAGTCTAACATGGCAGAAAACAATTTCCTAAAACCTACGACGGTTCTAATTATGCTAAGAAAAATGAAAAATTAATAGAGAAAATCAAACTTATAGTCTACTTACCTCGGGTTGCCTCCCGAGAAGCGCTTTTGTTTTATGTCGTTGGCTCGACTCATTTTGGTTGTCCGTTTAAGACTTAAGCATACATTGTTAGCATTCTCAAAAGTAAATCAAACTCTCGTGCCCATCCAAGAGATGAATGGATACAAAATATGAAAAAGTTGATAGAAAATAGTATAGAGTTCAAGAATCTTACCAACTTATCGTATTCTTGAGCCTGACTTTCGGTTGAGGGTATGTAAGTCCACCAACACAGTTTCGTTGGTAATGCATTGATGTAATGCTCCCACGGATCGTCATAATCACAACTACCTTCCCAATCGCAATAGTTGACTTTCATTACCTCTTGAGCCGCCTCAGTAGTTGGCTCAAGACTTGGTTCATCAACGGATGAGCTAGGGGTAATCTCATCAAATGGAGTGTTGTCTTCCTCCATCTTCTCAGTATGATTCCCCACAATGACCTCAATAGGCGAAACAAAAGTCTCAACGATTTGAGATACTTGGGGAAGTGACTCATTCTGCGCACATTGAAAATCCATGTAGCAGAAAAAATCCCACATCTCCAAGAGTCCTATATCTAATAAACCTCCATCACTCATGTGCTCAGCAAGGCTCCTTGTCTCCGTAGTCATACCATCAAAGATGCATAGAAGCACTTCCCTTGTACTAGCTTGATAACCCCATGAACAAAGATCATGAATGTACCCCTGCAATCTGGTAAAGTATTGATGAAAACTCTCTCCATGTAACTGCAATAACCTCACCTTCAACGTTGGTCAGTAGCACAATTGCAGACCATGTAAGTGGTCCACACCAAGGTTAGTAATTAAACACACAAAGTAAACAAATAATAGTTCCCCGGCAACGGCGCCAAATTTTGACAGGACAAAATCGTTGTGTTTCCTATCAAAAGAATATCCAAACTAACCAACTAGTATAGCTAGTAAGTCCGGAGCCGATCCACAGGGAACTACCGGTACTTTAAGCGTTATAATCACCAACGAGAGTAAACAAGGGGGGTTGTAGAGATGTAAAGATGAAAAGAACTCAAGAAGTGAATAAAGGTGATGGTTGTAGACAATGATGAATGAGATGTTTCACCTACGATTCTCAACTTTGGTTCGTCTCCTTGATCATAGTTCTTCCTTCTAGTTGTATCTTTTTTATATCCACTCTTATCTTGATTTAAATAGATTATTAGTCCTATGAGTCCTAATAATCCCTTATTCCTAGACAATCTTAACACGGATTAAGGTTTAATCCTAGGAATAGCACTAAGTCTCAAGATATATACAGCTTATAATCAATATTAATTCCCTAAAGAACTAACATTTAACCTATAGTCAACTTCCTATACAATCAAGCTTTTCTATGAGATCCACTTAATTGTATTTGCTACTTCGGATTAGGCTTCACAAACGTATGAATCAAAACCCTAGCAATGATGCAATTCTAACGAGGTCGCGAATCAAGGTAGAATCAACACCACAAGCAATAAAAGCACAAAGAAGTTGAAGTAGATAATAGAAAACAACTAGAATTCCATACTCTCAATTCTTCAAAGGATAAAAGATTTATAAAACCATCTAAAATAAGTCTTTATATAGCCCTAAGTACCGTCATAAAACCCTAGAAAATGTTTCCCAAAGATAGGCCCAACTTAAGAGGATGGAAAATCGGCGCTGAATCCGGCCCAGAAAAACCGCGGGTGCTGCCTCCTAGACCACGGGTGCTGCCCAGAATTGGTGTTCTGCTAGAATGGCCGCGGGTGCTGCCTCTGTGGCCGCGGGTGCGGTTTCTGGCTTCCCTTGTTCCTCTGGCCGCGGGTGTCGTTTTCTCTCTTGTATGCCCTTTGCCTCTTCCTTGTGCATTCCAACATGGCTTCTCTAGCTCGTTCTTGCCTCCATATGATCCATATGACTCTAATGAATGACCTCCTCCATTCTTCGAATCCAAAATCTGCAATTACTCGCTAAACTTGTGTAGATTCCGCACTTAAGTACCAAATGAGCAAACAAGTAAACTAACCCTTTAAAGTAAAATATATACATCTAAATGACCCTAAAACTACTCTATAATGCCTATCTAAATATGCATTATCAGTAATAGGAATCGAAATCAAAACGAGGAGGAAAATCAACAAACAACGAGAGAGAGCGAATAGGGAAATAAATTGAAATCCCTAACGAATATTCAGATCTGGAACAGGAAAACCTGGCACCGGAAGACGACGGAGGCGAACAATCAAGCGAGCTTTGGAGAGCTTGAAGAAATAAGAGAAAAAAGCAAAGGCAACACACAAAACAACCTCTGCAACTGCTAACCGTGATCGATCGAAGAGGAAGGCATAGAGGAGCTTGCGATTTCAGTACGGGAATGGAAGTAGGGAGAGAGGGAGAGAGAAGGACAGAACCCTAATCTGGAAGAAGACTGGCCGGAGAGTCGAACCCGTCGGGTTTGTGAAGGGCCGGCCGCAGATCGTCAGCCTCCCGTCGCCGCGGAACCATCGCAGGATCTCCTTCCTCTCCTCTCGGATCTCCCTCATAGTTGTGCCCACCGATTTACCTGTTACACCCGGTCACAAATAGTGCCAAAAAACCGGACAATTTACTTGCTTGGGGTAGATGGTCATTTTGGCCCATTTTTTGACCTGCTAGTCTAGTTTTGCAAATAGGCCCGGTTTTTTGTCTATTTAGTAGCATTTCCTCTTATTTTATTGAGTAACAAATGATGTGTTATTATTGATGTAAAGGCTCGGAATTTTAAATCCTAATTTTCGGAAAAAGGAAATTAAAAATGAATTTAAAGCGGATTTAATTTATTATTATTATTATTAGAATAATTAGGAGTATGATTAGGATTTGTTTCTATCCTCATTCTTGTAATCTCCTATAAATAGGTGTTTAATGATAATGATAAAAGTGTGGTTTTCTCTACCAATCTCTACATGGTATTCGAGCTCTTAGCCTAGCGGCTTCGATCTCACAAAATGCTTCCGCCCACCACAAAACCGCCTACAGCCACCCAGGCTTCGTCCACCACAAAACCGCCTTCGGGCAACCCTCTAACTGCCTTCGGGCAACCCTCTAACCGCCTTCAGGCAACCCAAACAAGGCTTCGACCACCCCTAAAACCGCCTTCGGGAAACCAAAGAAGGCTTCGTGCAACCAAACAAGGCTTCGGCCACCATAAAACCACCTTTGGGCGACCGAACAAGGCTTCAGCCACCACAAAATCGCCTTCGGACAACCCCAAATAATCCAGTCACCTCAAAACTGGCCACAAACACCTTAAAATCACTTCTTCCGCCAGCCAAAACTGGGCCGAATCCTTCCGGCCACTGCCCTTCCTCTGTCGGCCTCGACTGCTGATCCCGATTTGGTCGCTCCCTCGTCTACTGCCTCTGCTGCTGTTGCTGAATTGCCAACAACAAGACTCTGGCTAATGCGGACACAACGGCTACCACCACATGCCTTTGCCTATGTCGGTTTCCCACTGCATTCCAATTTTGGCAAACGCAATGCCCACCGATACCATCTTGAATTTTCATTAATTCAACCTCCATTTGATAAGCAGGATCTCCTTTGGCAATATCAAAAAAAAAACATTTATGATTTATTTCATATTTATTTTAGCTGTTATTTCATTTTATTCCATTTTTCAACTTTCGATATCTCGATATCTCCCATTTCAACTGTGGGGGAATATTAAGATATATATTAGAATTTATTTATTATTATTATTATTATTATTAGAATAAAAGTGTGGTTTTGTCCACCAATCTCTACATGTGTATATTATATAAATATTAAATAAATTGCAAATCAAATATTATATAATATTATTATCGGACTTGAATTTTATAAAAGAGAAATTTAGTAAAAGGGTTTTCAAGGTTGAAAATTGTTTTGATGAACGGAGAATTGATTTAATAAAACTAAAAAGAGGATTTTGGAAATATACTAACCTTGTCGGATTTGTCTTGAAATAATAATAAAATAAGTTGATGAAAGGGTAATGTTTTATAAATGGATTTTTTGGAAGATTTGAGAAAGCGTTTTGAATTGTGATTTGATCTAACTTGAGGTTTTAAAAGAGTTTTGGGAAATCTTGGGACAATGACTTACCTTGCCTAACGTGGTGAATAAATTTGATGACTTTTGTGTGATATTATATGCTTGAAGTAACATTAAGAGTAGACTTAATTATATTACTTATATATGTGTTAGGTGATCATTTGTGACATGTTGGCTTCTTGTATACCTAGTTGTTGCCTTTTGCTGTTCTGCACTTCCAGGTGAGTTCCTATATGAGCTCACTCAGATTCGAAAAGAAATCTCCCTACTTGTAGCCATGTGCATACTAGGTGCTTGTATTCATAATAAAGCATGCCATGTAGTATCCTGCTAGGATTGCACTCATGATTGAGCATTCGTTTACTCATTGTTTTTGTAAATAGAACGATCGTTATCTGTGAAGTAACTAGAGTCTTTGCTAATGTTATAGGATGGCCCAGTCCCATCGGGTCCCCTCCTGAGTCAATCGAGTCATGGAACTTCCTTTACTTATATTATGAGCTACCTGCGGCCTTTATTGTGGATACGGGTTGGGCATGCGTGCCCCCCGATTATAATGGAATGCATTCACGAGCTGGCCAATCTCCGCCTTATCGGAAGGGGTTGGAGGCAGGAGAGGGATATACCACTTGGTATTCGGTGCTAAGGCCTTATTATATTTACGCACTTGATCTTAGGAGTATGTTAGTTTGTTAATATTCCGTCTTGCATCTAGAAACATCTTTATTAGGACTAGCGTGTGTACGTGTCTGATTGTTTGGGATTATATTGCGTAGGGCTTCGATCTGACACCGCCCCGCATACATATTTTTATAGGTTTGTAACCGACCTTGTGGTATGATTTGGTGTTTTGTGTTGATAGGCCTTGCGTGAATTCTTTTACTTGTAGAATGTGAATTATACCTGCTGAAATCCTCACTTGTGTTGGTAATAATGATATTATGTGCCCCGATAATATGTGACAGTATGATGTTGCGATGTTGGCATGATATTACCTTTCACTACTAGAAATTTGCTATTTAACATTGGGTAATAGCCGATGTCTTTCAAAAACAAAATCGATATCTATGTGGGTGTTGTAAAAAGTCAAAAGTTTTTCACATCGGTCAGAACCCGATGTCTATATTATTTATAACATCGTTTCTAATTATAAAAACGATGTTTTAATATGAAAGAGACATCACTTGTATAGAAATCCTACATATGTATATTCATTTTCTCTCTATAATTTGTAATGTTTTTTTTCCACGCAAAATTTAGATATATGGAATACATACAAAACCGATGTTATTGCATATATTGAAATCGTTTTTGGTTTTAAAGCCATTGTTTATATATAGTAAAGACATCCTAAATTATTAATTAATCAGATGTGTTAAGTTCGTAAAACTGGTGTGTTTAGTTCGTAGAAATGATGTGTTTAGTTCGTAAAAGTGATGTGCTTAGTTCGTAAAACTGGTTTTTTGTACGTAAAGCTGATGTGTTTGGTTTGTAAAACTGATGTTTTTAGTACGTAAAACTAATGTGTTTAGTTCGTAAAAGTGTTCTCTTTTGTTACAATAAACCGATGCCTTTTGCCCATAAACCTGATGTGCTAGCTTATGAAACGAAGCAATTTGGTTCATAAACCCAATATCCTGTATATATACACACATACACCAAACCACAATACCAACTAAAGAGAACATATCCGACATTCTATCTTAAGAACCAAACCAAATCAATTTAGTTCATAAACCCAATATCTTGTCTATATATACACATACACCAGATCAAAGTACCACAAGGAATGAAACTTAAAACTTCTGAGTTATCTTTCACCTGTGCAGATGCACCTGCATAAACCTTTACAAAATACCAATAATGAGAGATCCATTTGAGCATTTTAAATAAAACATATGAACCTCAAGATGTATAAACCCGGACAGGGAAAAGAAACATTATATTCTTTAAAGAAGACCTCCTTATTGCCTAGTGAACTATCAGATTGTAGGTCCTATCCATCCAAATTCTTACAACTGGGAAGATTCATTAAATGCAGCATCAAGTCATACAAATCCACACCACATGACAATTTCAATGCACCAAAAAACCTCCAAAATCACCATTCAACAGTTAAAAAAATAATCCCGACATCAAACCTAAATTAGTATAAAAAGGTTTAAAATCTCATTAGAAAGTGGAAATCTCAATTGTTTGGAGTCGTACCTATTATCTCAAAACGACGAAGGTTCATTAGGCTTCCAATCTTAAGTGCTTTAAATCCCCAATCGAGCTCGATAATTCCTCAAACTCAGAATAATCAAGATTGAGAATGCACAAACACTCGAGGTTAGACAACAATCCCTTCAGAAAAGCTTTACTTACATAACCTGTAGGGCTGTCACCCACAATGATGGCAAGGTTCTGGAAATCATAGTTGAACTAAGGTAAAACACAAGAATGACAACACAAGAACTGAGTAGAATGGTAAAAAAAAAACACTCTTTCTTATTCTAGCATTTACCATGGCACCCTCCACTCTTGGCTGCAGTTAGAAACAGGGTAAAAAAAACACAAGAATGACAACAAATAAATTGATGGAGATGTGAGAGAGACATCTGATGTCAAGGACGTAAGATTTTGTTATGCATGCATAAGTTAATGCAGATACGGACATTCATATTCACATATACAATAACCTAAATCTGGTACTTTTAGAGAGAAAATGCATCGTCTGGTTGGAAAATGAGAATGACCAGTGACCACCTTATGATGAAAATGCATCGTATTGTTGATAAGCTACTATTTCTACCATATGTAAAGTTGAACTAGATAAATTCAATTACCCCAAAGTTACCTGAGTGCCAATCAAAAGGAAAACATAAGCTACTAGTGCTATCTCCAAAGAAAGTTCTCGGCTTGCCAGAATTTCCTAACCCTTGTTCTTTATATAACAATGAGATATAGAGAGTACATAGTTTACCTCTTATTATTTTATTTTATTTTTAAAAGAAGAGAAATTCTATATATAATCCAACAGTACAAGTTCTAAAGTCTACTTGAGAGGAAACGAAAGTTGTAAAAGCATATATGTGTAGTAGCACCATGGGACATGGTCATCAACTTTCAATGGTCAATTACCACTTCTTTTCCTCAATGTTTATAGTCAGAAATTTAGTCATTTAACTTTATATATATATATATATATATATATATATATATATATATATATATATATATATATATATATATATATATATATATATATATATATATATATATATATATATATATACATCCAAAGCCACATCATGAATTACCACGTACTCCTTCCTCTTCCATTTTATGAAAGAACTTGGAAGCCTAACAAAGAAAAAAAGAAGCAATGATCATATACAAGTATTTTCTAATTTGGATAAAGGTAGAATTACGCATCAATATACAAGTAATCACATGTAAATAAATACTAAAACAACACAAGACTTTAGAATAATCGATTGCAAACTGCAATCGATTTCTTTCAATGCAGACACGGAGGTAGAAACCAAGGATAAACAACCACACAAAGAAAGACAAATACAAGCTACCAGCTTGTCCTTGACAATCACACACATTTCCGAAACAAAAGCAACTTAATATACAAAGACTTTTAATAATGTTTGAGTATGTTAAATATCACAATCACGACTAAAATAAAAAATTACCTTCTTCCGTCTCAATTAACCAAACCTGTCAACAGACAACAAGACCAGAAATAATACAAGCAATGCAGGGAGTTGTCTCTCTTCAACTCTTGGATTTGGAGTGTAACGATATGAGAAACTTTCTTTAACAGCGAAGAGGCCTTCCCATTGCTTAAATCCCGAGTATTCTTTCCGTCCACATCAAGCGGATCAACTCCAAAATCGTCAAAGGTTTCAAGTTGACTGTTTAAAATCATAATCAATGAAACATCATAATACAAACTGCATATTTTTCCTTTGAATTCTTACAGGGGTAAGGTTTCCAACCTATTATGAAGTTGTAGCTTCTGTTTCTGAGTCCTTTGAGTATTTGGCTCAAGAGTAGTAAAGACGCCCTTTTGTTTCAGCTTCTCCTCGAAAGCAGCTCTCACGCTTAACATCTTCACACTCTGTGAAGTGATTGACTCCTCCTGCCATATATTTCATATGTTATGTCCACCCTATAGGCTGAATTTACCACAAAGAGCTCTGGAAGAGGAAAATGAGAAAATTAGGGGGAGAGAGTATTTACATGACGCCTGTGCTTCTTTTCCTGTCCCTTAACATTTGAACTGCTGTTTTTAGTGTATCTACTTTTCTTGACTGTAAAACAAGCAGAAATCAATAATTTATGTTCCCAAGTACTTGTACCAAAATAGAAAATATTTAAGTATGAAACTGGAGCCATAGGAACAAAAAAATAAAATGAAGACACAAAGTGGCTTAGAAAGAATGCAGCATGAATCACCTTTGATTCCTTTGAAGCAGTTTGTTCCACGACCACTGGCAATATGGTACCACATAAGTATTGTCATTTTATATCAATACATGTATGATTTGTAGGGAGGATGATTCACTCACATTTGATCTGTTAGAGCCTCTTTGGACGGTGCTCCAGGCTTATCGGTCTTATTCCCAAGTACAAGGGGAGGGATGCCTATCAGTGAGGGTTTGCTAACCAGATCATAAAGCTCGCTCCTTGAGATGCTTATGTTATCATGATCAACAGCATCAACAACATAACTGTGAATAAAAAAATCAAGTAGGCAGATTAGCAGAACCAACAAGAGGCTATCATCAAAAGATGAGGAAAGATATGCATTAAGTGATTGTACCTTCATACAGCTCAACGTCGAAGATAAATGATTCTTACAATATTAAGAAATGACTATATGTAATAAAGTTCAAAATGGTTCATAAAGAATTATGCAAGAAAGGCAAAAACAATACTCACACAGGGCATATCTTCCATTAGACATTAATGCTGGTTTCTAACATTCATTAACAGCTTCAGGTTAAGGAAGAAACAAAGAAAATCCATTCAAGTAAGCACCCTCAACTTCTTCCTAGCAAACAAGAAATTCGTCCAAATAAAACTGTTAATAAACTTCAAGTGTATCATTTATACACACAATGAGACAAAATCCACAATAACAACCAGTCAACCACTAAGGAAAAAAATCATATAATTAGGCTAGAAGTTCTATCAACACCATCTCAAAGTCGAAACTTCTCCGGGTAAACCCCAATCACAGCTATAAAAGACATTTTCCAAAATCCTGTACAACAAACTTTAGCAGAACTAGTTTTCCATATGTACTCAATCTACTTAAACCATCATTCAACCATCATTCACAGCATAGAAAATTTCGCAACAGATACAATTAAGTCACTACAAAATTAAAGAATCCAAAGAATATAATTATCTTTCTTGTCCAAACCTCCAAAGATCAGCATTCAAAGTAGTGGCACAGCATCACAAAACAACACTGCATTCGCCAAAACTTTCCAAATTTATACATGAAAATATGGGTGTGAAAAACTTCTTCAAAACAATTCGTAAAAATGAAAGAAAGTGCGAATAAGAAATGACATTACTTTGGATCTGGAAACCCAAACAACTAGAAAATTGAAAAACTAAAACCTAGATCTAGCTCATTCTAGATCTAGAAAATAAAATGAAGAGGGATGATAAAGATACCATACTGATCTAGGAAAAATTGAAGTAATGAAATTTGAAGACTGAATAAAGAGATAGAGACCACCATTGATGGAGCAAAGTTAGGTTCGACGGAAACCAGAGGCCACGCACCGGAGACACGATGACGAGAATGAAAGGGGTTTCACCGCTGTTGAGGAAAGAACTGAGAGATGGGAACGAGACACAAGAGGCGGGATTTTGCCAGAGAGCCTACAACACCACCGGAGCCACCCTTGAGTTCGAAAGCCGTCGAGATTGGAGGAGGAAGGGGTTGGGGGTGAACAGGGAGGAGCCTTTCGCTGTCGCGGAAGGCTGAGTCGGGGATGTTTTCGGGTTTGGCTCTTTTCTTGTGGCTGAGCTTCTGGTGGCCGAGGTCTGGATGGCCTGCTCGGTGGCAACGGGGTCGGCTGGGCTGCTGGTGGCCGACATCAGGTCGGCTGAGTTGAGGGCGGCGGAGTTGGTGGTTAGGATTTGGGTTTTCCGCTTTCTCGCTCTAGGGATTTAGAAGAGGGAATGATAAGGTAAGTAGTCGGGTGTGTTTCTTTTTTCTTAAAAATTTTCGAAGTGTTGAATTATTTTGCGTGTATTTCATATGGGCGGGATTTGCCCCGCGCTTAATTTTTTTCCAAAAACATTTTTTTAACATCGGTTAAAAAAATAATGTGATGTCTATTTTATTTTTAACATCACAAATTTATTAACCAATGTCAAAAATTATTTTACATGGCAGGTTTTTCTGACCGATGTTAATGAACCGATGTTAAATAGCAGAATTCTAGTAGTGTTTGCTCGAATTATTATTAGCATGAGGTTATGTGATAACTTGTTTTGCTATGTCGATACCTGATATTCTACAATACTTGTTGAGCATGATAGTATCTTAGAATTTATGACATGTGACCGTTTTGGAACGATGAGAGATAATGATGTATAAACTTGGTGTGAAGTCATGTTATATTGTACTGACGTGAAATATTTGAGGACTAAGTGACAGTAGCATGTAGGGTCCATAGTGTAAGGTATATGTTATCCTGATATAATGGTATGCAATGTCCTGTTAAACTAAATGTTGTCGTGATGCTATTTTGTGCTGCTATGTTGTTAGACTTAGCTATTGTTGAACCATGAAAGCATGACCCATTCTATGTTGACGACTTGAACTTAAATTGCTGAAATTTACGTGATTGTGGTGATACCTCTATGCAATGATATTTTAAAAATTGCTTTTCAGCTAGGTCATTGGCTATGAAAATAGTGGGTATCTTGGTTTGCCGAATCTTGTTGAAATGAATTTTGTTGTGCTGACTTGTTGCCCTTCTGTGGATTGACACCCATTTGTGACCAATTCTGTTATATTGTTAGTCCTAAGTAGGATACCATGCTGATATGGTTTGTTGGGGTTGAGGCTTGATGTGTTTGTGTGTTGCCCTTTCAAAAATGACATTCCTGCTTGATGCATTCTTATTTCGTTGACACCTAGAACATGAAATGCTAATGTTAAGTGTTGACGTTCAAATATACTGGTGTGCAACAATGTTAGTAATGGCTATTCATGTTACGGTTTTGGCGTGGCCAATTTCGGCGGTTGGTTGGTTATGACGTGTGATGAAGGGTTTATTTTCAAACAAATAAATTTATAAGATCGAAACCCCGCTATAGTATAGTAGGGTCAAGTTCGTCTGTAGGGAGAAAGTCAGTGACTCAATTCTAGTTACCAAAGAGCAAGAAATAGCAAGAAGAAATGACAAATATAGAGATTTTTTTTGGGTTTTAAAGTTGCTAGATTTTTTTGGAATAATATCAATAATATGAAAGATCTAGGGCATAGGGATCACGCGTACCACAACGATAATCATACAAGCATTGCAATGAATCAAGATGAATCAAGTAAAAATGTTTTTATCTATTAATTAGGTCAACTTGCATCAACCTTAGCAAAGTAATCAATTTATTTTCACAAATTAATAAACTTTACTAACAATCTTAATTAGGTTATCAAACTTTCGTTTCAAAATCCTAATTACTATCTAATTCACAATTCAATCTTTCAATTCAATTGCAAAAGGGAATTTTCCCAATTTTCATTGAGTACTTAATCACATAAGATAGATAAAACCAATCAATTCATCAATTCATAGCAAAATTGCAAGCATAACTATCGTTGGGATCACCCTAACCCTATAAAAGGCGACTACTCACGCATAAACATGGTAGACATTGTAAAATTCATGAAATAAATA
Organism: Persicaria maculosa; assembly: GCA_963922045.1. Lineage (NCBI taxonomy): Eukaryota > Viridiplantae > Streptophyta > Magnoliopsida > Caryophyllales > Polygonaceae > Persicaria > Persicaria maculosa. Next base: position 80,559,394 of record OY998252.1, on the reverse strand, counting down.
AAAATCAGAAATTCAAATTGCTTAAAAACCTGAGAATAACGTCAACAAAGCGTCACAAAAAGCCTCACAAAACGTTCTCCAACTTTCCCCGAAGAAATCGCTTTAAAAAGCTCTCAAATCCGCTCTCAAACGCTCTCTAAACGTGTGTTCAAAATTCTAAAAGTGTGCTGAAAAAGAGGTGGGAAGAGAGAGAGTCCTCCAAACCCTAAAAATCCTATTTATACTTAATAACCCATAAACTAAATTAGGAAATAATAAATATATCAATTTTATCTATAGTCTATCTAAGAAAAAGTGTAAAAATAATCAAATCCGGGTAAATAAGGTCCGCTGGGAACCATACCTAAGCGGGTGACCTCGGTACCGACCCCCCTTAGGGTCGCTATGACACACTGTTACTTTTTCTTGCTTCGCACTTCCAGATTGAGCCTCTGTACCGACCCCCCTTAGGGTCGGTATGGGGTCGGTATGACAGTAATCCATCTCGGGCTTAGAGAAATGCCCGTATCTCCTTCGTTATAACTCCGATTGCTTCCGTTCTTTTTCCTATGCGCTCTAAATTCTCTTCCGCTTCTTTTCTATCTTCAAAATTTCTTCAAAAACAGCTTCCAAAATTCTGTAAAACACACAAAAGCTAGTGAAGACATCTATTTCTCGTTAAAATATGAAAACTTATGCAAAAGACAATAAACCCAATGCAAAATTTATGAAAATGACTCAAATTAGTGACAAAACACATGGAAAAATATGACTAAAACCATGCACATCAAAATACCCCATACTTAGACTTGCTTGTCCTCAAGCAATAACCAATACCTACAACACATCCTTCAAGTCTTCGCCCTTGTCTAAAGCAACATCTCAAGTAGTAGCAATATAAAACAAGTGAATTTAACATCATCACACATATATGAGCGATCCATAGGCATAGGCAATATAAATCCAACCTCACAGGGATAATGTGTTTACACTCAACTCTCAATGTGTTTAGGCTATGAAGATCAACTTGTTTAGGCTATAAATCCAACCTCACAATCCTTTAAGAACCCCTAATTGTCTCTACTGATTTTATGTTTACAATCCAAGTTGTTAGCATGGACCTCCATTAGATGGGTAATAAACACATAACAAGTAGCGCGCAGATGCTCAAAACATGAAAAAAGTCGGATCTTTACCTCAAACGCGCATGGCTATCGTCGGGCTCGCCCCAACCCTAGAAGTGGGTGGACTACTCACGCTTCATTGCAACCTCAGACATTGATGTATGAAAATAACAACTTGCATTAAAACCAAACTGTAGAGAGTACAACCGAACAAAGCCAACTTGCTCTCGCTCCTTTGCTCCACTCGGTCTCACTTTCTCTCTCTACTACTACTTCTCCTACTGAAATTGAATGACTAGAAATCAGCCACATGGGCTTTATTTATAGGCTTCTAAACCTTGCTATTCAAGGATAGAAACATCTATCTATATCTAAATCTATATCTAAAAAGCTTAATGATAAATAAATGGCATAACATAATTAAATCTAAATAGGAAATTATATCTAAAGTGTCTCAAGTGGATAGAACTCTCTTCTTCATGATAGATGTTGATAATTCGGATAGACTCGGCTATCCTCGGCTCCAAGGACTCCAACTCCGAGTAAGACTGCATCAACGCGTTACGCGGCTTCTAGAGGCTTCCTCGATCTCGAGTAAACCTACTCGATCTCGAGTAGAAGTGTCATCGACTGGGCTTGGCTCGGCGTCTCGGGTTGTTGGTTCTCGACAGGCTCGGACTTGGCTCACAGGCTTGGTCGATCTCGAGTGCCCTTGTCGACATCGAGTAAGGATGGCTCGTCGACTAGTGTGGCTTGGGCTGGTCGGGCAAGTCTTCTCGATGTGCTCGGTCATGGCTCCACGGCTTTGTCGACCTCGAGTAACATAGCTCGATCTCGAGGAAGGTGTCTGGCTTCCAGGTCAGGTCGAGTAACTCCTCTTCGACTCCGGGTGGGTGTTCAGGGCGTTGTCGACATCGAGTAAGGCCTACCCCATCTCGAGGACGGTGTGGGAGTCAGGTTACTCTACTCCTTGGCTTCTCGACATGGTGTCTTGATCAGGGGTTGTCCGGGCATGATTCATCGATATCGACTAATTGTCGATGTCGAGTAACTTGGAGCTCCGGTTCTTGCTTCTTGATTTTTCTCCCGAAATGGTTTCATATTCTGCAATATTAAACAGAAACTTATGTAGATCTCCATTTCTGACAAATAAGCATATACTACATAAATCCGACATATTCCCAACCCGAAATATGCAAAATGTAAAGAATATGGAACTAAAATATGCATAAAGACATGGCTACTTTAGTGACATCAAATCACCCCATACTTAGACTTGCTTGTCGTCAAGCAATAACCAAACAATAACCAAGACCTACAACACATCCTTCAAGTCTTCGCCTTTTGTCAAAAGCAACATCTTAGTTTGTAGCCATCTAAGACAAGTGAATTTAACGTCATCACACATATATGAGCGATCCATAGGCATAGGCAGTATAAATCCAACCTCACAGGGATAATGTGTTTACACTCAACTCTCAATGTGTTTAGGCTATGAAGATCAACTCTCAACTCGATTCCATATACAATCTCATAAATATTGCAATTTAAATATGAATCCACTTCGCAACCAATTATGAAAATGCAACAAGAATTATCAGGAGGACTTCGCTCAATAGAAGTCTTCAAAGAAGATTCCATTCGGCGGGGTTGTAATGGGGCTTGGTAAGAAATAATAAGGTATGGAATTATTTGGCCATGTGGTGCTTAATAAAATTCAGGAATCAAGACTCCTAAATCTCCAACACGACCAAACCATAACTCTAAATCATATGCATCAACCAAACTTTCTAATTTATCTCAATAAAGTATGTAACCTTTCAAACTTCATCAACCTCTCCAAAGTATGTATCTTGCGAATAATGAAAGAAATAAGGTAAATTTGGCTCATGCACTTTATTCCCAAACATATATACTTTTTTCTCTTCTTTTTTTGATTTTTTTTATATAAAATAAAACTTAATGGTGCATTTATAAGGTGAGCCAAAAATCCTTTTACATAATATGTATAGCAAGATAAAAATTTAAAACCAACCCATATCTCAATAATTTCAACAATCCTTCCTACTTGAAATGAAACACAAGCTCATCTCTTCCGCAAATCATCATTCCAACCAACTCTAAGTCTTAATTCCCAAATGGGGGTCAGGCTCAATTTGGCTAAGGATAATTTTGTGGAGTTTGCAATAAAAGTCTCAGGCTAATGTTCTGGCTTCAAGCAGGGATAATGCAGGGTAGGTAAAGAGAGGATAAAATTGGCTTAAAAGGTGCCTCCATCATTTAAATCTCATAAACATATAAATGCATTGGCTTTGAATAATTATCACAACATTTAGAGATGCATAGGAAGAGTAAATACACTCAAGAAAGCAGAGGGATTTTTAATGTTCTCCCTATAAGACCAAAATTCTCACTAGGACAATTTCTGTTGGATTTTAACCTTTAGCTTAGGATCATATGTGCTCAATTTCATCACAAGTTCACAATCCACATAAAAACAATTTCGAGGACTTAGGCTAAACCATCCAAACATGCCATAGGATTTATATGATCAAGTCAGTCATTATTTATCATCATAGGACATCTAAGTTAGGGTATAAAAACTAAAACAATGCAAAAAAATTAAACATGCATTTTTTTTCTTTTTTCGACATTTTCTATTTTTTTTTCTATTTTTATTTTTTTCTAAAAAAACAAGACTAAAGTATGACAAAAAACTTAAATGCATAAAATTTAAACATGAATGCATAACATAAAAATCAAAATTTCACCATGTAAAACCAAAAGCAAGACTAAAACATATAATAATGATAATGAGCCCCTCCCCCACCCCATACTTAAAATTTACAGTGTCCCCACTGTATAAAAATTAAATAAAAACAAGAGTAAACGAAGGAACTCATGAGATAACATATCAAGGAGGGCGAATCAGTGCTGGTCGAGGAACAAGGCTTGTCGATCTCAAGTACAGGGTACTCGATCTCGAGGAGCTTCGTCTGCGTCCAGTGGCTTCTGAAGTCAAGGAGTTTTTGGTGGCTTAGTCGATATCGAGTTGACCTACTCGACATCGACGAGTTTCTGGGCCGCTCCTCCTTGTCGTCGTCAACTTGGCCTTCGTCGATTCTGACTATTTTTCAGGGACTTCTTTATGCCACTTTTCGCGATCCTTATATGCTTGCCGACCTAAAAGTGTTAGATTGTACACAAAAACAAGACTATCCACATGAAGTATTCTAAAAGACATAAAACCAAAACCAAAAACCAAAAACCAAAAAGTTCTAAAGTCCCAAAATTCATAAAGTTTTATATACATGCTCTAGATTTTAGAGTCGCTAGGCCGACTTCTCCGTTTGCGCTCAAGGACCATTAGTGTGGTGTCCGCTCATGCTTGGCCCTTCTCCTGGATCATCTAGGTCCTGATGGTAGTATGCAAGCTCAGCTGAAAGGTAGTTGCTTGCATCATCTCCCTTCTCTTTCCTCTTCTTCCTTCCAGCTCTTAGCTTTCGCAGATTTTCTCGCCACGAGGCCTTACCTCCCCTTAAATTATTGATAATTTTCTTTATGGACTGAGGGGGAGTAGAATTCATACCTGAACTTACCTTTTCGGACCCAAAACAGAAATCTTTGGGCCGGGGGCTTGTCGATATCGAGTACGGCTGGTCGACCTCGAGTACAGGGACCCCATACTTAGGCTTTGGGCAAGTCAGTTGCTCAACAGAGGAAGTCGACATCGACAAAGTCTTATCGAGATCGAGTAGAACCCTTGTCGAGATCGAGTTGCTCTTGTCGAACTCGAGTACAGTGCTGGTGCTTTCCTCCGTTATCTGCTTGGTCCCGTGGTTGCTGATGCTTTTCACCTCCAGCCATGAAATTTCCTCTTTTGCAGGGCCAAAAGAGAAATCCAAAACCTCATCGCCTATGGTGAAGGTGAGCGAGCGATTCTTAACACTAATTCTGGCATCTGCAGTTGCTAAGAATGGTCTACCAAGAATAATAGGGCTAGTAGGATCTTCAGCACAGTCTATGATAAGGAAATCTGCTGGAACAAAGAATTTATCAACCTAGACGGGGACATTCTCAACTATACCTGTAGGGATGACTACTATATTGTTTGCCATGTATAATTTGGCATCCACATGCTCTATGCATCCTATTTTGACCTTCCGTCAGATTGATAAAGGCATGATGCTCACACTTGCTCCTAAATCACACAGAGACTCATATTTATATTGTCCAAAACCCACAGTAACAGAAAACTTACCAGGGTCAGGGTCTCTGAGATGGATCGCTTCTTACCCAGGATTTCCTTCAGAAATTTGACAAATCTAGGCATCTCTTGCAGGGCTTCTGTAAAAGGAATAGAGACATTCAGTTCTTGTAGCATATTAACAAATCTGGTAAACCTACCTGCAGTGGGATCTTTCTGTGCTTTGGAAGGGAAAGGCAGTGGCTTTTTTAGCTTCGGAGCCGGATCAAACGTCGGAGGTGTCGCAGAGTCGTCGACGTCGGCTTGCTGTTCCTCGATCTCGACTAGAGGCTCCTCAAGATCGATTTGGGTGGTCGACCTGGAGTTGCTGGGTTGCGCAGTGGGGTCCGAGCTTAGCTTCTGGTCTGTGTCAAGCAGCTTTTTGTCGAGGTCGAGTAGAGTCTCCTCGAGATCGAGTTGGGTCTGCTCTATGTCTAGTTGCTGCTCTGCCTTGTCTTGCTGTTTCCTGACCTTTGGCTCGTGTAATTGATGCCCACTTCTGAGTTTGATAGATGCGACGTGTCCAGTCTTCCCTTTAGGATTTGGTTCTGTTTGCCCAGGGAGCTGTCCGGACGGTCGTGGGATTTGTGCAGCGATTTGACCCATCTGGGTCTCTATTCCCCTTTTCCAGATGTCCAGTTCTCCAAATTTTGTAGTGATGTTCTGGAACTGGTTGTTGATGGTGCCCTGATTCCGACGCATCTCCTCAAGGATTAGCTGCAGATCATCCTTCTTTTGATCCATTTCTGGATGTCCTGGAGCTCTGTAGGGTGGGGGATTTCTAGGAGGACCTTGGTTCCACTGTGGTTGATAGAACCTTTGATCTCCCATATAGCGATTGGGACCCCCTGCGTAAGCTGCCTTCTCATGTGTCTCTGCCATCCTGACTTGCTTAGTGTGTGGGCACTCAGTAGTGGTGTGCCGCTGTGATCCGCATTCGATGCAAGGCTGGTTGACAGACATATATTTGACTTGCTTGAGGAGCATGCGATTCTGGTCTCTGTAGAACTGCTCCCTGACATCTGGGTCAATCTCTTTTGCTAGCTCATAGAGTGGCATAGATGGTGCTGGCCTGGCATAGGAGTTCTCCTCATAGTTTGTAGTAGACCCATATTTGTTGTCATAATTGGTGAGCTTGTCTAGCACACCCCAGGCGTCAATTGGTGGCATCGTCAGATACTCATAGCGAGTATACTGGTTGATTCTGTCCTTAGTGACTTGATCAAGAGAGTTGAAGAAGATCTCCTGAATGACGTAGGGTGGTTGTCCATGAGTAGGGCAAGATCGCAGCAGTTCTTTGTAGCGTTCCCATGCCTTCGCCAGCGGTTCCCCAGGTTTCTGTTTGAAGGCGGTGATTTTCTGGCGGAGGAGTGCTGTCTTGGCAGGTGGGAAGAATTTATTCAGAAATTCTTGCTCTACTTGGGCCCATGTTATGAGTGATCTTGGTTTCAACCCTTCAAGCCATTTCAGTGCAGGCCCGGCGAGAGACCAGCGGAAAGCCTTCATCTAGATATATGCCAAAGTTGTGCCTTCAGCAATAGTACGGCACATGTCAGAAAAATTGGTAATATGCTCAAGAGGACACTCATTAAATTTGCCATAAAAAGCATTATTTTTAAGGAATTGAGTGCGAATTTCATAAGAGTTTTTAGAGATTAGAATCGCCGATTCAGGCACGACGAGAGTGAGATGCATATAATCCTCTGCAGTAGTTGGATATTGGGCAAGCTCGGCTTCTGCTTTCCTTGCGCGCTCAGCTTCTTGTTCCCTCGCTGCCCTTTCAGTGGCGATAGTAGTATCCTTTGCGGCTGGTTCCCTTGTAAGCCTTGCAATCAGCTGTTCTTGCGTCTCAGCAGCCGCCATGGCTCTTTGTAGTTTAGCTCTGATGTGTAGAAGGCGTTCTGGTTCGTCTAAGCCGTCAAACTCAGGTGGTTGACCAGAACGGCGCATACACCTGAAAAGTAACTCAAAGTAGACGTGAGATTCAACTACATAAGGTGCGAATGATAGCTTCCCCGGCAACGGTGCCAATTTGTTGTAGGAGGAAATCGAGTATGAAATATAACAAAATAAATCAAACCAGATTCTGCCCACGCAAATAATTACAAGACCTCCTCCTGATGTAGCAGCGGGAAGTCAGGATCGATCCACGAGAAAGCGTGTCAGCGGATCCTAGGCAGCGGTGGAGCCTCACGGTCTGAAGTCGACAACAAGTGCTACATCTCGACTAGGGTAAGTCGACAAGAGATCAGGCAAGTCGAACAGCGCAGCAGTCGTAGGCACTGGGTGTAGTCGATCTCGACCAGAGGCTACTTGAGATCGAGTAAGGCCCTTGTCGACGTCGGCTTGGCTTGTCGAGTACCTGCACACAGAAGGTACAACGACCTTGGGTCGAAGATCAGTAGTCGAGATCGAGTTGTGCTATTCGATCTCGAGGAGAACAGAGAATAAAACGAAATAAAGTAAATGCAAAGGCTTTGGGGAATCGAACTAAACTTAATGTAAAAGGCTTCCAAGATTGGGGCTCGCAACAACGATAACCAAGCATGCATAAGGCAGAAATAAAATAGATAATCATGTAACTTGCATCAAATGACTAAGCTTTCACCTTTTCCAACAATTAGACAACTCTTTCAAGAACCCCTAATTATCTCTACTGATTTTATGTTTACAATCCAAGTTGTTAGCATGGACCTCCATTAGATGGGTAATAAACACATAACAAGTAGCGCGCAGATGCTCAAAACATGATAAAAGTCGGATCTTTACCTCAAACGCGCATGGCTATCGTCGAGCTCGCCCCAACCCTAGAAGTGGGTGGACTACTCGCGCTTCATTGCAACCTCAGACATTGATGTATGAAAATAACAACTTGCATTAAAACCAAACTGTAGAGAGTACAACCGAACAAAGCCAACTTGCTCTCGCTCCTTTGCTCCACTCGGTCTCACTTTCTCTCTCTACTACTACTTCTCCTACTGAAATTGAATGACTAGAAATCAGCCACATGGGCTTTATTTATAGGCTTCTAAACCTTGCTATTCAATGATAGAAACATCTATCTATATCTAAATCTATATCTAAAAAGCTTAATGATAAATAAATGGCATAACATAATTAAATCTAAAAAGGAAATTATATCTAAAGTGTCTCAAGTGGATAGAACTCTCTTCTTCATGATAGATGTTGATAATTCGGATAGACTCGGCTATCCTCGGCTCCAAGGACTCCAACTCCGAGTAGGACTGCATCAACGCGTTACGCGGCTTCTAGAGGCTTCCTCGATCTCAAGTAAACCTACTCGATCTCGAGTAGAAGTGTCATCGACTGGGCTTGGCTCGGCGTCTCGGGTTGCTGGTTCTCGACAGGCTCGGACTTGGCTCACAGGCTTGGTCGATCTCGAGTGCCCTTGTCGACATTGAGTAAGGATGGCTCGTCGACTAGTGTCGCTTGGGCTGGTCGGGCAAGTCTTCTCGATGTGCTCGGTCATGGCTCCACGGCTTTGTCGACCTCGAGTAACATAGCTCGATCTCGAGGAAGGTGTCTGGCTTCCAGGTCAGGTCGGGTAACTTCTCTTCGACTCCGGGTGGGTGTTCAGGGCGTTGTCGACATCGAGTAAGGCCTACCCAATCTCGAGGACGGTGTGGGAGTCGGGTTACTCTGCTCCTTGGCTTCTCGACATGGTGTCTTGATCAGGGGGTGTCCGGGCATGATTCATCGATATCGACTAAGGCTCTGTCGATGTCGAGTAACTTGGAGCTCCGGTTCTTGCTTCTTGATTTTTCTCCCGAAATGGTTCCATATTCTGCAATATTAAACAGAAACTTATGTAGATCTCCATTTCTGACAAATAAGCATATACTACATAAATCCGACATATTCGCAACCCGAAATATGCAAAATGTAAAGAATATGGAACTAAAATATGCATAAAGACATGGCTACTTTAGTGACATCATGAGCCAAAAATCCTTTTACATAATATTCATAGCAAGATAAAAATATAAAACCACCCATAACTCAATAAACTTAAAAATCCTTCTCACTTGAAATCAAACACAAGCTCATTCCTTCCACAAACCATCATTCCAACCAACTCTAAGTCTTAATTCCCAAATGGGGGTCAGGCTCAATTTGGCTAGGGATAATTTTGTGGAGCTTATAAATAAAGGCTCAGGCTAATGTTCTGGCTTCAAGCAGAGATAATGCAGGGTAGGTAAAGAGAGGATAAAATTGGCTTAAAAGGTGCCTCCATCATTTAATTCTCATTCACATAAACATATAAATGCATTGGCTTTGAATAACTATCACAACATTTAGAGATGTATAGAAAGAGTAAATACACTCATGAAAGCAGAGGGATTTTTAATGTTCTCCCTAGAAGGCCAAAATTCTCACTAGGACAAATTTTGTTGGATTTCAACCTTTAGCCTAGGATCATATGTGCTCAATTTCATCACAAGTTCACAATCCACATAAAAACATTTTCAAAACTTAGGCTAAACCTTCCAAACATGCCATAGGATTTACAATAAATATGCATTTTTTTCTTTTTTTTCGGACATTTTTTCAATTTTTTTGTATTTTTGTTTGTTTTATAAAACTAAAAGCAAGACTAAAGTGACTAAAACATGACTAAAGACTCTCTTGCAAAAAAAGCTTAAACATGAATGCATAACATAATTCAAATAAAGTAAAATGCAACACATAAACATAAACATAATCCAAAACACATAAAACGGACACAAATAAGGTTTCTGAATCCCCCACCCCATACTTAAAAATAGACAGTGTCCCCACTGTCCAAAGAAAAATCAAAGTAAAAGGGGAAGATTCAGAAACTCACAAAATCAAGATTTAGAAGCTGTTGAAGATCAATAAGCTCTCTATGTAAATAGGGGTGGCGGATCAAACCAATATATGCTCAGGTCACACCTGGTTCGCCAGCGGGATCGGTACCGATCCTAGGGGGTCGGTATGACCTCGGTACAGTCCTGTTTCTCGCTCTGGTCTCCATTTTCACCCCTTTTCAGCGTGGTCACCTCTCAAGACATGCATGGTTAGTGCAATATGTTCTATCCCAGCTAACTTACCTATCCTAAAATTTAAAAATAAAACTAAAATTTAAAAAGGAAAGAAAAATACAGTGGGTTGCCTCCCGTAAGAGCTACCTTTAACGTCATTAGCTTGATGTGGTTACTTCAACTTCAATCCGGATCGGGAGGAGGTGGTGGATCCGGTGGCTCAGCTGGAGGAGATGGTGGTGGAATGTCCTTGGGTGGTACTTCATAATAGTCCCTCAGGTGACATGACTCTCGCTCCTTGTACTTGTTTAGACCTCTTTTTCTTTCCTTATGGATGACCTTGAACCTTCCCGAGTGGACACTCCAATCTTCCACCCATTCATATTTCCTTAGAAAGCACTCAGCAGGTGTGCTTCCCTCATAAATAATCCTCTTCTTCTTCATTGAATTGGCTTCCCGAGCTTCCTCACCATCATGCACAAATAGATGTATTTCATTGTTGAGTTCGGTGTACAATGGCGGAGGGGGAAGAGATTCCTCCACCTTGTCTTCTATCGCCTCATCCTCAATGTGCCACATCGCAAGGACCCCATACTTAAATGCGATTGTCGATTACTCGAGATCGTCGGGAATCGCCTTCACATCGAATGGAAAAGGTGGTGGTGGCTCGGTAGGAATGGTAAAGCACGCTTGTTCAACATGAGAAGAGAGGTTAGGGATCAAACCTGAGCTTACCTGTGGCTCGGTAGGATCTTGGAAGTTCTCTTCTGGAGTTTCCTCTTTCTCTTTAAGCACTTCTTCCTCTTGTTGGGTTTCCTCACATGGCTCCTCCTGTAGCTCTGTAGGATCTTTGCAACTCTCTTCTTCCTTCTTAGGAGGCGCAATCGAATCATCAAGAGCCTGAGTAGAGTCAGCACAAGTGTATGTTGACTCGGTGGGGATAGGTACCAACTCATCCTCATGCTCTTCTCCACCTACAAGCTTGCAAAAAATAATGTTATCATATGAACCAACCTCATACCTATATGACGTCTCTATTGGTTCTGAGGATGCGTCTTGTGAAGGTGATTTTGACAAGTCCTGCAGCTTATTCCATGCATCCAGTTGTTCACGCATGATTGCGTTGGTCTCCCTGATTCGTCGTACTTCAGCGGCTTCAGCTTCTATTTGGCGTTGTAATTCCGCCATCTCATCCTTCAAATTGCATAAAAACCTGAGAATAACGTCAACAAAGCGTCACAAAAAGCCTCACAAAACGTTCTCCAACTTTTGCCGAAGAAATCACTTCAAAAAGCTCTCAAATCCGCTCACAAACGCTCTCTAAACGTGTGTTCAAAATTCTAAAAGTGTGCTGAAAAAGAGGTAGGAAGAAAGAGAGTCCTCCAAACCCTAAAAATCCTATTTATACTTAATAACTCATAAACTAAATTAGGAAATAATAAATATATCAATTTTATCTATAGTCTATCAAAGAAAAAGGGTAAAAATAATCAAATCCGGGTAAATAAGGTCCGCTGGGAACCATACCAAAGCGGGTGACCTTGGTACCGGCCCCCTTAGGGTCGGTATGACACACTGTTGCTTTTTCTTGCTTCGTACTTCCAGATTGACACTCGGTACCGACCCTCCTTAGGGTCGGTATGGGGTCGGTATGATGGTAATCCATCTCGGACTTAGGAAAACGCCCGTATCTCCTTCGTTATAACTCCGATGTCTTCCGTTCTTTTTCCTATGCGCTCTAAGTTCTCTTCCGCTTCTTTTCTCTCTTGAAAATTTCTTCAAAAACAGCTTCCAAAATTCTGTAAAACACACAAAAGCTAGTGAAGACATCTATTTCTCGTTAAAATATGAAAACTTATGCAAAAGACAATAAACCCAATGCAAAATTTATGAAAATGAATCAAATTAATGAAAAAACACATGGAAAAATATGACTAAAACCATGCACATCAACGTGACATGTCTTGGTTATATCGATTCTGATAATGGCTAGAGATTCGTAGATTTGAATTGCTTTTGAGATTGGAACCTAGGACGAGAATATGGGATTAGCCCTTAGAGGTGGATGATTCCACCTCTTGAATTCTGAAATTGCTTGACCAACTTGAGATTTAAAGGGTTTTGAAAGAGTTTGGAACTGACCAACTCGGATTTTGAAAAGCTTTGGGATGGTTTTGAAGTTTAGAGGTTTGCTTGATTTGAAGGGTTTTGAACGATTTTGAAAAAGACTAACTTGGATTTTGAGAGACCGAACGCGATCGAAAATCTCCACGATTTTGAGGCCAATCTTTTTCAATTGTAGAATCCCCTTTGACACTTTTCAAACCCGGGCAGCTCTATGATACTTCACGAAGTGGATACAAACATTTTTTGAGGGCGCTTGTAGGGTGCTTGCTAAGACCTAGTGATGATATTGTAGAACTTTTAGAGTTGTGGTACTTCCGAAAAGTCGAAGTGAGGATGTGATAGGGGCGCTTATTGCGTACTTGTCAAGACTAATTGGAGATGTCACGACCGTGACTAGGATGTTGCGAGAATCTCGGAAGACGCAATCGAGATGATTGCAAGATCATTGGACATGGTCCTTGGATTCATAAATTTTAAACTTGATCCCCTACTTTGTTTTGGTTTTAGTCTCGGAGACGAGACTTGTTTTTAGAGGTGGATGATGTAAAGGCTCAGAATTTTAAATCCTAATTTTCGGAAAAAGGAAATTCAAAATGAATTTAAAGCGGATTTAATTCGGATATTTCAAGGAAAACCCGTCTTAAAATTAATAAATTGAACTTGAAATTCTTAAAGCGAATTCTGACCCAATTTTTAACTTTAAAGATCGAATCCGTCTTTCACCTCGGGATTCGAAAATTCCTTCCGTCGACAATATCCTATTCGGTTCTAAAATATAATCGATCGAGAGAGCGGAATTTGAAAGACCAATCGTCAGAAATTCGAATTTCCGACTCAGGACCATAATTCCGTCATATTCACCTATTTTATCCAATCCAACTCATACCCTCTCTTTATAGTAAAATCTTATCTCTACTTTTCTATCTCTTATCACTAATGGGAGATAGTAGCAAGCTAATTAAAACCCCCTGTTTCTTACCATGTGACCCAGAAGCAGCTAGCCTAGACCCATTTGGTTGCTTCCCCTTGTCTCTCCCCCCCTGCACACCTTACAGTACCTACACTCTTCCCCTCCAGTTTTCCTTTTCCATTTTAGGTACAAGACAAGGACAAGCTCCTCCCCTCCCCTTCAAATCAGATTTCAAACAGATTCACCCACACCCTTTTCCTCACTTCTTTCGTTCCCCTTTAACCCCAACAACAACCCTCTTCGTTGTTGATTTTGCCAGCACCACCTCCCATCTTCTTTCTCTGCCGACACCACCACTGCACCGCCTCCTAGCAACCACCAGTCGAGCATCTCCGTTCTGAGAACCCCAGGGCCCTGTTTCGTAGTGCCAAGGAGCCGAGTAACCCAGCTCCTCCTCCCTCTCATCTCCGTCGAAACCAACAGCAACAGGCGACACCGATACCACCTTCCCTTCCTCCGTCGCCAAAGTGAAGCTGAGTCGCCGAGCCTCCCGCCCCTGTTTCCGATCTCCATGCGGTAAGAGCTTCTCCTCACTCCTTTCTCTTCCTTTCACCTCCTATCAAGCTAAAGGTGAAGCCTTAACATTCCTCCGCCCTTCCTAGGTGGGTTCCGGTGAGGAACTGACCCCCCGACGCCCCGACCGCCATCGCAGCCCGAGCTTCCTTTTTCCGACGAGGTCGAGAACCCCCCCCCCCCCCCCCCCTCTCGGTGAGTTTCTTCCTCCTTTCCTTCCGTCGAGCAGGGTTGAAGATAGAGAGATAGGGCCCACGGGTCAACATCCTTCTTATCTCTTTTAACATAAAAATCGGTTCGGGTATTCTTTTTTAAACAAAACCGGTTTGATTTGGTAGAAATGCAAAATCAGATTTTTGTTAAGAGAATGGGCCTGTTTCTTTTTGGGCCGGATTTATATAGCGGTATTGGGCCTTTCTACTTCTTAATTTGATTTGGGCTATTCATCAAATTTTGGTTTTAAATTCAGAACATGAAATGGGCTCGGTTTGATATTTTATTAATGAGTCCGGTTTGACTTAATTGTTTTGGGAAATGTGTTTTAAAGATTGTGTATATTATATAAATATTAAATAAATTGCAAATCAAATATTATATAATATTATCGGACATGAATTTTATAAAAGAGAAATTTAGTAGAAGGGTTTTCAAGGTTGAAAATTGTTATGATGAACGGATAATTGATTTAATAAAACTAAAAAGAGGATTTTGGAAATATACTAAATTGATTTAATAAAACTAAAAAGAGGATTTTGGAAATATACTAACCTTGTCGGATTTTTCTTGAAATAATAATAAAATAAGTTGATGAAAGGGTAATGTTTTATAAATGGATTTTCTGGAAGATTTAAGAAAGCGTTTTGAATTGTGATTTGATCTAACTTGAGGTTTTAAAAGAGTTTTGGGAAATCTTGGGATAATGACTTACCTTGCCTAACTTGGTGAATAAATTTGATGACTTTTGTGTGATATTATATGCTTTAAGTAACATTAAGAGTAGACTTAATTATATTACTTATGTATGTGTTAGGTGATCATTTGTGACATGTTGGCTTCCTGTATACCTAGTTGTTGCCTTTTGATATTCTGCACTTCCAGGTGAGTTCCTATATGAGCTCACTCAGATTCGAAAAGAGATCTCCCTACTTGTAGCCATGTGCATACTAGGTGCTTGGATTCATAATAAAGCATGCCATGTAGTATCCTGCTAGGATTGCACTCATGATTGAGCATTCGTTTACTCATTGCTTTTGTAAACAGAACGGTCATTATCTGTGAAGTAACTAGAGTCTTTGTTAAGGTTATAGGATGGTCCAGTCCAATCGGGTCCCGTCCTGAGTCAATCGAGTCATGGAACTGCCTTTACTTATATTATGAGCTGCCTGCGGGCTTTATTGTGGATACGGGTTGGGCATGCGTGCCGCCCGATTATAATGGAATGTATTCACGAGTTGGCCAGTCTCCGCCCTATCGGAAAGGGCTGGAGGTAGGAGAGGGATATACCACTTGGTATTCGGTGCTATGGCCTTATTATATTTACACACTTGATCTTATGAGCATGTTAGTGTGTTAATATTCCGTCTTGCATCTAGAAGCATCTTTATTAGGACTAGCGTGTGTATGTGTCTGCTTGTTTGGGATTATATTGCATAGGGCTTCGATCTGACACCGCCCCGCATACATATTTTTATAGGTTTGTTTTGCAGCATGATTGTTCATTGCTTCCGTGACGTGGGAACTCTCTTGGGCGATTGCAAAGAAATGGTCTAACCTCACTAACATCGCTTATTAGATTTTGATAAATGTGTTTATTGATTTGGTTTTGACTCGGCTGTGCCGTGGCACCCTCTTGTATTACACCTTGATTCCGCTATTTGCATGACTATTGGTTTTTCTTGCTTAGACTTACGACAGGTACAGGGGACTTCCCCGGGGATTCCAACGATCCCCTCGAATTTTGGGTATGAAATCCCACTTTAAAATGTTAGGATAGAATTTAAAACCTTCAACCTGTACTCGGGGCGCAAGATCCTAACGAGGGGTTTTCATCCCTCGAAACGTAACTCGGGAATCATAATCCCGGGTCGTTGTAAAGTTGGCATCAGAGCAGGGTTTTGCAAACCGAGTATGATAGGTTGAAGTGGTTTTGAAAAAGGCCAAAGGTTTTCAAATGGTTTTTCAAAATGTTTTAGAAAGGGCAAAATGAATTTAATATGGCTAACTAAAATGGACTAAATATGAACTTGACTCAATAAATCCGGTAACCAAACAAACGGAAACGAAGGAGTAGTAAAGAAGCTAGACCATCCCTATTGGATGTAGTTGAGAACGGGTAGGAAAAAATATAGCTTGTTCTTTACAGATGGGCCTATAAGACTCCAAGGGATTGCACCGTAGTGGCTGGAGTGGCGATTTAGGTAGAGACCGTGAGGTTTTGCCCCTCTGGTCAGTCGCCCCTCGAAAGGCAGCCATAGGATAGCTTGATTGTTGATTGTTCTGTGTTGAGTGATGTATGCTTAAATTGGAGACCTGGTTGATATTCTTGACTATGAATCATGTGTTACATGGCTATATGAGTGGAATAGCGGGGGAGACCTTCTGCCATTATGGAGTCGGGATTCCAGTCCTTGTGAGTTCGTCTTTGACCTCTTAAGCCTAACTACTTCCTTCGTCGGTCTTCTTTTCCCAACCCCACTAAATGCGCTTATTGAGCTTTTCTTGCAATGTCGGTGTGATATACGGGAAATCGGGAGGAATAACCACATTTAAGGTTGTATTGGAGTACGCTACTACCTGAGCCCTTTTCTACCCTACTCGAGAGCTACACGAATATTTCACGGGAAATAAGTCATGGGGTTCATGGAAGTGTGTCAGAGTCGCCCTTGTAGATCTCTATTGGGTTATCTTAGTTGCTTCGTCCATGATTTGTATGATTCTATATGTACTACCCCCTAGACATGTAGATTGATCCATAGTGTGAAATTATGACTACAAGTCTTGATGTCCATGTTTAGCCATTGTTTAGGTCAGTGTTACATCTGTTCTGCCCCCATATCATCCCAGCCTGATCTACTTAGTATGTGCGTTGTTATACTAATGCTTGAATGTATGTGTCATATGTTAGGGAGCTACATAATTCTATGTAAATAGGCTCATGATAGTGTGATCGTACCATTCCGATATCCTGTTAGAGTGAGTCTTTACTTGATGAATGCGTGTTACAACTTGATGTTCAACCCGATTCATATGATGCCTAATTTCCAACATGCTTACCTAACTGTCATGCCATGATGACCTTCATGCTTCTCACATACTTTCATGAATATATGACCTGACACGCCACGCGAGCACACACCACTATAATTCCTGGTTTCGTATATGCATGACTCAACATGATGTGGTATTCCCAGTATATATTATGATGATGATCCTTAATGTGAAATCGTGGTTGTATGCCATTATGTACCCATGCTTGGCTACCTTGTTTAGGTCTTATGTCATACTTTGTTGTATTCCTGGCATACCCCCCCCCCCCCCATGCATGCACAACTTGATTAAATGCGTAATAGATAAATGGGTCTAATTAATGTGTAAATTGGGCTAATTTTATGGAGTAAATGACCCTAATTACGAGGTAAATGTCACCACCTCTCCCATACTTTCTGTTTCTACCAATATCGCCCTTATTTCAATTATAAAAATTACATATTTTAGCCTGTAATTTTTATTTGAAATATTATTATAAGGTGCATCTATAAGATTACAAAATGCAACAAAGTATGCTACATCACATTTTTTGCCTATATTTTAAAAAGTGAAAAATATGAGATTACAAAATATAAAGTGAACAAATAATACAATAAAGATTATTATTAATAAATGTGCATTTTCCTAATGTAAAGTAAGTTTTCTAGCAAATATTTTCGTTATGGATTGCTATTTTTATGGCAGTTTCGTACTTTGATGCGACATGCGTCATTAAAAGCATTTTAGCTCAAAAATAGTATAACGATGTGCCCATGCACAAAGGTTTGAGTTCAAAATCCTGCATAGGCTATTTATGGTTGTCTTCTTTTTGTTCTCGTTCATGAATAAGTTTATAAAGTGCAATAATAAAATGATAATGTGCACAAATAAGATGATATAATGCATATATAATATTATGGTGTACGTGCAAATACAATATTATATTGTGCAAATATAATATTATGTTGTGCAAATAAAATGATAAGTGCAAGAATAAAATGATGGTGTATCAATAAAAATATAAAGTGCATGAATAAGATTATGAAGTGCACAATTACGATTATAAAGTGCAAGAATGAAATGATAAAGTGTATAAATAAGTAGATAACACTACAAGAAAAATAGCTTAACACAACAACTTTTTGCAATGACATTTTATTTTCATTGCAAAAGATGTGTTTTGTGCAACGACTAAAAGTTGTTGTTGCAATAATAAAAAAATTCATTTACCGCGCCCATATGCGTTGGCGGGTTGGTTGAAATTTTGGACTCTATTTTTAGCAACAACACAATTGTTACAATATAATTTTCATAAATAACGCAACGAGGACTTGGTCGTTGCTATAGGCTATGCTATTTTTTGCAAGGACAATTTCTGTTGTTAAAAGTAAAATAATAATATGGCAACAAATCATTGTTGCAAAATATACTACAAATAAATAAAAATATTTAATAAGGGTTTTACTTTTCCCCAAATAAACCATCTCCCAGATCTGACTGAGAGCAAAAAAAATGAAGAGAGAGAAAGAAATCTCCATGGATCTTCTTATCAATGTTATTCTCCCCCTAAAATAATGCCCAGAAAATCAAAAGCCGCCACCAGCCACGACCAACGAATTCCACAAAGAAGCACCAAAAACTCAAATATGGAGCTGAAGAGCTTGACAAAGGTACATCCGTGCTCCCCAATTTCAGATCTTGGCCCTTTATCTAAAGCTATTTCAGAATAAAAAATGATTTGGAGCCAAAGAGATGTTGACATTGAGGAAAGATGGGCGAAATCTCTAATCGGCTTGAGGAGGGACGTCTTCTGGCGGCGTCTTGGTTGGCATAGGGGTGGGGTTTGGTTCTGTCTCGCTTCAGTGGTGAGGTTTCCTCTCCTTGCTCGTCTTGACTTGTCCTCGGTGCAATCTCGTGGGGCTTGGCTTCGAGGCATTCAAGTGCGTCGCGGCCTTTTCAACCCAAACCTGGTATATGCGACGCTCAGAGACAGGTACTCCTTCGAACAAAACCTCCCATTTATGGCTTTACAAAACAAGATCTACGAAAAGCCCTCTGAAAGAAAGCTTACCTCTTTTACCATGAAATCATATACACCATCTGTCACCTTTCCATGAATCTGTGTTTCTACCTGGTTTCTTGTATTGTTAAATGTAGGAATTGCTTCAAACAAATGACTATGCTTGCCCTCCTGACTGATACCAAAGATGAGAATGATGAAGCTTGTGTTTGTGAGCATGAACCCAATATCCCTATTTTGAGACCCTGCAATGTTTATGAAATTTGTTTGATTTATTTCCATGTGAATTCTTGCTGGTCCCGCGGCATCATGTATGATGCCTTTACTCTCGTACAAATTATGTGTCCCGGAAATGATCCCTCTCTTGAAATGAACAAGAACATTGAACAAGAACCCATGACCAACTTGATGACTGAAACCACTGAAATTAAAGATCAATTCCCTGTTTTGTTGATCAAGCCTCAACCAAAGAAACAAATACAATGGAAAAGAGAAATATTTGTATACAGCAAATGCAAAAGAAATAAACACAATGGAATGCAAATTTGCTTTCATAAGCCTCTTTATTGCCACAAAGAAAGTGGCTTCAAGTGCTTCTCTGTTTTTTTTCTATGACTCATGGTAAAAAGGACAAATTTGTTTCCTTCAATAATTTGAGAAGTCTGATACAACTGTGATCTGACAAGAATCGAAAATCGAACCGAAAGGTGAGAATTGACCCTATGAGTTCCACTCAAACAAAAAAAGGAGATCAGACAAGGTTTTTTTTATCCTAATCCAATGAACTATGTGTGTTGTTATCTTAGACCTTGTGCTAATACCCGCACCTTTGACACTACCTGGTTAGCCAATGGAAACCATCTACTCAGAGATGTAATTCTAAAAATATGTCAACAAATGACCCAATTGATACTATTAACTTGCTTCTTTTTGCAGTTCACTTTGTCATTATGTTTTGGTTGGCTGCCCTTTGAAAAGGAAAATAGACAAGGTCAAGAGCAGGTGAGCACCAACGAACAGCAACATAAGACGATGAAGCTACTGTCCAGGTTTGAGAATCTGAACCCCTTCAGGTATGATATGGAATTTGAAAAGAAGAAACATTTAAATGTAACTCAACCTTGGTTAGAAGGAACAAAACGATCAGGAATACGAAAATTGAATAAGATAAATTTTCAATACATTGCCTTCCCCTTTTCTCTTGTTCTTATCTCCCTTAGATCACTACCGACCATTGAAATAAGGAAAATGAAACCACCTGGAGAGTCTAGAGACTGGAGAATAATCCCCCTTTAGCGGCGGTGAGTGGGCGGAAATGTCCGATTGCGGGGAGTTGAGTAATGTCGGACTAAGAAGAAGACATGTTTGATTGCAATGGAAAAGACTCTGGTTCCAAATCTCGGGTAAAATTCCCCTAATCTAGGGTTTTCAATTCTATTTATCACTTCTCCTTGATTATTTTGCAGCTATGGTTTTCATTTTTATGTGTTCCTCTCCTTGATTAGGTTGTGCTTTTTAACATGTTTTTCTGTCTCAATCTAAATATAGGGTTTCGGTTCAAAGCGTCTCTCTTATTGGTTCCTTTTTTCTGATTGTTATTCCTTTATACATTTCTTTGGATGGTTAGATGGAATCTTATTCTCTTGGTATTTAGTTATGCGATAGAGATACTGCATCTGTAAGATTATTGTAGAAAACATTATGTTGAATAAGCTGAGGTTTTCCCCATCTTCTCTTCCTACATCTTCACAACTACCTCTTGAACCCTCTCAATATAAATGGAGTTCACATCATCTGGTTTTTTTAGCAAGAGAGTATATTGAGCCACCACTTATGTGTACACGATCAAACATCTTCTTGTCAATATTTACTCTCAACATGCCATAATGAGAATTAATTAATTACCTTTGACGTGGAAAACAGAATGAAAATCCATTAAGAGAACACACTACCACATTTAAGACCAAAGGCTGCGGTTTATGGTGTCGGTTAGTTAAGGAAGCGGTTCATGACAGCGGTTTAGGAAAGTGTAATGGGTTTGGCGGCGGTTTAATTTATGAGAGCGGTTTTGGCAGCGGTTTTCAAATGCCTAGTCTATGGAAGCAGTCCGGGTACACTTTGGAGGCGGTCAAAAAAAGTAAAAGTATCTATGGAAGCGGTTCACCAAAACCAAATAAAATAAATAAAATAAAGGAGCGGTTCATGTAATTTTTTTTTTTTTTTTTGAGGTAAGCGGTTCATGTAATTTAAGGGAGCGGTGGCGGGGTGACTTGTATTTCATTGCCTGACCCACCTAATTTCCAAAATTTTTCTTAAAACCCGCTAAAATAAATACATCTTTGATAAATATCTTTTTGTTTCCATCAAAACCTAGAGACGCCTCCATGGTCCCTTTTAGAAGACGACCTGTGATTTGGGGAGCAATGGCAGAATCAGAGGTCTCAATAGCTGTCGCCCGCACAACAATTCAAGGGATTCACTCACGAAATTAGAAGCTTCAATCTCGGAACATCAAGTGATTTGGGGAGAAGCGGGTTGCGAGATCGATTTGAGAGAGCATCGAGAGATTTGGACGAGGAACACCGACAACCCTCCGAAATCAGGCGACAAATTTCTAGTTTTAACACCAGATCTTACTCCCAATCTCTCTGAGTTGTAGGTACATCCCCTCCTCCTTCTGTAATTATGATTTTAGAGATCTAGGGTTTATGGTTTTTTATGGGGTAATGATTTTAGAGATCTAGGGTTTATGGTTTTTTATGGGGTAGAGAAAAGTCGAAATCTAGGCTTTACTTGTTCCAATTTTATTAAAATCGAACTGATGTTGTTCTATGATGCCCCTTTTGGTTGAGTATTTAATTTCGGAGTTTGAAATTGCCCTTCCTTATTGAATCTTATGCTCATACACCGATTGATGCATACATTGCTGGTGGCTGGTGCTACTATATTATATAGCTGTCACTTTTAATTACATGAGAAGAGATTTTTTATGTCACTTCTTTACCCTTTTTCTTTGATTTCTTAGAAGATGGGGACCCTGAAAGGGAACTATTTTCTCCTTTATGAGTTGTTTGTCTATTAGTCTTCGCTTCTGAAGCGGCTTCAATAACGCCTAGCTCATCTTCCTGTCAGTACAAATGAGCATAAAAAGAAAAGCCCTTAACCTACATATTGCAATGAAGGTATGCAATTATAGAAAATAAACCAAAACTAAAGACAAAATAGCACCACTACAAGTCTACAGTCATTTTGAATGAAAATTAAAATAAGCTTAATTATGAATGAGCAGCACGGAAGAACAAATGTGACAAGTGGTAGATTCAGTAACTATTTAACTCACTTGGCAAGGCGTGCAAGTATATGTACTTAGATTATGACAACTTGATAGAGCCTACTTCTGGACATGAAAACATTTCTGTCTATGAAACATCCAAGTTTGCATGCAACTTAAAGGAATTAGGATTTTTTTCCCCATATGGTCAAATATGAGTGGTGTAATTTTCCTATAACACTTAATTGCTTTTTGTGTTTATTTTCAATGTCCTATTATATAATTGTCACTTTTATTGACATGAACAATTTTTTTCCTATATGATTAAGTATGAGTGGTGGAAGTGGAAACCAATAATATCTCTTTTAAATTGTCTAACAAATCTTAAATTCTAATGGTACTGATATTACGGCCTTTGATTAATATGATTGTCCTTGTATTTTGCGAACAGTAAAATTTCATATGAGTTTCTGCGGGTAGTTGAGGTTTCACAAATAGATTGTTAATGGATTGGAGAGTGATATCGGTCAAGCTGTTGCTATTCCTAGAAGCAAAATTGCTCCCTGTATTATAACAACTATGGATTTAATAGTTGTCCCGTTGTCATAGTTGATACATCCCCTTAAAGTTATAATAGTTGCACTGTTGTCATAGTTGACCATTTTTTGTCCTAATGTGAATAGCACTTGGGTATGTGTGTTTGGGGGTGGGTAGGTGGAAGGGGCTGTGTGTGTTTGTGTGTGTTTGTGTGGGTGTGTTAGATAGATATATAGATAAAAATCGATTCATAACTGATTATTTTTGAACCATTTGATTTCCTTGTGACTCTTTATCTTGTTGCGATGTAGTGCTAATAAAGCTTATTTGCTTGCATAGTAGAGTGCATTAAATTTTCCATTGTTTCTGGCTGCTTTCTTTGATGGGGAATTCTCATTTGCTTGTGAGATCTGCCTAGATATGCAATTTTTTTTTTGTTATAATCTTGGTGCTCTATGTGGTAGTTTGCCCTGCATGAGTTTCTTTTCCTAATAGAAATAGGGATAGAACTTGATCTTAGATAGGTAGGCATTTAGCAATCTTTTGCACCTGTTTTCTTCCTCCAGTCTTGCCTGCATGTCCTGCTTTTGCACTTCTTTCCTGGACAGTTGCCTTGTTGTGCTTATCTAGTTAGATATTGATATGGTTCCCGCCAAAGCTAAACCATGGAAGACTTATTCTAGGAAGCCTAAGATTCAGTAATTAAATATAATCTATGATATTAGTATTTTAGGAAATAAATCCCTTTTTCCTAGGGATGTTTATCCGTAGTTCCTATTTCTTAGCTTTAGAAAGATAAGCCTTATCTTATTAAGAGTAGATATATGTTAAGAACCGCCTATATAAGGTGGTAGATGAGTCTCTAGGGGGATCATCGAGTTTATTCAATAAGAAATCATAAGTTATTTTACTCATTGGAGATTCTCCTTGAGTGGTTCCTATCAATTTGGCATCAGAGCCGTTGATCCCAATGGTGACTACACGTTCCGCTAGCGATCCACAAAACACCAATCCACAAAATATTGATCCATCAGCATCTACAACCCACACCCCTGCACCCGAGATGATGAATGATCTCATTTCAGCCCTCAAAACCCTTTCTGCTCAATTAGCCACCAACAATCCACAACCAGGCCAGCGTTCAGTCGAAGATAGTCCAGCAGGGTCCCAGCATGACAGGCTACGAGGACCACCCTTCGACCGCCAGCGTCATAGACCCTGGGATGATCCTGGTGATGAGGATGGTAACAATCGTGGTTACTACACCAACCACCGACCTAGGGAAAAGATCGAATTCCCAAAATTCGACGGCGGGGATCCACGTGGATGGATCCTTAAGGCGGAAAAATATTTCCGTTACTTCAACGTACCCGTCGAAATGAAGGTGGAAGTCGCCGCAATGCATCTTGAAGGGGACGCGCTTGATTTGTACGCATGGGTTAATGGAGAAGGAGAAATCCTCCTTTGGGAGGATCTTGTAGGTTTATTTCAAGAAAATTACGGACCACCGGAATTTCAAAACCCCGACGAATTTCTATGTGCAATCAAGCAAACCGGTACTGTGGCAGAGTATCGGCAGGAATTCGCCCGGAGGGTTGCTAGGGTTCGTGACTGGCCGGACCATTGCCTCCTTGGAGTTTTCCTCACCGGTTTGCGCGACGACTTGAAGACAGAAGTCCGAATACAGAAGCCGCGGACTGTTTTTAGAGCAGCAAGCTTAGCATTGGAATATGAGGCCAAAGCGGGCCCCTCTCGCAGCACAAAACCTTACACCAATTTCAGTAAGCCTAACCCAACCCAATATCCTTCCAATCGCTCAAACCCACAAAATGCAACCTCAAGTCCACAAAATTCTGCCCACCGCCCTATCCAAACATCCAACCCGATCTCACAACTCCAGCGACCGCTGGGAAATCCTCCGTTCCAGTCCCGATTTGGGGACAACGAACGGCAATTACGCAGGGAGAAGGGTCTCTGTTTCAGATGTGGTGAAAAATTCGCACCCGGCCATGTGTGCAAGCCCTCGCTCTCCACCATGGAGTATGTGGGGGAGGTGGACGACTCACTCATTGACGCCGATGAAGAAGAAGCCTTGCTAGGTATGGAGTCCACTGAGGAGCAGGTTGAAATAGGTTTCCATCAAATATCAGGCCGATCCAACACAACCACGATGAAATTGCAAGGCACTGTTAAGGATCGCCAAGTTCTGATATTGGTGGATAGCGGGTCTACCCACAACTTCGTTTCACATCAGCTCGCCAAGGATCTGCAACTCCCTACCCGGACTGTTCCGGGATTTGGTGTTACTATCGGCAATGGAGATGTCGTCAACTGTGATCAGATCTGCCCGGACATAGCTATCAAGTTACCAGGGTGTGTTATAACCCAAGATTTCTATGCTTTATCCATGGGAACCACTGAACTCGTTCTGGGAGTTAAGTGGTTAGCCACTTTAAACACAATCCTCATCAACTGGAAAGAAATGTTTCTGGTGTTCAGTAGCAATGGCAAGAAGCACCGTCTGCACGGTCTCAAACCAACCCCGGATGGTACCGATCTCAGCACCTTCCAACTATTGACCACAAGCCATCAAAACCACCCACCACCAGCAGCCATTCAGCCCATCGTAAAGGAGTTTCAAGCCGTGTTTGAAGAACCAAACACCCTTCCTCCTCCAAGAGCCCAAACACACACCATACCCCTTGTTTCCAACTACAAAACACCAAACATCAGACCATACCGATACCCACACCACCAAAAAGCTGAGATCGAAAAACAGATTGCAGCCCTGATCGACAATGGATTCATTCGGCCAAGCACTAGTCCGTTCGCGAGTCCGGTTCTGCTCGTCAAAAAGAAAGATCAGACCTGGCGAATGTGCATTGATTACCGCCAATTGAACCAGATCACCATCCCGGATAAATACCCAATTCCGATCATTGACGAGCTCTTGGATGAACTCCATGGCGCTTGCATATTCTCTAAGATCGACTTACGTTCTGGATATCATCAGATTCGGGTCGACCCAGCCGATATCCACAAGACGGCATTCCGAACACACTCAGGTCATTACGAGTTCCTTGTGATGCCCTTTGGCCTCACCAATGCGCTGTCCACGTTTCAGGCCATTATGAATGATCTTTTCCGCCCATATTTACGTCAATTTATAGTGGTTTTCTTTGACGATATTTTGGTCTACAGTCCTTCAGAAGACTTGCATTGCCAGCATCTCCGGTTGACATTGCAGCTGTTGCAAGACCACTGTTTCTTCGCCAAGTCCTCCAAGTGCCTCTTTGGGCAGTCAGAGATCGCTTTTTTGGGGCACATTGTCGATGCATCTGGGGTGACAGTCGATCAGGACAAGGTCTCAGCAGTTATTCAATGGCCACGACCAGCAACAGTCAAGGAGCTGCGTGGATTCCTTGGGCTAACAGGCTATTACAGAAAGTTCATAAAGGGCTATGGTTTGCTAGCAAGACCGCTAACAGACCTCACAAAGCACAATGCTTTCATATGGTCAGTTACAGCTGAAGAGGCCTTCCAGTCTCTCAAGAAGGCGCTGTCTTCCGCCCCCGTTCTTCACCTACCTGATTTCAGCCAGCAATTTACAGTGGAATGCGACGCATCATCAGAGGGGGTGGGTGCTATTTTGCTTCAGTCCGGACACCCCATTGCATTCTATAGTAAGGGCCTCTCATTTTCTAACAGATTTCAATCTACTTACGATCGGGAATTGTTGGCTTTGGTCTTAGCTTTACAAAAGTGGCGACACTATTTGTTGGGATCTAAATTCAAGGTCCGAACAGATCATCAAAGCCTGAAGTTTTTACTCGAACAGCGCATCACTACAAGCCAACAGCAACGCTTATTCTTGAAGTTGTTGTCGTTTGATTTCGATATCGAGTACAAACCCGGCAAGGAAAATTCCGGAGCTGATGCCCTGTCTCGGAGACCCCAGCAAGCGGAATTTCTGGCCCTCACCATTCCAGTTACTCGGGAATTCTCGGATTGGACCACAGCCCTTCAATCCGACCCATTCACCGGAGAGATAGTTAGCAGCAAGCACACTGATCCATCAGCCTTCCCAGACTTCCAATTGGTCAATGAAAGGCTCTATTACAAGGACCGACTTGTAATTCCTGATTTCGAGCAGTGGAGATAGAAAATTCTTTTGGAGTGTCATGACACTCCAGTTGCCGGTCATGGGGATTTTCTTAAAACGCTTAAGAGGATGACAGCATCTTGTTATTGGCCCCACATGAAGAATGATGTCCGACTCTTTGTTCAGAATTGTGCCATTTGTCAGAAGGCAAAACACTAGACCCTAGTACCAGCCGGGCTTCTGCAGCCGCTTCCAATACCAGACCAGATTTGGGAAGATGTTTCCCTTGATTTTATTACTGGCTTACCAAAATCAGGCGGGTTGACAGTTATCCTCGTAGTGGTCGACCGACTGAGCAAATATGCTCATTTCATTGGTATGTCTCATCCTTTCTCAGCCAAATCTGTTGCTAATTTGTTTTACAAGGATATTGTGAGACTCCATGGCATTCCACGATCACTCCTGTCTGATCGAGATCCTGTCTTCTTGAGTGCTTTTTGGACTGAGCTATTCCGTTTGAGTCGTACTACTCTTCGAATGAGTTCGGCTTACCACCCGCAAACCGATGGTCAAACCGAGGTGGTCAATCGTGGTCTAGAGGCTTATTTAAGGTGTTTCGCCATGGACCAGCCACATAGTTTGGGAAAATTCTTGCCATGGGCTGAATATTCCTACAACACCAGCTTCCATACCTCGGCTGGCACAACGCCTTTTCGATTGGTTTATGGGCGTGACCCTCCTCCAGTGCAACCTTTTGTCCGCGGTGAAACCCGGCTTCCTGAGTTGGAGGATCAATTGGTAACTCGGGATAATATGTTGAAGATCCTTAAAGAGAACCTTATGAAAGCTCAAAATCGCATGTCCCAGCAAGCCAATGCTCACCGCCGCGAACTGAATTTTGAGGTGGGAGATGTTGTGCTGCTTCGGCTGCAACCTTATAGGCAGCGCTCCTTGGCTCGTCGGGTCAACCAGAAACTCTCGCCTCGATTCTTTGGTCCGTACAAGATATTAAGGAAGATTGGTTCGGTTGCTTATGAACTTGACCTTCCTGCTGGTTCCAAGGTCCACCCGGTGTTTCACGTCTCCCTCCTCCGTCCAGCGCTGGGTTCAGCAACTTCAACTTCTGCAATTCCACTGCCACTCAGTGATTCTATGGAATTCACCGTGCAGCCCGAGAAAGTAATGGACCATCGATGGTCTAAGTTTGGTAATTCTGAGATACTTGAATTACTCATTCAGTGGAAAGATCGCCCAAGTGAAGAATCTAGCTGGGAAGAGTACGACTTGTTGCAGCAACAGTTTCCTAACTTTCGACTTGAGGACAAGTCGAGTTTCCGAGGAGGATGCAATGATATGGTTCCCGCCAAAGCTAAACCATGGAAGACTTATTCTAGGAAGCCTAAGATTCAGTAATTAAATATAATCTATGATATTAGTATTTTAGGAAATAAATCCCTTTTTCCTAGGGATGTTTATCAGTAGTTCCTATTTCTTAGCTTTAGAAAGATAAGCCTTATCTTATTAAGAGTAGATATATGTTAAGAACCGCCTATATAAGGTGGTAGATGAGTCTCTAGGGGGATCATCGAGTTTATTCAATAAGAAATCATAAGTTATTTTCCTCATTGGAGATTCTCCTTGAGTGGTTCCTATCAGATATTTAGTCGGGTTATTTGATTCCATGCACTTTTTCTTGTTGTGTTGTTTGAAATGAGATGATAAGCGAGAAATCTTTTAGTTCTTTATCTGAATTGTGTAAGCACGAGCTTCTTATCATGCCACTAGTTTTGGGCAGATCAACACAAGAGTCTCTCAGCTTGATGATGATAAGCTGCAATAACAGTTCCGTGATGATCTCTCAGGTAAAGCTTTACAAATCTTTAGGTTGAATCAATCTTAATAACACTTTTTGGTAAAAAAAAAATGAAGTTAATATTAAGTTTCCTTCTGATCTGGTTCCAGCGATAAGGACTATAATCACCCAACGTCGGCTATCATCTTTAGGTTGTTCGTATATTTTCAGTCAAGATCCATGGACAAGTAATCAAGTCCTATCAAGCAATGGATCCAAAACCTCTTCAAAGTAATTTTTTTTATTGCCCTTCTACTTTGATCCATTCTAAATTTCTTAATACAATACCAATGATTGGATATATTTTTCTTTGTAGAATTCTTAACTTTTTCTTTGTCCTTGTATCACATTTTTAGGTCCAACCAAGACTAGTGCACAATCCTGGGATGTCAAATGCCCTTTTGAGAAGATTTCTCGTAGAGAAGAATATGCTATTGCAAATGCAGGTTGGTTTTAAATTCTGTTTTTTCCTTTAAATGACATGGACTGATATTGATGTGCACCCGTCATTTGGAATAAATGAAACATGGGCATGGAACAAGATGTTCACGAACCAAATAAGCAATTATGTTTTTCATATCGTCCTTCATAACCTAATTTTCTAATTTCTCATCTAACTTGGAGATAGATTTCTAGATCAAAGGTTTTCATCTATCATAGATTTTGGGATAGGGAAAGGATGTGCCCCTAGCTTTTTATTTCATGAATCAAAAATTCAAAATTATGAATTTGCATTTTTTGGAAGATTCATATGATTATGAATGTGTTTTTGATTTCACATGGGAGTGAGCTATTCCTCTAGCTCATGCAATTTGGATTATGAATGTGGTTTTTTCAGAAGATTCATATGAAGTATATAGGGTCTGAGGATTTACGGTCATACCATGGAGTATATATTTGTGTATCATACTTGCTTATACTTTGCTATCATATTTATTGTTGGTACAGGAATGCTAAGCGATGTGTGGTCCATGACATCTTTCATCTTGCCCGGGCTACCACTAACACTCAATTCTGGTTGTGCATCAGCATTAGGTCCTTTTTATTTTCCTGCTACTGTAAAATTATATATATATATATATATATATATATATATATATATATATATATAACCGCTGCCACAAAAAAAAAAATTGCTGCCTATGATAGGGAGAAGAAGTGCTTCCTTAAGGTAATAGGCAGCGGTTTGTCTTTATTTTTGGCAGCGGTTGTCCCCTTTTTATGAAACCGCTGCCTTAGATCAATAAAACCGCTGCCTCAGAGATAAGGCGACGGTAGCAGAAGCGGCGGGTCAAAACCGCCTCCTTAGAGCTTAGGCAGCGGTTTTCCTATATAAAGAAGCGGTTTTGGACCGTCGCCAAATCCCTTAATTGTAGTAGTGACATTAATTACCTTTAACATGGAAAATGGATGAACTAAAATCCCAGAAACAGGAGCCAAGTGCAGCTTGTACTCTTTCAATAAGAAGCTACTCCGTATAATTGTTTGTAATATCTGGTTTTACTTCTGAAGTGAGATATTCAAACCAACTACATATGTGAAGCTTATTATTATTTTCTACTACTTTTTGTTTAAATAAGATATTCAATCAGAACATACAAATATTGGCTTTTATATGTTTTGTAAAATAAATAATATTTTGTTTGATTCTTCGCTTTTTTAAAATATCTAACATTATTAATTTGCTTATTACATACTCTAATCTTGTGTCCATTATGTGTATATAAATCATAACTTTAATTTAAAATTGATTTTACGAATTAGTAATTATTGCCTTTTATTTGCTATGTATAACCTTCTGGTTTAATTGGCAAGAAAGTAAAATTGCTACTCTTCATTAAAATAAATTGCTCATGGCTTCGTTTTGCTTTGGATTTTGCATAAATGCATTATCTTTCTATTTGAGTTTGTTTAATTTTTAGAGTATAGCAATGTTTATTTAGTTGGACTAGATAGGCCTTCTGATTTAATTTGGCAAGAAAGCGCAGTTGCTGTTCTTCATCTTAAAATAAGTTGCTTATAGCTTCGTTTTGTTTTGAGTTTTGCATAAATGCACTATCTCTATTTGATGTTGTTTAATTTTTAGAGCATCAGTCGGGCTTATTTAGTGTCAATGAAAATGGTTTGTAATTTGATTTTGAATATAAGAGGAAGAACAACCATGGAAAAGATAGAATAAGCAGCCGTTTGGAGTTCAAAGTGAGATTCCAACAATGTAATACGGAAATTAGGAATCACGTAGAAATAAGAACCCCATATCCGAGGAAAATTAGGTTAGGTTAAGCAAGCTCACAACTTCTAATCAATTTACCTATGAGAAAATTAAAAGTACTATGAATAAAGTGAATTAAATAGCATTATGAGCTTAATTTCTACTGAAATTGATACCCCTAGACCATTGTTTTAGAGTGGATCTAAGACATTTTTGATGAAGAAAATTCAACAATAATTCATGAACAAGGACATACAGACATTGTTTATAATGCATCAAAATGTGTTACCCATTTCTGTTCAGTTCATCTTTAATGGATTTCATTGATGTTCTTGTAATTACATACATCTTCATTGATCAGAGACTGAATCCAAACATGTAAGAAACAGCAAACTAGCTACCAGGCTTGTGGGCTACTCCCAGATCAGCGTTGCATTGTCGCCACCAATAACCAACTCACCAACTCCACTTCCAAAGCAAAATGCAAGCAACAATGAGGGGTAACCAAATCCACTACACAAGCATAGGTAATTGTTAATTCTTATCCTTCGCCAACTTATTCCCTTGCACATTTCTTGACCAATACATCTACACTTTAAAGTTAAACAATTTTTAGAAAAAATGATTCATTATCAAAAAGTCTCACTTGCAGGCGATGTGGGAAAAAGTCGGATGGAAGAGATTGTTAAGTTTGTGCTAATTGCACTTCAGTTGGGACTGTCTGTCATGACAGTTGCGTAGTCTGTTAGAGATTAAATGTCACTGTTGGAACTAATGATATTGAAGATCAGAAGACATCTTGATGAATTGGAGGAGAGTTCTTGTTGTGTAGATAATGGCATTCTGACCAGAGGGTTTCTCGACCAAATAAATTTATAGTCAAGACCTCGCTATAGGATAGTGGAGTCAGGTTCGTCCTCATGAGAGAAGTCAGCGGTTCTAGGTTTAGTGTGTTTTGGGGTTCAGGGATAGCGGGAAGAGGTGATGAGGGTGGCTGTCAACAAAGAATAGAGGGGTCGATGTCGAGGGATGGAGGGCGAATAGTGGTCGATGTTGGGTATCTGTGCAAAAACTTTAAAATAAAGAAATTAAAATAATAAAGGTGCAAACTTTCAAGGTTAGGGATCACCACAACAATAAATATATGTGTAGATAATAAATCACATAAAGATGCATGCTTTATATCAAATAACTTTCGTTATTAACAAATAGGAATATAGAGGCTTTCACATAAACCCTAAGTGTTACTACCTTTTCTTAATTAGGATCAACCAACTTTTGCAAGCAAACCCTAATTACTATCCAAATTCCTAATAAGATCACTTTCGCTTCAATATCACAAATAAGGAATTTCCACAACTCCCGCAAAGGATTAAGCAAATAGGTAGATGATGATAAAGACAAACAAATTTATAAATTCATAAATCAAACACACATATCTATGTTGGGATCACCCCAACCCTAGAAGAAGGAAATTAGAAACAAAACATAATAAAAGAAACTAACTTTAACATTCAAAATAAAACTTACAAAACCTTCCAAACGTTCCTCCTCTCTCGCCTCCTCTCTCTCTCTCTCTCTCTCTCTCTCTCTCTCTCTCTCTCTCTCTCCTCTCTCCTTGCGCCGAAGACGGCTTTTCTTGAATGAATGAAAATCAGCCCCCTAATGCCCTATTTATAATATTCATTCCCTAGCTAATCTAGGAAAGAATAATCTATCTATATCTAAACTTTCTATCTAAAACATTAAGATAAAACATGGAAATAAAATAATTAAATCTAAAAGGAAACTAGGACTAGTTGTGGATAAATCCTTTTTCTCCTGATAGATCTTTATGTGGATGGATAGAATTCCACATATTTTCTCTTGCAAGCAATTCTATCTTCTCGACACAACTCGATCTCGGACTCGACTGGATTTTCCTCGACGTCGAGTAGGATTTTTCCTCCGGGGTTGCACTCGTGCTCGAGCAGGTTTTGGACTCGTCGGGTTTTCCTCGACATCGACCAAGTGTGGCTCTTCGAGTGGCCTCTGCTCGACTTCTGGGAGGCAAGTCGACCAAAAAGTTACTCGACGTCGACTAGTTCTGTGCGCTTTCAGCATTCTGCTCTGTTCTTGAAACGCACTTGCTCGAGTCCTCGTTCGTCCGATTGACGCATAGGAGCATGCGTTGGAAAGATCTTTTAGAGGGCTACAACTTTCATGGACACATCAAAACTTGATTCAGAACGATGTGTGGTGAAAAGTGGGATTTCCTCTAGATATATCATCCTTAGCTTTTTCATGACTTTCCTTTAAGCTCCAAAGTGCATCCGATTTCGGCGAAATATAACAAAAACTTGTGTAGACCACCATAATTGGCAAATAAACATATACTACACATATTCTGTATTATTTTAACCCAAATGCATGAAATACATGAAGAAATCGATATAAAAGCAATTGTAAAACATGGCAAATTAGGCTCACAACAAACACCCTAAAGTTAAGCTTGCTTGTCCTCAACCAATACTTTTTAATTGTCGTACAGGGGAAGAAATTAAAACTCTCAACATCTTAGATTCATTCTCATATAACCCTACAATCAATTACCATCCTCGAAAAGGTACTAATGTCACAAATTCATGCATGTGCAATAAAAAGATACATCTACTCACAAAAGGAGGGTTATGCAATGCAATTCATAAGTGACAAAGCATTAATAATCAAGATGACTTTATTAAGCTCAATAAAGATATGATTGGTAAAAGGCTTAAGGTGGGATATTTTTGGCCATGTGGTGTTAATGATCCGGGGAAATGGAGTAATTTCCAAATTTTCATACCACATTCCTTCTTCCTTTGATTTCTCACCTTTCGCTCATTGCTCAATGCTTTTTTCAATATTATGCTTTTACCTCTCTAACCTCAGCACTGCATTCTCGCGAGTCACAAACCTTCTGCTAGCCGCCAGGATCGACGACGAGGTTCCTCCTTTATATGAAGGGATAAACCTTCTACTAGTAACCAGATATGTATGGCAAGATCCGCCGGCCTCTCACCCTTGAATCTCCCACAATCGATCTCAATCCTCTCGGAATCGCACTCTGAGGATCTCGACCCTTCGACACCTTCACCTCTCACTAGGGTGTCTCCCTCGGCATCTCACCATATGGTTTTGTTTTTAGCATCTCACCAAAAACATGATCCTTAACCCAGAATCAAAGGAAGCAAATGTGCTCAACTTTTAACTCAAAAATTCAACTTGTCTCAAAAGAAGTTCTTACATCCCTTTATATAGAAAAGCATTGAATCTATGAAAAATAACAGAAATTAAAATAACTTGATAAACTAATGACGGATAATACGAAAGGGTTTCCGAGATTTATGACGGAGAGATGGGCAACCATAATGGGGGAAAAAGAATGATCTTGGTTGCCATCAAAGAGATGGAAGGTCGGAAATCCCTAAAGCCCCCTCATTTAATCCGACTTTATTGAATGCATTCCGTCTTTATTTATTGCATTTCCGATGAGCTGCCCGAATTTTGGACTGCTGCGAAGAACCCAGATTTCGGCCATTATCCAAGCTGAATTGATGATCGCATCATTCAATAAAGTTGTAGCCACTTAAAATATCTTTCCAACAAGTGCTCATCGGCTTCAATCGGAATTT
Organism: Persicaria maculosa; assembly: GCA_963922045.1. Classification (NCBI taxonomy): domain Eukaryota; kingdom Viridiplantae; phylum Streptophyta; class Magnoliopsida; order Caryophyllales; family Polygonaceae; genus Persicaria; species Persicaria maculosa. Next base: position 80,524,518 of record OY998252.1, on the reverse strand, counting down.
TATATATCCAGAACGAACCAAAATACCGAGATGTCGCCAAACAGTTTTCATAAATGAAAGTTGATGTTCAGCTCCAAAGACAAACCTTTGTAGGAAAAAATAGACGAGCTCATGGGCGACTATGATCACATCATCCTCCTCCCCTTGAAAAGGATTCGTTCTCGAATCCGTGATGGAAATGAGCGACTTCTTTGGACATGTGGCATCGTCTTCGAAAGGATGTTGAATCTTTTCTTCTTCTTGAATCATGAAAGGCAAGTAAGACAGAATGAAAGAGATCACATCCAACCACTTACTGGACATGGAATTCAGAAAGCTAGGCATGTCGATTGGCATTCGTTTCTCCTTCATGGAAAACGCAATCTTGGAAACTTGGATGATTTCCTCATATTTTTGAAGCTCAGGCATGACCTCTGCAATCTCAATTGGAACATCCTTGGACTTGCCTTCTTTAATCTCAAGTGTCTCGCCCATGGCCGTAGAGGATGTCATATTTTAATAGGGAGGTGGGGCTGTTGTGGACTTCGATAGCGTCGACCCCAATGAGTTGACAAGGTTTCGAATTTCCTTTACTTGTTGCATTGAATCTTCTGCGAGCTTGCGGATCGCTTCCCAAGGTGGTTCAACCTTCTTCTTATGTCGAACCTTATCCTCTCGAGCCCTTCTTCTTCAATATCTCCTACGGAGCTCTTGATCAACTACATCATATGTAGCGTCATCCATGTCTCTCCAACAAAGATACACATCATCATAGGCACGAATAGCCCATCGGATGTACTCTTCGGACAAAGGCTTGGAACTCGTTTTCTTCAACATTTTGCCCCGAAAGCTTGAGGAACCCTTGTCGTTGCTCTGATACCACTTGATGTGCTCGGGAACACTCCGAGCCGCTAGGATCGACGACGAGGTTCGTCCTTTATTTGAAGGGATAAACCTTCTACTAGTAACCAGATATGTATGGCAAGATCCGCATGCCTCTCACCCTTGAATCTCTAACACTCGATCTCAATCCTCTCGAAATCGCACTCTGAGGATCTCGACGACGAGGTTTTGTTTTTAGCATCTCACCAAAAAGATGATCCTTAACCCAGAATCAAAGGAAGCAAATGTGCTCAACTTTTAACTCAAAAATTCAACTTGTCTCAAAAGAAGTTCTTACATCCCTTTATATAGAAAAACATTGAATCTATGAAAAATAACAGAAATTAAAATAACTTGATAAACTAATGACGGATAATACGAAAGGGTTTCCGAGATTTATGACGGAGAGATGGGCAACCATAATGGGGGAAAAAGAATGGTCTTGGTTGCCATCAAAGAGATGGAAGGTCGGAAATCCCTAAAGCCCCGTCATTTAATCCGACTTTATTGAATGCATTCCGTCTTTATTTATTGCATTTCCAATGAGCTGCCAGAATTTTGGACTGCTGCGAAGAACCCAGATTTCGGCCATTATCCAAGCTGAATGGATGATTGCATCCTTCAATAAAGTTGTAGCCACTTAAAATATCTTTCCAATAAGTGCTCATCGGCTTCAATCGGAATTTTATATATCCAGAACGAGCCAAAATACCGAGATGTCGCCAAACAGTTTTCAGAAATGAAAGTTGATGTTCAGCTCCGAAGACAAACCTTTGTAGGAAAAAATAGACGAGCTCATGGGCGACTATGATCATATCAATGAGTGTCATGAATGACCCCGGATACTTAATGCTTCGGACTCCTCACCTGCGTGTCCCATCTCGCTAAACTATTATCTCAGCGAGCAGGGTCGATCTACCTTTATCTCTTGAGGTGACCGGATTTTTTCTCACTCATTAAATTTTCCATATATTTTTTCAATTTCCTGCTAAACTCCAAATATGATAATAGCAACACAAACACCATATAATAATCTTCATAATGTACTTTCATTCTCAACATAATCCCCGGGTGAAAATAAGGTAAAGAATGAACAATATTTAGATCATGTGGAGCATATATGAAATAATGCATAATATGGGTTTTGTGATGCATAAGCATAGGTAGGGCTAGGATTACAACAATATGAGCATTATATGAAAATATAAAGTCCTCCATCCTCTTATGATGCAACATGTCAAAAGCAATATCAAATTTTACCTCTTTTCATGGTTTTCATAAAAATATGCACTTCATTGTGACTTCCCTTTACTAGGCATGCCATTTCATGATATATCTTTAATGAATCCAATTTTGCATCGTCGAGATCAATAAAACTTCCATGACACTAATCAAAATTTTCAATGGGGGGCGGTTTTAATAAACTTTGGAAAACATGCATTTAAGAACATAAATAAAATATGAAATCCAAAGTAGTCATGTCTAAGCAATTTAAGAAATAAACTTAAAAGTATGCACACATAATGTCAAATAAAGTTAAATATGCATAAATTAAGCCCTTCTCCCACCCCATACTTAAACATTACAGTATCCTCACTGTATAAAAAACAAGTGGTAAAGAAAGAAACTCACTAGAAAGGTGTGCTGAACTTCGGAATCAATTGCTGAAGTTTGTGCAAAAGTGGTCGATCTCGAGTGAAGGAGTCGATGTCGAGTACTTATGTCGCTTCTCTTTACCTGCAAGACTCGTTAGAAGACAATATCCACAATAGAAAACTCCAAAAATAATATTTAAAACAAAAACCAACAGTATCTAAAACCCTAAGAAATAAGAAATAGCGGGTTGCCTCCCGTAAGCGCTAAATTTTATGTCTTTAGCTTCACCTACTTCCCTTTAAGCATTAGTCGGGCTCATCTTTGTCCGGAGGTATAGGTGGGTCTGGTAGTTCTTCCGGTGATGGGAAGCATGGGATGTCATTCGGGGGCATCTTGTGAAGAAGCTTAAACCCCCCCGAGTGAACGCTCCATGACTCCACCCATTCATCTTCCTAGGCTCCAGCAGGCATGCATAAAGGAAGATATAAAGAAAATATACATACCTCATCATCATACCTCTTCCGCTTCATATGTTGATTTGTTTGCACGTCTCCACCACATCAAAACGGTGGAGTGGAAAGAGATATTTCCACCTCATCATGCGGAGCTTCATGCCACTTTGCTAGGACCCCATACTTGAATATGAACATCGGTTGCTCAAAATTGACGGAGATGGCCTTCACCTTGTAAGGTAAAAGCGACCTTGTAACACTCTGGGCAACAATGTCCGCTTTCTTCTCTTCTAGTGCTATTACGTCTTGGGATTCTTCATATGATTCATCGACAATAGGTAGCAAAGTAGGAATGAAATACAAGGAAGGACATACATGGTTGTCGACATCGAGTGGGTCAATTGACTCGTCGGGAGGAGGGCATGGTCCTTTAGACTGAATGGAAGCCTCAAGCCTTCGAATTTCGTCTTCCAGCCGGGCTATTTCCCTTAATCGTGCCTCCTCCACTGCGATCCTATTTCTCCGTCTCAAATCTTGAAACCATTCTTCCCATGCAGGATTCCCTTCGACAAAGTCTTCCATGTTTGTACCTAAGCTTTGAAATCACAATCAGGAACACAAATTAGTAGCAAAAGCCCGACACCTAGTTGGTACCGATGAGGTAGGTGGTGGTAGGGTATGTGATAGGGTAAGAAAAAAGGGATGGACTTTTCTGAACTTTAAACACAATTAAACTAGGCGCGATTGATATCTCCCCGGCAACGGCGCCAATTTGACGATAGGGTTTCTCGAATAAATAAATTTATAGTCAAGACCTCGCTATAGGATAGTGGAGTCAGTTCGTCCTCAGGAGAGAAGTCAGCGGTTCTAGGTTTAGTATGTTTTGGAGTTCATGGATAGCTGGAAGAGGTGATGAGGGTGACTGTCAACAAAGAATAGAGGGGTCGATATCGAGGGATGGAGGGCGAATGGTGGTCGATGTTGGGTATCTGTGCAAAAACATTAAAATAAAGAAAATAGAATAATAAAGATGCAAACTTCCAAGGTTAGGGATCACCGCAACAATAAACATATGTGTAGATCATAAATCACATAGAGATGCATGCTTGATATCAAATAACTTTCGTTATTAACAAATAGGAATATAGAGGCTTTCGCATAAACCCTAAGTGTTACTACCTTTTCTTAATTAGGATCAACCAACTTTCGCAAGCAAACCCTAATTACTATCCAAATTCCTAATAAGATCACTTTCGCTTCAATATCACAAATGATGAATTTCCTCAACTCTCGCAAAGGATTAAGCACATAGGTAGATGACAATAAAGACATACAAATTCATAAATTCATAAATCAAACACACATATCTATGTTGGGATCACCCCAACCCTAGAAGAAGGAAATTAGAAACAAAACGTAATAAAAGAAACTAACTTTAACATTCAAAATAAAACTTACAAAACCTTCCAAACGTTCCTCCTCTCTCTCATCTCTCGCCTCCTCTCTCTTTCTCCTCTTTCCTTGTGTCCGAAGACGGCTTTGCTTGAATGAATGAAAATCAGCCCCCTAATGCCCTATTTATAGTATTCATTCCCTAGCTAATCTAGGAAAGAATAATCTATCTATATCTAAACTTTCTATCTAAAACATTAAGATAAAACTTGGAAATAAAATAATTAAATATAAAAGGAAACTAGGACTAGTTGTGGATAAATCCTTCTTCTTCTGATAGATCTTCATGTGGATGGATAGAATTCCACATATCTTCTCGTGCAAGCAATTCTATCTTCTCGGCACAATTCGATCTCGGACTCGACTGGATTGTCCTCGATGTCGAGTAGGATTTTTCCTCCGGGGTTGCACTCGAGCTCGAGAAGGTTCTGGACTCGTCGGGTTCTCCTCGACATCGACCAAGTGTGGCTCTTCGAGTGGCCTCTGCTCAACTTCTGGGAGGCAAGTCGACCAAAAAGTTACTCAACGTCGACCAGTTTGGTCGACGTCGACTAGTTCTGTGCGCTTTCAGCATTCTGCTCTGTTCTTGAAACGCACTTGCTCGAGTCCTCGTTCGTCCTATTGACGCATAGGAGCATGCGTTGGAAAGATATTTTAGAGGGCTACAACTTTCATGAAGACATCAAAACTTGATTCAGAACAATGAATGGTGAAAAGTGTGATTTCCTCCATCTGCCCCATCCTTAGCTTCTTCATGACTTTCCTTTAAGCTTCAAAGTGCGTTCGATTTCTGCGAAATATAAAAAAAACTTGGGTAGACCTCCATAATTGGCAAATAAGCATATACTACACATATTCTATATTATTTTAACCCAAATGCATGAAATGCATGCAGAAATCGATATAAAAGTAAGTGTAAAACATGACAAATTAGGCTCACAACACATTCAAGTTTACAAAAGCAATAGAAGAGCAACTTGTAAGGTATGCAAGAGCGTATTTGAACTCCACCTCTATTTCTCTCCATATATGCCCATTTGTGTACATTAAGATGATTACTCCATAGTTTGCCGATTCTTTATCATCTGCTAGCTGAATCAATATTCTTATTCATGTATTGTAATAACAGATAATGGGTATTGAACTCAAATATATTGTTCCCTTTCTTGTGTTTCTGATTTTTTTTCTTCTTACATATAATATGTATTGTTTGCCTATTGAGGTATTCAGTGCAATGTATTCCAATAATTCAGGAGAAGAGATATTTTTTATGTGCATTAAATTGCTTCGTTCTTTTTCCCATCTTCATTTTAATTATAAGTTGACACTAAACTAATGAATATAACCAGTGCAGATAAAGGAAGGTCATTCTTTTTCATCATTGAATACATTTTATGTCCAGATCCAATAACTACCAATGGGCCGTGCAATGGAGATCCAAAGATAATAAAAAAAACCTCATAAAAATTTTCTAAGTAACTTCCCATGTGCGAAGCATGTGGGTTTGTAACTAGTTAGATGAAAAAAGTGACCTATTGGATTTAGTCCTAAATACCATGATCCATCACATCTCAGTGACCTATTGGATTTTTGCCCTTTAAGAATGAGGTTTTCACTTTGATTCTAAAGCGTGTTTTTTGGCAATTTTGCAGGATTTTAAAAAATGATCGAGGATGATGGATGCTATTTTTTGTGGGTTAGTTTAGATATGGAAGAAATTATATATACATTTTGCTTTAGATATGAACTTTGATATATAGCCTGTCTAGCTAGGAGAAGAATTTGGAAATATATTTTGCTTGTTAGTTAATTGCCTATGGAAGTAAAGGTTTATATTTTGCGAGATGATGTAGTTAGTACAAGGATGAAGTTATGTGTTTGAAATACGTACATTTTGTATGGGTTTTAATTTGAACAATCTGTGTATATAGATTTGAAGGAAGTCGTGTGTATTTGTGTACAATGTTACATATATATATATATATATATATATATATATATATATATATATATATATATATATATATAGAGAGAGAGAGAGAGAGAGAGAGAGAGAGAGAGAGAGAGAGAGAGAGTATAGATCATATGTACTCAGTCCTTATTGTGTATCATGTGAACACATATGGGATGTTGATCTATAGAAAATGAAAGGGTAAGATAATGCCATGTGTCTTGATGATTTTTTTAAAAAGGGTGGATAATTAATCCAAAATTCATCCCACAAGCGCGTGTAAAGATTGAAGAAAACCTAAATCCCTCTTGGTCTTCATCTTCGACTGGTTCCCAAAAGAGAGCCGCCTCCAAGACGCCTCATGGGTGGTTTCTCTGTGACGATTCTGGAGACTTGAAGTACAGAGCCACCTCCGGTGTACTCAACCATTCTGAAGCGACGATGGCGGGCGAAAGAGGTGACGTTTCTGGCGAAGGGAAGCGATGGCACGCGGAGCGGGCGGAGAAGGCGATGGGAAGCGATGGTGATGGCAGCGAAACGGATGGCAAAGGCGATGGTGACCGGTGGCGACGGGAAGCGATGGCCCGCGGAGCGGGCGGCGAAGGCGATGGGAAGTGATGGTGATGGAGATTGCACGCGAAACGGGTGGCGAAGGCGATGTCAAAGGAAGAGGTAGTTGCTCCATCCTCTAGCCATCAATGGTGAGTTGAGTTCTTGTGGTCGGTTCATTCAATTTGTTCAATCTAGTCAACGAAAGTGCATTCAATTAAAAATTTGGGATTGAATTTGGCACTCAATTGAGCATTTAGTTCGTTCAATTTATATGAAGAAGATGTAAGTGTGTTGATTTTGTATAATTTTGGGTTTCTTCGTCTTCCTATTTTGTTGTGAGTATGGAGTTTGATTGCGTGATTATTTAGGAGATGATCGATATAAATTAGTGGGTACGTTGATTCGTAGTGTGTTTCAATTCGTGTATCTAATTGACGTCGAAAAATCAAAATTGTGATTTCATCGGATTTAAGAGGTATTCAGGGGAAAAGTCGAATTATTCATATGTTAAAATGCATCTATACTATCGAATAATCATGTGATACTATCGAATAATTCAGCGATACCATCCAATAATATTTAGTTATTTGATAAAGTGACCTAAGTAATCGAATAATATTGTAAAACTATCGAATAATCAAGCGATACAATCAAATAATCAAGCGATACCATCAAATAATCAAGCGATATTATCGAATAATTATTAGTTAAAAGTTCAGGACGTTTTCAAGGTGGTAGCCTCTTAGAATAATCCGTCGATACTATCGCATAATCCGTCGATGCAATCGAATAATCCAGATATACCATCGAATAATTTCAAGAGAGTGCATCACACACGCCCCCAATTCAGCAAGTGGGCATGAAAAAATATGGGTCCCACTGATTTTTAATTAAAAAAAGGCTAAAATTGTCTTTTAATCCCAGTCATCTATTTCATCCAATCAACGACCCAGATGTGTTCACATGTTACACAATAAGCCTTGATTACACTTGAACCATCCCCTATATATGCGTTTTGAGAAAACTATAAAATCTGTGCGTATTAAAATAGGGAATTGCAAAAAAAAAAAAAGTGGCCAAAATAGCCATTTTATCTTTTTTCGCAACGATTGTGTCGTTGTGAAAGACCTTATTTATCTAAAATACACCCTATTGCAACGACATTTTTTGTTACTAAAACAAGTTGGTATTTTCAAAGACAAACGTGTTTTTGCAATGACTTTTTGTCGTTGCCAAAGACAGAAACCTTTTGCAACGACTTTTTTTGTTGATAAACCAAGTCGGTATTTTCCAAGATAAAAGTGTTTAGCAACGATAAATGTATTACAACAACATTTTGTCGTTGCAAAAGGTATATTTTTCGCAACGACCAATGTCGTTGCAATAGCCTTTAGCTACGTCCTGACCCGCAACGACAATTGCCGTTGCGAAATGTATCTATTGCAACGACATGACATGTATCGCAACGACTTTTGCCGTTGTGAAAGACTGTTTTTCTTGTAGTGTAAAGTGCAAGGATAAAACAATGGTGTATGAATAATAATATGAAATGTATGAATAAGATTATGAAGTGCACAATTAAGATTATAAAGTTCATAAATAAAATAATAAAGTGCAAGAATAAAATCATGGAGGGCATGAATAAGATTATGAAATGCATAATAAAAATTATAAAGGTCGCTTTACGCGTGTGTGTGGAGGTGGACTTAGAAGAACCTCAGGACTACTTTTACTGGTAGAGGTCGCTTTGCGCGTGTGTGTGTGTGTGGAGGTGGACTTAGAAGAACCTCTGAAAGGCACGATTGGGATTAATGGTCACAGATATCTGATTGAATACGAAGGAATCCCATTGATTTGCTTTGGGTGCGGTAGAGTAGGGCACCTCAAGGCCAATTGCCAACATATGGAAGGAAAGGCGGAGCAATCCACAACGCATAGTAGCAAGGGAAAGGAGGAAGCTGAGAAGCAGGGTACGAGGGGTACCCATGGCGAGTGGATGGAGGTGCGAAGGAGGAACAAGGCAAAAAATTAGAGCAATAGGGGCGCCCAATTGGTCCCTCCGGCCACCTCCGTTCCCGAAAACTGGCAACGGATGGGTGAAAGCAATAGAAATCCAAACGCCCAGAGAGCGGAGAAGGAGGAGAGAAAGAAGGTAGCTGTCAACGGTAAGGCTCCGGTGACGCCGGAAAGCAATGATTCTTCTCCGGTCGGGGAAACGGTCGTCGACAATGTGACCGTTAATGCGACGAATTCGAAGAGTCTGCCTCGGGCGAACGAGTCCATTAATGATAAGGAGAATGTTGTAGGAGAAAAGGAGAAGGAAGAATTAAAGGCTGTGAGTGTTCAGGGGGCTGGAGATAATGTGGAAATTGAAAAGAATAAGGAAAATAAAGAGGAAAGAGAAGAAGTGGATCCCGAGATTGTCGGTGGGGAGAAAGCAGAGGAAGATACGGTTATGAGTTCCGTTGAAACAAATCCGATGGTGATAGTGCAAGAGAATCTGGTGTCTTCAGTTTGGAAAGATATGGGTAAAGAATTAGTGGGCCAAAGCCCAAAGGACAAGGAAAATAAAAGAAAGAAGTGGAAGGGCCCAAAAGCCATAAGTGATGGGCTTTCTACTGCTTTGTCGTTGGGAACTAAGAAGCATCTACTCTTCAAGGGTACTAAGAAGAAAAAGAAACATGAGGATTCCCATATTTGGTCAATGTTTGGGGAGTCCAAGGAGGACGGAGATTTAGATAATTTTATTTCCTCCGGTTCCTCACAGGGTAAAGAGAGTGAACTGCAGCAAATTCAGGGACGGTTCTGGGCAGATAATTCACGTCCGGGGAAGAAAGCAAGGAGTGCAGAATCGCCAAAGATTTGTTATCCAATAATGAATTGGACTGATTTTTGTTTCATTGCTCTGTTTATCGTTGTGTTAATTTTTTTTTTCCATTAGTACGATGAATATCTTATTTTGGAATTGTTTTGGTGCAGGAAAGAAATCGTTTCGGAAAGCGATCCGGTACGTTTGCAACCAATGTGCTGTTAACGTTCTAGCTCTTTTTGAAACTCGGAATTCAGGGGGAAAAGTCGATAGAGTCGGCAAGAAGCTAAATTTTGATCGAGTGGAGAGAGTGGAAGCCACCGGTTTCGCGGGTGGTATTTGGCTTTTGTGGAATGAGATAGACTGCGCTCTTTCTATTGAAAACAAAAATCCTAATTTCATCCATGCCTCTTGGGGTGTGGGGGGAGGGAAAAGGAACATTATAGCTGTCTATGGACCTCCTTCGGTGGCTCGCAGAGTCCCTTTTTGGGCTGACCTAAATGCGGCGTTACAAGGATGTCAGGGGAGGTGATCATTGGAGGCGATTTTAATTGTATTATCAACAAAGAGGAGACAAAGAGAGGCACGGGGGCTCTGCACAGAGACGCTGGTAAGTTCAAAAAGATTATCGATGATAATAGCCTAATTGACCTTGGTTTCACTCGACAGGAATTCACATGGAGCAAGAAAGTTCTTGGCGACAAGGTTGTGTTCAAAAGGCTGGATAGGGTGATGGCTAACCTGTCGGGCCGGTTGGGTTGGCCGGAGGCAAGGGTCCGGCACCTTCCCAGGTATTCTTCTGACCACAACCCTCTCCTTCTTGAGCTTGAACCAAAAATTAAGAAGAATAGGGAGAGGAGGCCTTTTCGATTTGAGGTTGCGTGGACAACACATCCGGAGTTTGGCGACCTAATCAAGGAGAAATGGGCTAAAGGGTAACCTGTTGGGTTGACGTTAAAAGGGCTGAAAGAGGAGCTCATTGTTTGGAACAAGAAAGTCTTTGGTAACAAATTCGCAAGGAAAAAGATGTTGCTGGAGGCTCTTGATGCCGTGCAAAAAAACATCAGCAGAGGTGCGGGGGAGGATGCTAGAGCCCAAGAAATTCGTATTAAAAAGAGCATGGACGAGACGTTTGAACAAGAGGAGATCTTATGGATGCAAAAATCTCAGGAGGAATGGCTTGCTTTGGGAGATAGGAATACGAAATTCTTCATGCTTCGACGGTGATTAAAAGAAAGAATAATAGAGTTGAGGGGCTTTTCGATAAGGATGATAAATGGGTGACGGATAAATCTGATTTGGAGAACCTTGTTGTCTCTTTTTTTGATGATCTGTACACGGAAATGCAACCAAATAGGGGAACGGTGAATCTGACGGCAAGCTTCCCCAGTATCGAAGAGGACAGATGGGGGTCTGCTTGTTTGCCGATCACGACTGATGAGGTTCGAAAAGCCTTTAAAAGTATGGGAGCCTTCAAAGCGCCTGGAGTTGATGGGTTTCAACCCTTCTTCTTCGACTCGGTGGGACAGGAAGTTGTCGAGATGGTGAGAGAATTTTTTGTTTCTAGAAAACTTCAACCTGGTGCCAATGATACTCTGATTACCCTCCTCCCGAAGATAGGGAAGCCTGAACGGATTAGTCAGTTCAGGGTTATTAGCCTATGCGATGTGTGCTACAAAGCCATTTCTAAGGTGTTGACGGAGAGACTCCAACCGATTATGTACGATTTGGTGGGGCCTACGCAAGGGAGTTTCCTCCCCAGGAGGTTGATAACAGACAATATTGTGGTAGAGCAGGAGGTGATTCATTCGATGAAGAGAAAAAAAGGGGAAGAAGGGTTGGATGTGTCTAAAATTGGATCTTGAAAAGGCTTACGGCCGATTGAGTTGGAGCTTCATTCAGGATACTCTCGAGTGGGCAAGGTTTCCTCCTGTGTTGGTTGAATGGTTTATGGAGTGCATAAGTAGTCCCAAGATGCAAGTTCTATGGAATGGGGAGGTTACGAGACAATTCGCCCCTACCAAAGGTATCCGTCAAGGGGATCCCATCTCTCCTTACTTCTTTATCCTCTGTCTAGAGAGGTTGTCACATCTGGTGAATGAAGTTGTCGATTCCGGTGTTTGGAAGCCTATTAAGGTTTCCCGGACCGGTTCGAGTATTTCACATCTGTTCTTTGCAGACGACATACTCTTATTTGCGGAAGCTTCAGTTAATCAAGTTAAGATTGTCAAGGAATGTCTTGATAAGTTTTGTGAGGCGTCGGGGCAGAAAGTGAGTTTACAGAAGTCCAAGTTCTATGTTTCTAGTAATGTTTGCAGTGGCCTTACCAGATCGATTGAGGAGCTCAGCAGAATTCAGGCTACTACTGATCTCGGGCTCTACCTAGGCATTCCTATCCTTCATAAGAGGGTGAAGGGTGCTCAGTTTGATTTCGTCTTAGACAAAATGGCTTTGAAATTGGCGGGAGGGAAAACGAAGGTTTTGAGTTTTGCGGGCAAGACTACGCTTATGAAAACGGTTCTCGAGTCGTTACCCTAGTATAGTATGGCGGTGATTCCTCTCCCGTCTAGCACTTGTAAAAAGGTGGAGAAATGTATTAGGAGATTTATTTGGGGTGCCACCGAAATTAAAAGAAAAATTCATAAGGTGGCTTGGAAGGAGTTGACTAAACCAAAGGAGGCTGGGGGTCTTGGCCTAAAGGATATGGTCTCTCTCAATCAAGCTCTCATTGCAAAGTTAAGTTGGAGATTTTTTATGGAAGAAGATGGGTTGTGGAGGACTTTTCTTCAAGAGAAGTATGTTGGGAAGGCGTTGGGGAAACTTCAGGGGCGTCTATTGTGTGGAAGGGGGTGAAACGTGGGCTTGGAGAGGTTATTAGACCAGGGTTGCGATGGAACTTGCGGAATGGCAAAAGCATCAGCTTCTGGTTCGATTGTTGGGTGACTACCGAACCCCTCTGCAACCAGTATTTGGGGCATGAAAAGGGCTATCCTGAGTGGTGCATTGCTGAGCTTTGGGACCACGTCGATGGTTGGAGGTTGGGTTGTTCAGTCACCTACTGCCCACGTCTACGCTGCTTTGTATAGCAGCCTACGCTTGTTGTGAGGGCGACGACCTCCCGAGTTGGAAATTCACTAATGTCGGGGAGTACTCTGTGAAGTCGGGCTATACCGCTATTGAGAGATGGACAGATTGGCAAGGGAATGATGGGGAATTATACAAGACCCTGTGGAACATAAAGGCTAATGAGAGAGTCCGCTCTTTCATGTGGCTTGTGAGCAAGGGTGGGATTTTAAACAATACGGAGAGGATACGGCGTGGTCTAGGTACGTCGGCTTCTTGTCCCTTATGCAACACTCTTGATAAAAGTTTAGAACATCTTTTCCGCGATTGTGGTGCTGCGAAAGCGTTTTGGGTGCAGGCTACAGGAACTTGGAGTGCTGTGAACTTCGGATGGGGGATGCCCTTTGCTGCTTGGCTAAGGTTGAACATTCTATCTAAGGTCCATGGTGATGATGGAGACAATTGGAATGCGATATTCTCGGTGGCGTTGTTGTGGTCCATCAGGAAGAGGAGGAATGAGGCTGTGTTCCAGAATTCTATTGGGAGTCAAATCACTTTGAGTCGTTGCAAAGAAGCTATTAGAGAGTATGTGGCTGCTGTGTCCAACACTAAGAGGAATTTGAACGGGAAGACTTCGGGCACCAGGGTGATCGCTCCCACCTGATGGCTGGGAAAGTGAATACGGACGGGGCCGTCTCGAGAGGAGGAGCAGCAACTGCTGGCGGAGTGATGAGGAATGCCGAGGCTGAATGGGTCGGCGGATTCGCTGCATGTTCTGTCTTAATGGCGGAAGGAAAGGCGGTCCTCAAGGGGCTCGAGATAGCTTGGAACATGGGGTTTAAGCAAGTGTTGGTGGAATCGGACTCGGAAGTTTTCTTGAAATTGTTGTTAAGGAAGCTGAGACAGTCGCATCCAATGTTTAGCCTGGTCGAATCGTGCCATGGCTTCATCTGTAGAAATTGGTCGATCCAATTTCGTCACATTTTTCGCGATGCAAAATCGGTAGCCGATGGGCTTGCCGAGTTCGCTATGAACTTGCAGTTAGGTTGTTTTCCTTTTACTAAGCCGCCTCTGTGTGTTGCTCAGCTGTTGCAACTGGATGCAGATGGAGTTTGTTTTCCCCGCATCTGTAATTTGTAATCCTGCTACTCTTTTTCTATTTAAGGGAGCCTGTTTCTATGTTGTTTACTCACCAAAAAAAAATTACAAAGTGCAAGAATGAAATGATAAAGTGTATAAATAAGTAGATAAAGTGCAAGGATAAAACGATGGTGTATGAATAATAATATGGAATGTATGAAAAAGATTATGAAGTGCACAATTAAGATTATAAAGTGTATAAATAAAATAATAAAGTGCAAGAATAAAATCATGAAGTGCACTAATAAGATTATCAAGTGCACAATTAAGATTATAGAGTTTAAGAATGAAATGATAAAATGCATTAATAAGATTATGAAGTGCAAAATAAGATGATAAAGTGCATAAATAAAATGATAAAGTACATAAATAAGATTATAAAGTGCAAAATTAAGATTATGAATTGCATTTTTATCAGATAATAATACAAACTATTAAAATTAAGCAATTTAGCCTATGTAAGAGTCGAACTCACATCTCTGCGCATAAGCACATTGCTCTATCATTGAGCTAATGGCTTTAAAAACTTTAACAAAAGCTAGAAGGTGTTTAGATAAGCAATCGGCACATAAACTCAACATCTCCAATTACTAATCCTTACTAATCCGTTTTACCTTAGGTGTTTCCAAGCTCAAAATATGTAAGGAGCTTGAATTGGTCAAAGAAAGTACTGCTATGATGCTATTACCTTTAGAGCTTCAGCAAGTACCAAACAACATGCACATAAATGATTAAAGTCAACAAGAAAAATGGTCTGGGATTACCAAGTCGATCCAGAGTTTGATTTTGAATGTCTGATAAGAGCTATACTGAAATCCTGATTCCAACTTTTGTATACATTTTTAAGGCTTCAATGATTTTAAATTGAAACATAAACAAAACTAAACAAAATTTAGTTGAACCATATATAGGTAGAAAAAAGTTATGATTCTTCTGCTGGCTCTCAAAAGAACAGATAATACAAGATACCATTGCCATGGATACACATTCCACAACAAAACAAAATCTGCAGGCACAAGATGTGCAAGGTCAACACTCAGAGGTGGATCGGATCAGAACAGAACCACATTAAAAGAATAATACAATCTTTTCATTTCAACACATTTCTACGGCTTAAGTCGATCTAGAATTAATCGCCCGTCTTAGTCAGGTTCAGGTTCTATAAACAATAAACAAGAACCTTTCTCTTGTATGCTTCGATGAACAAACAAGAGCGGGATCTAACAAATTCAATCGAATCTAACAAATTCAATCGGAACCTTCACTCCACGAATCGTAATTAATCATATACTAAACCGAATCACAAATCGAGGTCAAATTGAATCGACGGTGGAGTAAACGAGTCTGAAATCAAGAAATTGTTACCGACGAATAAAAAAGTTAGGATGACGATAATGAAAGACCAGGTATCGCCTCGGACGAACACCGAGTCCGCCTCCTCGTCCTTCGGCGGAGACGTTGAGTTTGAAGCAGTTTATGTGCTGCCATGTGAGCGGACGGAGATGATTCAATGGAAGGAGGTACAACAGAGAAGGAGACGGTGAGCAGGAGGAGGAGAGATCGATGGAAGGAGACGGTGAGCATCGGGGGATTTGGGGCAGAACCACGGTTCTCACTTGAGATTAGGGTTGTTTGTTCAGCTGGGCCGGACGTGGTTTTTTTAAAAAAAATTAGGCCCATTTTCATTTAAGTCATTTTTCATTTTAAGAACAACTAGTATAATCCTCGCGCCATGACGCGTTTATGTTTTTAAAAAATCATTATAGGTGCTAAGTTATACTTTTAATTCTGATGTTCCTAATATCGAAAGAATGAAAAAAATATCATGTTTCGTTATAAATTAAAAATGAGTCAATTATTGAAAAATTCAAAATCATTAGATTAGCTAAGTTTCAACATTGAAGAGGCAATAAGCACACTAAAAATATTATGGTAAATATAGTTATGGAAGAAAAAAAAAAAGACAAAACTCCAATTCGAGTGAGATCATTCAACGATATTAAAATAAGTTTCTTTAGCAATCTTCATCCTGCAAGCTGCAAACACTCTCTGTCATATGCTTGATTTGTGTGATCCTAACAATTGTTATCGTCTTTGCAATAAAAAACACCTCAATCTTAGCATGTTCACATGATCCGTAGGCAACCATTCTCGTCCTATCGTTTTTCAAGATGGTTCATATATAGTCATATCAATATCATCCAAACACCCATCTGTTTTTAGTTTTCTAGTTATGTTGGTCCTTTTTTTGTCTTCAATAGTTGTTGATGCAAGGCCTAGGTTTCCTTGTCAAACTTTGTTAACATGCAAGTTTAGAAAATGACAAATTTAAACAGACAAAAAGCAAAAACCTTGACAAAAACAACAATCAAGTAAACTAATTTCTAAAAAATAAAATTACATTTTATATATATAAAAAAAACAATCTTTATATTTGGTCAATTCTAAAAGACTTATAAATTTCAGCAAACTACATTAAGACAGTATCTATATCTATATACCTACTTAATTCAGTAGACTTTGGGTTGATGTGTCGGCTTCTCCTCACTTTACTCCATTCTAGCCAATCACGTATTTTCTCTTTTTTTTTTCCCATATTTTTATTTTCCATTTTTCAAACAAAATATCTACTTCAAAATCAGGGTTTCACTTGCCTCCTTCCTCCCGACGCCTCCATCTCCCTCCTCTCTCTAATTACTCTTTTGCATTTTTTCTCCTTCTTTCAGGCGCCTTCTTCTTCGTTTCTTTCTCCCTCATCTCTTTAATGGTGATGCTTTCTCCTCTCCTCCTTCTCCAATTCGTTCCCCTCTTCGCTGATGTCGCTCGCTATCTTTGTACAATCACACAACGAATCAGACGACTGGACCTGCAACTCCAACTCGGGCTCCTAGATCGTCGACGCCGGCGATTGGAAGCCGGTTGCCAGCCTCGACTTCTCTCTCCTTCCTGATCTTGACCCTCGACGATTGTAGTTCAGGATCCAGGATCTTCCACTGCCGCTCCAACTCGGGCTCCTAGATCGTCGACACCGACGCCGACGATTGGAAGCCGGTTGCCAGCCTCGACTTCTCTCTCCTTCCTGATCTTGACCCTCGACGATTGTAGTTCAGGATCCAGGATCTTCCACTGCCGCTGGCGAAGCGTAAGCCCCAAATCTCTTTCTTTGAGTTTCATCCTCTCTCTCCTGTTCAATATTAGGGCTTGCCTTTGTTTGATCAATTTGAGTCGTCGCATATCAGGTGTAAGTAATGGATTAAGATATTGTCCTTATTGTGCATCCTTAATTTGTCATTTGCTTCTTTTGGTGAAAAATTCTTGACTGGTTCCTTATTTCCTATATATATTTGAACCAGAAAATTGGGAAGAGAATGGTTTTTGGCAAGGGATATCATTTGAAAGATGTTGATTCAGATGAGACAAGAAAAAAGCTAAGAAAATTCAAGGAATCAGCTTGGAAGTGTGTTTATTTTCTGTCTGCTGAGATTCTGGCTATTGCAGTGACTTATAATGAGCCATGGTTCACTAATACAATACAAGGAACTTCCGGGTGGGACCTGGGGATCAGGTCTGGCCTGACCAAATAATGAAGTATGTTAGAACATTTCTGCAGTTCTTTAGTCACAGCTCTTATGCTAAGAGTTATTAGCGTATAGTCATGCGACTTTACCCTTCCGAAGTCAGGTTGAAGTTGAAAGGAGTGTACATGTAAGCTGCTAGATTCTATGCATACTCGGTATTTGCTCTAATTCTTCTGAGAAACAAGGCGTTCTGACTTTGAGTCATTGACTTCACAAATTGTTGATGAGCAGGTATGAAAACAATGCTCTGTCCGCTTTATCCATTTGCACTTTTGTGGGAAGTAGCATGACTTATGTTCAGTTCTATGTCAACAAAATCGTTCTTTTCTTTGTCGAACATCTTTAATAATATATTATGTTGTTGCTTATGATCAGGTATATCCTCACGTTGCTAATGGATTTTCAAACACTTCAGTTTTCTTTGGGAGCTTACATTAAAATCAATGCTTATTTTGTCTCTAAGGTATAATTTTCTCTCTCAATTTATGATGTTTGGCATGTTGCTGTGTAGCACATAAATCAAGTCCAGCCATATTGATTGATGCCACCATATGAGATTTATGTGTTTTAAATAGGACCATGGTATTATTTTACTTATCACCTTTTTAATGATTTTGGACTCAAATAACCAGAGTTACTAATTCAAGATAGCCTATAATGAATTTCACTTCCGTCTTATTGAATTTCACTTCCGTCTTATTGTGCTCTCTTAACACGATCCTTATTGTTTTCTCTTATATAATTCCATTTTTCCCTTCAGCACCTTAGCCTTCTCCCAGATCAATATATAGAAAGACCTCAGTGCTGCTTATGTTGTAGTAGGCTTAATATGAAAATAAAATGCTGACAAATTTGTCGTGGGCTATTCTTTATATGCTTTCAATTAATTAAATGTTTTTATGCTTTATATCAGATAGTTTTATTATGTTGGCTTAAGTTTTGAAGTCATGAAGGAAATAATGGCTAAACCAAAAAAATAAAACCCTCTGTTTTACGTTCTGTTGCTTTGTGGCATTCTTTGCTTTATAGGAACTTCCTTTCTGTTGCTTTGTGGCATTGCCACCCATTCATCATTTTCCATTTAAAATGAGTTTATCATTTGGCTACCTTTTTTGTGTAGCTCTTCTCAGATGTTGCTCCATGGACCGTTGATATTTCCATGCTTTGTGTACTGGTAAGTTTTCCATCGAACTTGAAATCTGTAATTTGCTTCTATTTATTCCCTTTTTCTTTTGATAATTTGTTGCTTATCACTCTTTAATATTCACAGAGGATGCTTTTATTTGTTTGTTTATACTGGAGAGGCATAACCTGTAATTTGCATTTTATCATCCCCCTTTATACTCAGTATTACCGCTCATAATTATAATTTAATAGTTCCAACTAAGATCGTTATTTATTTGCATGCTTAGATGAGAGATATCGGAGAAACCATATTTGACTGCTTTTGTGGTTTATCTCACCATGGTTAGTAATATTGGTGATAATTATAATTTAATCATCTTGGTTTTTTTTATATATAATGGCATCCTGGATCTGATGAGTGTGCTAAGACATTTTTTTTCTTTAAAATTGAGTTTAATAACTAATCAAGAAGGGTTGGATTTACTGAAATATAAGTTTATGAAATCTAAATTTATGTTTGTAACATATAATTAATTGTATTTATATATAGACTCTTAAATATGTATAGCTAGAAACTTGGATTGAGATATATTTTAGTGACAAAGTGAACAAAAATGCAGCATGTGCATGCTCCATTTAGGCATGTTTGCACTATCCAAACTAGCTTCTTTTTTTCTACTTATCTTTCCAACCACTTTGTGAAGCATATATGCATGATGCAAATGGGTCCTCTTTTTTGTTTGGAGTGGATGTTTTAATTTTATTCATCCATTACCTTGCTCTATTATATTTATATCTCAAAAATAGTTGGATCATATCCCCGTGCTATTTGCAAATTGATTCGTGTTTTTTTTCCATCTCTATAATGTTCACAACTACTCAAATCGTATTCGCATCAGCCAATGCAAATTGATTTGTACTTCAATTCTGATGTTTCTTTCAAGGAAATAGGGGAACCTTGTGGAGGAAGAGGACGAACAAATGGGGGAAGAAGAGCTGGAAGATGGTACTCAGTCGATTGCCTTTCAATGTCTTTTTCTGTATAACTTGCTATGTTTTCTGGAAATTTGGTTCCTATTTGGAAGTCTTGGCCTATTTTAGGTTTATATTGTATTTGATCCTTCCTTATAATAAAGATTTTATATTCTCATTTTTTTCCATCGCATCCGCGCCATGGCGCGGGTATAACACTAGTTACATTTTATCAAATAACTACTTTTAGTCATTAATAGTGACGCTAAGCATAACAATATTTTAATAAGTTCGCAGATGGAAGAAAATATAAAATAGTTAGAAATCTTTGAAAGTTAATTGGAAAAGGAGAATATAAAATTTAAGAAACATAATATACTGGAGTATTATATAGGATCCCAAAGCCCACAAATATATATTTTTTGGAGCAGCAAACAAACGAAGCTTACGAATTAATTAAATCAGCATCCAATACATCTCTAAACTCCAAAGACAAACGAAAGCATCAACTGGTTTAAAGCCTATCTAAATAATGAGCGGCCTTGTTCGCTTGCCGTATATGACTCCAGTTGCATCTTTGGTACTACTCTACAATCTTCCTGACTTATATATATATATATATATATATATATATATATATATATATATATATATATAGGGTAGATTAGATGTACACAACTCTTAACATGTATCATGTGAACAAATCAGAGCCGTTGATTGAAAATGATCTAAAAGTTGAGATTAATCTAGTGTTTTCTGATTTTTTAAATTAAATTAATGTGGGGTCCACCACAAATTAAGCCCAAATTCACACAAAGCGCGTGTTTACAAGTGAATCAAAACCTAAGGAGATGGTAGAGGCGATGATGATCGGCGAAGGCGTTAGGCAGTGTCGCTAGGTGCGATGATGGCGATCGGAGAAGGTGAACGACCCGTGGTGTTCGATTAGGATACATGGAGGCGGACGACCCACAGAAGCGGTGGCAATCGGAAGGGCTTGTTGTAGGAGACGGCGATGGTGGGCTGGCGAAGGCTGCGGCGGATGCAAAATGGTGGCCGACGAAGGTGGATTCGTAAGGTGCGGTGCAACGGCGATGGCTCCCATGGTGTGCGATGATTTCAATCAACCAGGCCATTATTTCTGATTTCAATCAACCAGCGGCAAAGGTTGATTCGATTTATCCCCTGATTTCAATCAACCATTCTTTCCGATCTCTCTCCCCAAAAAGTCAAATGTCCTCTGATTGATTGAACTCCAAATTGGATTTAGTAGTACATAGATAAGTATACACGATCAAGCAAATTATTATTTTCATTTGATTTTTCAATTTATTTTCATTTGATTGAAAATCAATTGATTTTGGATTATTCCATTGAAGTTTTGCTTTAGCTGATTTGATCGAATTTGTGTCCTTTCTTCATCGATTATTTTGGATGAAAAGTGTAACGAAACCATCGAATAATACTATAACATCATCGAATAATCAAGCAATACCATCGAATAATCAAACAATACTATCAAATAATCAAGCGATATCATCGAATAATCAAGCAATATCACCGAATAATTAGTTGGTGGAACGAATAATCAGAGATATATATACGAGTGAATAATCACTCATATACGAGCGAATAATCATCCATATACCACCGAATAATCATTCATAGGCGACCGAATAATTAACCATTTGTAAAGGTTAACAAAAAAAATCCAGATACTATCGAATAATCTGTTGATACCATTGCATAATCTGTCGATACGATCGAATAATCCAGATATATCATCGAATAACCATTGCATAATCTGTCAATACGATCGAATAACCCAAATATACCATTGAATAATTTAGAGAGAGTGCACCACACACGTCCCCAATTCAGCAGGTGGGCAAGAAAAGATGTGGGTCCTACTGATTTTTAATTAAAAAAAAAGCAAAAACTGCTTATTTATCTCCACCATCCATTTCATTCAATCAATAGTCCTGATTTATTCAATCAATAGTCCATTTCATCCGTTAAGGGCTGATTCATTCTTGAATTCGAATTCGCCTTGCCATGAATTTCTTGCTAGCCTCTTCACTACTATTTGTTGTCAAGTAGAAAGGAAGCCCTATAGACACAGAAGCAAAAACAATTTATAGACTTGTGCATGTTTCGGAACTTTAATTTGAAGAATTACTAAGATTTCCAAACTACCTTGTAAACTGCACCAAATCCACAACTCCCCGGTAGGTTAACCTTTGAGATATTATGTCCTGTTTCTGATGTTGTTGAAATGTAGCTGCAACCAAAACAAAACAAAACAAAAAAAGGTTTTGACAAAAGCAATCGAACAAAACAAAAGAGTAGAAGGTTTTTACAAAATCAAGATACACTAATACAGAGATGGCGATGGGTACTTGGTACTGCCCTTACAGCCTTAAATCAGGCTTCCTTCCATGAACATAAACCAAAGGAAAATTACATGTGCAAGAGTCAGGACTTGAGAGAAGCACAAAATAGTCAACTAGAAGAAAGATTGCTTAAGAGTAAAAAATGTAATAAACTAAAAGGGCATATTTCAAGTAGGACATCTAAGATCATGTTACTCTCAAAGCCTACTGCATCTTACAAAAATTAAAGAGAGAGAGTCAATAAAATAATGACATAGTCAACTAAGAGCAAAAGTCCAAAGAAAGAAGGGTAGACTAAAATAAAAAGAACACTCACATCAGGAGTACATTGATCAAGGTTCTTCTATGCTTTCACTTTTTATGATTTCAACTTATCAATTTCAGAAGAAAGTTCATTCTCCTGAGAGACCATAAGGACCTAAAAGGAGGGAAATAATTCATCAAAATATAAATTTATCACAGATAATCTAAAGGTAGAAGGGGTTGGAAACAACAAAAAATAAGGTTGAGACTTGAGAGAGATAGACAAAAGAACCACTCACTTGCGTTTGTCCTGCAACCTGTCTTTTTTTGCCTTGCATATGATGAATCTGTCATGATCTGCTTAAGGTTGTCTTCTAATGCAGCTACACTAGCCTAATGCCTTTCAATATACTCATCTTGGTCCCTAAGTTAAGAATTAAGTTGATCAATTTCATCTTGAAGCACAAAAAAGCGAGTGAGGAACTACAAATACAACACTTAAGATTACCCCCACCGGGCCTAAACATCAACAAAGAAAATAATAATAGATTAAAATAAAGTTCACAAATAAGTCACACACTTATAAAGGTAATGTCCAGATGGATCAAACCCAGATATAAAGCTGCAAAAAGTACACAAACCAAATAATCAATTACTAAATCTGAATTCTAGGAGCATTGCCCAGCTTACAATCATTCTTAGAGAAAAATTCTAGAACGATTAATATCTTTTTTTTGCTTGCCATAACCGAAACCGAAAACATCAAATACCAGTTAAGAGTGTTAAAAACCAAACAGAATTCTTGTGATGAGGACTTGAAATTTAACCAGGACACATTTGGGGATTAGAGAAATGGAACACGTGAAAGAAATCATGAAAACTAGCAATAAATATTCATGGAAGTGTATTCTTCAATCATGCAAGCAGATAACATTGGGGTGTTGATGAACTCCTTTCTTGGTTGAAATTTCACGTTTAATCTACAAGAGAATAAAAGGTATTGGTTGTTAGTGACCATTTACTCAAATACATTGGCTCTCCCTCGATCCCTCCTACATATCAACCCGGTGACTGGCCTTCTCGCAATTTGAACTCTCCTCCTATCACAAGATTTATATAAAGAGCTTACAAATTATGGCTTATTGTTCTGATGCATCTGTTATAAGATAACTATGCACACAACACAAAATTGATTAAAGAAAGTTGAGCCACTTTAGAAATTGGCATCACCTGATAAAAAAAAATTCATGAACTAAGAAAGTTTTGTCTTTGAAACTGACTTGTTTTGATTCTCAACACCATTTACATCCCTCTTTCAAGAAAACTTGCCAAAAGTATACTTAGCTTGCAGAAATTATACATTCCTCCTAATTTGATCATGAATTTCTCGTCTGATTTATAATTCCTAGTATAATGATCTCAGACATCTACCTCTTAACTAAATATCTAACAACCCAATTGAACAAGTAAGCCTGTTCATTTTTCCCGGACACAACAAAGGCAGCACCATGACATTTATAGCAAAGATAATAATAATTGGGGAGTAGTTTCAATATCCGGTCTAATTAAATTTCCACACACCATTCCTCCGATCAGATTAGCTTGCCCTCTTCTAAATGTCGAATCAAATACCCACTACAAAAATCCAAAACACTGGTCAAGTTTAACATCAGTTGTAATGTATAGTAAAGATGACTAGCAAAAAGAAAAGCAGGAAATCCTACCTCGGCACATAAAGCATGTACCCACTGACCATTACTCGTTTTCCTGAATGCACTAATTGCAGTGCCACAC
This sequence comes from Persicaria maculosa, assembly GCA_963922045.1. Taxonomy (NCBI): domain Eukaryota; kingdom Viridiplantae; phylum Streptophyta; class Magnoliopsida; order Caryophyllales; family Polygonaceae; genus Persicaria; species Persicaria maculosa. The sequence goes on along the minus strand of OY998252.1, from coordinate 80,500,537 downwards.
AGACTACACTCTGTAATAGGGAGAGGCTTATCTGAAAAATTTGTTTGTTGGACTATAGTGAAGGAATTGTGTCCTTTAATTTAATGTGCAATGACTAATTATGGAATAGGACAATTGATAGAGATATTCAATCCGATTATTTTAGGAGTCGTAATGCTTTGCTAGAAGCCAACTACGATTAATGGGCTTAAACGGGTTAAACCCATGGCTATTATAAACGGGTCCTATGCGGTCACACACTTAGAGTTGACGGGCTTGATCAAAAGATAGATGATTTTATTATTAGTGTATATTAGATATATATTAATAATAATGGGATAAGATTTATTTGTGAAATAAATAATTAATCAAGTAAGGTATAAATATAAGCTTATAAAGATGGGCTTATTATGACTTAACCTAATTCACACATCCCAACAAGGAACGTGAGTTTAGCCGCACCAATTGGTTTGGGAGGGCTGAATTCTACCATCATCAATCAAGAGCAATTTGATTGTTCACCTTTCGATCTTCGTCCTAGCAGTCGAAGGCAAAGGAGATCTAGACCGGACTTTTGTGGACCAAGTAGAGGAGCAACACGTAGGGCTCTAGTTCTCTTCCGAATCCTCTCCATTTAGATCCGGTTCACGCATCAAGAGGTATCTCCTATGAACAATGATTTGATCTATCGATTTTATGCATGAAGATCCTTGAATTAGATGATAGAAAATAGTTTCTAAAACTTCCGCTGCGCATCTAATTTCCATCAGTGGCATCAGAGCATCTTGCATAATTTGATATGATCGATTGATTTTCTTGTTAGTTTTGATTCAATTTAGCAATATATTTGATATATGGAATAATTTGTATAATTAAAATTACGATTTTGATTGATTGGATATATAAAATTTGATACATGAAATTAGTTCACGATAGGAATTTAATTCCGATGCAAAGCGGTAAACTTTGTATTGCTGGGCAATAAATTAGTTTGATCGTGATCGGAGTTGAATTAATTTATACGTGAACTTATAAAAATCCAAGGTCAATTGGGAATCAACTTACGTACATGTTCAATTAGTTGATCATGATAGGTTTGATCTCACGATCAATTAGTTGATCGAAATTTGATATATTTGACTTAATCACTCGGATTACAGTGGAATATGCATCATAATTTTTCCTTTCAAAATTGTGAAACGGCGTTCACTTTGTATTTTGATTTCAAAAAAAAAAATGTTTTTTTTATATGATATTACGTACCTTCAATCGATTTGTATAATTTATACAATAGATATGATTTCTTGTATAAATCATGAAATATTTGATTTCATAAGAGTATAAATTGATTTGAATCTAAGAAATTAGGAATTTCATAATTTTGATGCATAAAGTTGATAAATTTTATGTAAATTTGATTCATATATTAATTTGTCAAAAGTTTAAGTCTTATGAAAACTTACCATCTTAATCCTACAATTGTTAAAGTTTGTAATTGTTACAAAATTTAAGTGGGAGTTGATGGAGGTGGAATTAGGGTTATGGAAGATATTTATGATTTTAGTGTAAAATCTTAAATTACCTTAATTAGATTTGGTAGATATCTTATCCCTAATAAAAAAAAATTTCTATCCAATTATACAAGGTAATAGTTACCATAAAATTTATTCCATATATATTATTGCTAGTTTTTGAATTAAAATATCAAGAATGTTCATGGATTTATTATGCTTGTTTTATATTATGATATATTGCTTGCATACATAAGGTGACTAGTATGGCCCATAAATACGATCTGCGTATCGTTATGTTTTTTTGTACACGGTTTGCGTATTGTTATGTATTTTTGTAATTTATTTTCAGCAATTAGATTATTAGAAAATATTGTAATTGATACAAGAAGACAAGAAGACATAAGAAGTTCAAGGATGGAGATCCATGAAGGGCGCGAGGGTGGAGACCCATGAAGATTAGATCTTTATTTTATGCATCGTAGGGGCCATACTAAGATCACAATTTCATTGCATTTTGAATGCCTTATTTTAAGTTTTATGTTGTTTTTATTTATGATATTTTTTTCACTTATAAATAAAGACAAATAAAAGACTTAAGTTCCTAAGGTAAATTGGGGCAATGCCTTTTCATATCATAACCCATTAAGTTCTGGATTTTTGGTTGGATGGGCTTCACAAAAGTGAGGGTGTCTTTCCATAATCTTGGGCTAATGAGGGTGAATCTATACAAGGGGTTCATAAGCTTTGATATGGTTGTACCCAATGAGAGACCAAAAGGCAAAGTTTTGGATCTTGAGGCATAGGATGATTTTACATTGGATGTGGATCATCAACCAAGAATTATAAGGAGTTATAATTAGTAATTGTTACTTACCTTGAGCATACAAGACTCAAGGCAGTGCAAAAGTACGTTGGGTCTTGTGTGTAATGGGATCTTGGAATCATTTTATTCACCAGGAACAATAACAATTTGAATAAAATGTGCATTTACTTATTTTAAAGGTGTTTGATCCTAAGTAATTTGCATTTCGAACATAAACTGATTTGTATGTCATTTCCTTTTATATAGGCATTATGTCGAACGATAACTTGAAATTCACCCTGCGCTCAATAGTTGAGAAAAAAAAATTGAATGGAACGAATTTTCTCGATTGGGAAAGGAATCTGAGAATCGTCCTCAGGTCTGAAGGGCGTGAAGATGTCCTATCAACCCCTATCCCTGACATTACTGATACCTCATCAGATGAGGAGAAGGCTAATGAAAAAAAGCTTAGGAGTGAGTCTTTGCCTGTCACTTGTCTGATGCTAGCAGGCATGGAACCTGATCTTCAAAAGAGGTTTGAACATCAGGATGCTTACACAATCATCACCAACCTGAAAGTGTTGTTTCAGGAACAAGCAAGGATTGAACGATATGAAACTCACAAGGCTATACTGGATAGCAAGCTTGTGAAGGGGAAGCCAGTAGGTCCTCATGTGTTTAACATGATTGGGTTTTTTAGCCGTATGGAGACACTAGGCACCCCATATGACCAAGAGTTGGCCACAGATATCGTGTTGCACTCATTGCATGATGGATTTGCCTCATTCAGGATGAACTATCATATGCATGGTCTCAAGAAGAACCTGAATGAACTCCATGGTATGCTCAAAGCTGCTGAGCAGAATACTCCTACTGACAACAAGAAAGAAGTTCTTAATGTCAATAAAGGGAAAGGGTTTAAGAAGGTAGCCAAGAATAGAAACAATCCCCAAGAGAAAGGCAAGAAAGTTGCAAAACCTAAGGGAGGTGAGAAGCCAAGAGTGGCTGCAGACCATGATTGTTTCCATTGCAAGGCGAAGGGACACTGGAAGAGAAACTGTCCCAAGTACCTGGAAGACAAGAAGAATGGGACTTTGAGTTCCAACACTTCAGGTATTTATGTTATTGAATTACTGTCAACCAATGTCCTCACATTAGATAATGGTCCTACTTGGGTATTGGATACCGCATGTGGTGCTCACATTATTTCAAATGTGCAGGGACTAAGAAATAGGAGACAAGTGAAGAAAGGGGAGATAGAGCTACGCGTTGGAAATGGAGCAAGCGTTGCTGCACTTGTCGTAGGAGATTTTAGTTTATCTCTTCCTTCTGGTTTAATCTTAGAACTAAATAATTGTTATTTTGTTCCTAGCATTACAAAGAACCTTGTTTCGGCTACAGTAATTTATTCTGAAGGTTTTAATTTTAGCACTACAGATGAAGGTATAATTATTCACAAGAATGATATCTTTTATGCTCGTGCTCAAGATATTAATGGAATATTTGTATTCGACCTTACAACAGAATCATATAACATAAATACAAAAAGGCAAAAATCAAGTAAGTTGAGTGAAGCCTACCTATGGCACTGTCGTTTGGGTCACATCAGTTTAGACCGCATGAAGAAGCTCCATAGAGATGGACTTCTAAAAGACGTGGATTGTGAATCCATTGATACATGTGAGTCATGTTTGATGGGCAAGATGACAAGGTCACCTTTCAAAGGAACAAATGAAAGGGCTACTGAGCTATTGGGCATTATACATACTGATGTATGTGGGCCAATGAGTACAGAAGCTAAAGGTGGTTATAAATACTTCATCACATTTACTGATGACATGAGTAGATATGGATATATTTACCTTATGTCACATAAATCGGAATCCTTTGAAAAGTTCAAGGAATTTCAAAATGAGGTAGAGACTCAAACTGGCAAGAAAATAAAAGCACTTCGATTAGATCGTGGGGGTGAGTACTTGAGCCATGAATTTGATCATCATTTGAAAAATTGTGGGATAGTAACACAGTTGTCTACTCCAGGAACACCACAGCTTAACGGTGTATCTGAAAGGAGAAACAGGACCCTGTTAGACATGGTCCGATCTATGATGAGTTTTGCTGACCTTCCGGTATCCTTCTGGGGATATGCCCTCACAACTGCCGTACTTACACTAAACAGGACTCCGTCTAGAGCTGTAGACAAAACTCCATATGAGATATGGACTGGAAAGGTTTCAAAATTGTCTTTTATGTAGATATGGGGAGGTGAAGCTTATGTAAAGCGTTTACAAACGGATAAGCTTGCCCCTAAATCAGATAAATGCTATTTTATAGGGTATCCAAAAGGTAGTTTTGGATATTACTTCTACAATCCCGCTGAGCAAAAGGTGTTTGTTGCAAGGGATAATGTCTTTTTGGAAAGATAGTTCATTTCCAATAAGTCAAGTGGGAGAAATATTCATCTTGAACCAGTTCATGATGAAGAGCAACAAACTCAACAACGAGATGACATAGATGATGTCGAAGATGAGTTGATGGTTTTGGAAGGCCAAGGGCCCCAAATCATCCAACAACCGGAACAAGAGGATCCACAAATAGTTGTGGAAACTGTTCCAGCTCCAGTTGTTGAACCAGTTGAACCCACCCGTAGATCAGATAGGCCAAGGGTACAACCAAGACGTTATGATGATTTCATCTTGAATGTAAACCTTGATGTTCTTCTGCTAGAACATGATGAGCCTAATACATATAAGCAAGCAACGACGGGTCCAGACTCCAAGAAATGGCTTGAGGCCATGAGATCCGAAATGGATTCAATGTTTGAAAATCAAGTATGGGACTTGATAGATTTGCCAGATGGGGTAAAACCCATAGGGAGCAAATGGGTTTTCAAACTTAAGACAGATAAGGATGGAAAGATATCTGTATACAAGGCAAGATTAGTTGCCAAAGGTTTTAAACAGATTCATGGTATAGACTATGATGAGACCTTTTCACCAGTTGTCATGATAAGATCCATTAGGATAATCCTTGCTATTGCCGCTTATTATGATTATGAGATTTGGCAAATGGATTTCAAAACCGCCTTCCTGAATGGATTCTTGGAAGAGGATGTGTATATGACACAACCAGAGGGTTTTGAAGATCCAAGCAATGTCGGGAAGGTATGCAAGCTTAAGAGATCTATATATGGACTTAAGCAAGCATCCAGGAGTTGGAACTTTCGATTTGATGAGAAGATCAAAGAGTTTGATTTCATCAGATGTGAAGAGGACCCTTGTGTATACAAGAAGTTTAGTGGGAGTAAAGTGGTCTTCCTAGTTTTGTATGTGGATGACATACTACTTATTTGGAATGACATTCCGATGCTAGAGTCCGTTAAGGAATGGCTGAAGAAATGTTTCTCAATGAAAGACTTTGGGGAGGCAATGTACATACTTGGAATGAAGATCTATAGAGATAGATCTGAGAGATTGCTTAGATTGAATCAAGGAACTTATATATAGATAAGATTCTTAACAAATTCAATATGCAAGATTCCAAGAAAGGGTTTTAACTATGTCATGGTGTGTACACGACCTGATGTTGCATTTGCTATGAGCAAGTGTAGAAAATACCAATTGATTCCATGAGAGGCACATTAGTGTGCAGCTAAGAACATCAAGAAGTTCTTGAGAGAAACCGAGGATGATTTCTTAAGGGTGATGACAAGTTGATCGTATATTTTATGAGGATGTTTCACCATATTTGACATTAAGATGTGTAAGGTGCATACATATGACAATATTGCAAATCCATTGACGAAGCTTATGCCTAGCTCAAGCATGATGGTCACACTAGGGCTAAGAGTCTCAAACAAATTGGAGAATGACTTTGAGATTGCTTTCTATTACATTTTATGTTTAGAGTGTTAGACACTAAGTTTATGTTCGACTGGATGATTTTATGGTATATGATATTGCATCTTTATTTATATATTGTGTTGAACGATAATGAATAAAATGTCCAAATAATTCGTAGTTCGCAAATGGGCTTATCTTAAGTGTTCTGGTAAATGAAACCCCATTAAGTGAAATGCAGTTATGAATTATCACAAGTCCGTAGTCTGAAATCATCAAATTGGACATAGGTGATTTTATTAATGACTATATTGTAAGTTGACTGATAGCGCCAGGTTTCATGGGCTATAGGGACATAGAGATGTCTAGTCAATTACATATATATGTATGGATGATACATATAGGACAGACCCACCTTAAGATTCTACAAAAGGGATTGCGGAGTTTTAAGTTAAACCATGATTAGTAGATTCCTCATACATGAGTGTGTTATGGTCTCTCTTGATGATTGGTATTTCTTTGACACGGCTAAACGCTTTCCGTAATAGGGAGTTATAAAGGTCGTAGTTGGGATTGCCAAAAGTTGAGTGGGAGCCATAGTCATACAAGACTGTAGATGTCCTCCTTCTTCATGCATACTGTGATGCATTGAAAAGGAATGGTGTCTAGGCCACTTGGAGAGCAAGAACTGAAAATGCATGGCCATGCTCGGATGGATTATTTGTAATCATCCGTTTAATTGACAGTTCGAACTCGGAGTTCAAGAAACATATTTGATAATAGATATGAATGTCACCATATCATCAAATATGACATTAAGAGACACGGGTATCTGAAATTGCACACTTGTTTAAGGACAAGTGGGAGATTGAAGGAATTGTGTCCTTTAATTTAATGTGCAATGACTAATTATGGAATAGGACAATTGATAGAGATATTCAATCCGATTATTTTAGGAGTCGTAATGCTTTGCTAGAAGCCAACTACGATTAATGGGCTTAAACGGGTTAAACCCATGGCTATTATAAACGGGTCCTATGCGGTCACACACTTAGAGTTGACAGGCTTGATCAAAAGATAGATGATTTTATTATTAGTGTATATTAGATATATATTAATAATAATGGGATAAGATTTATTTGTGAAATAAATAATTAATCAAGTAAGGTATAAATATAAGCTTATAAAGATGGGCTTATTATGACTTAACCTAATTCACACATCCCAACAAGGAATGTGAGTTTAGCCGCACCAATTGGTTTGGGAGGGCTGAATTCTACCATCATCAATCAAGAGCAATTTGATTGTTCACCTTTCGATCTTCGTCCTAGCAGTCGAAGGCAAAGGAGATCTAGACCGGACTCTTGTGGACCAAGTAGAGGAGCAACACGTGGGGCTCTAGTTCTCTTCCGAATCCTCTCCATTTAGATCCGGTTCACGAATCAAGAGGTATCTCCTATGAACAATGATTTGATCTATCGATTTTATGCATGAAGATCCTTGAATTAGATGATAGAAAATAGTTTCTAAAACTTCTGCTGCGCATCTAATTTCCATCATATAGAGCCTTTTGCTGGCGAATCTTCACAAAGTTCATAGTACCATGGACCAGTGGATTCCTTCACATTGCGGTAGCAAACTAAATGAAATGCCACCTGATAGAACATTACAACAATGAGAATAAAAGAACAAATTTAATGTCTTCAGAAGAAAAATAGAAAAGTTTAACAGCAACATACCTTGCAATTGGAACAAACTAAGATTGGGTTCAAAATTGTCTCTGACCGTCCACAAATGTCACAAAACCTTGGATGCTATTTGGAAACATGTGCATTTAACTATAAGATATCCAAATGTTTATCAGACATATTTCTAGACAATGCCAAGGATGAAGTTGTCTATTTGAGACGAGGAGTAGCTAATGAATATGCACATTCAATTTATCCTGAGCAAGGGGGGAAAAAGGGAGCAAAAGTCCACTCTCACTCGGGACTACTAAGAAAGGCAAGAAAAAATGTATCAGGATAGAGAATATCAAGAACCTCTTGTTGAGAAGCTTCGTCAACACCATCCTTTCTCAAAGAAGTTCTAGAAGAGGCAACAGCATCAACAGTGACAGCTATTGAGGGCGGAGAAGGTGAAGCCATGATCGGGGTTGATAATGAGCTTGATGTTGACAAAAACGAAATACTTGACGGAGTCGATGTGTGTGATGGGGCGGCTATTGAGGATATGCTTGGAAAATCCAACAAAATATAGAGAGCTTGTGACATCTAATTTCAATGAGAAATAGAGGGGTTATAATTCCTCACCAATTTCAGGCAGTAGTGGTCGTGCGAGTAGAACGAGGAGCTGGAGGAGGGAGTAGAACGAGGAGCCGGAAAACTCAATTAGGGTTTTGGTTAGCAATAGGGATGGAGGATTTGGTGGTGAGAGAAGGGGAGAGGAACAAGAAGAGAAGACGAATAAGATGAGGAACGACCTCTCCCAGGGGCGGAGGAAGAGGAGGAGAGGCGCTTCACTGCTTCCCCATCGTTGAAGCGGAGGAGAGAGAAAGATCGCCCGATAGGGATAAAGGATTGGGGGATTTTTTTTTTATAAAATGGAGTAGAATTTGATTTTCACGGTAATTTTTTTTAATCAAATGTTGGAATTTTTTTTAACTTAAAATTTGGCAACACCTGGGCGGGAAATGAATTTGAGTATCCCGCCATTGTACAAAAAAAAAAACACTTCCTCATTTCCTTTTTTTTTTTCAAAATTTTGTTTAAATTCATTAGCATTGGTAAAAAAAAATTACAGAGAGTAATGTCTATAATCTATATTTGTATCAATATTAAAATTTTAAAAACCGATGTTATAACACTATTTAACATCATATATTTTTCTACCCAATTTTTAAATAACGTGATGTCTAGTAAGATAATTCTAATAGTACTGTATAATTTATATGTCTAATTCATGAGCTAATTTTGTCATGATTTAATTAGACCTTACTTATAAGATATGCATTAACCTTATTGGGATCGGGATAGAATAATATACAAGGTCATATTATAAATTTTTAAAAATCTAAAAATTTAATACAATGAAATAAGATTAAAGGTTGTCTGAAAATATAATTTTAGATTTAAATTAGTGTAGATCTCGTCCCGTGCACGAATAATAAGTTAATATAAGTATAGATTATTTTTTCCACCAAAAGATAATATAGATATAAATAAAATTGGTTCGAAAAAGTATATATATAATCTAAATATCTTGATTTAGATTATCTCAAAATATAAATAAAACTCACATTTATAAGGTAAAAGCTTTTTTCATAATCTATCGTTAATTAAATCTCATGAAATTTAATAGATGGTTGATTTTTAAAAATATTTTACTATTTTTTTCATTAAATATGGTATATAGTTATTACATAGTTTACTAAAATATATATGCACCGACGGTAAATCTATTATCTATTATCTATTATTCTATTATCAATATTATAATACTAAAGGAGAAGTCGCCTAAGCCATGTGCGACTTCTCCTTTAAAGTAGGGTTTTTAGTTATAAAATTAATTTAAATAAATTAGGATTTTTAAGTTAAATTAAATTAGGATTTTTTTAAGTTAGAAAATTAATTGAAAATTCAATTAATTGTCAATAATCCATTTAAGTAGGATATGCCATATATATTTGCTAAATTTTTTTTAACGAAAATATCTAACAAATCTCAACTATTCATACTAAGAGATAAAAACAAATCTCAACTACATTGCATAAGATATTCAAACATGGCAGATGCATTCAACTACAAAAAATTTAACGAAAATATCTAACAAATATCAACTATACCTAACAAATCATAATAAATAAATTTGCTAAATATTTTTCAAATATAAATACATGTTCATTTACATTGTTCCACAAGATATTCAAACATGGCAGATGCATTCAAAGACAACAAATGCATTCAAGCAGAAGAAGAATAAAGGAAAAACAATTTCAACTCTAAATAACTACATTGCATACATAATTTATGGTTATTTTTACATACATGCATTTGGGTACCTACAAATATTAATTAACAATAAGATAAAATTTCCTCCGGCCGGCCTGCGCGGCTGCCTCCCGGCCGCCCTGTCTCGCCTCACCAGCGAAGCCGAGGGTTCTCCGATGCCACTGCGCGGCTGGCCCCTCCGCCCCCAACCTTCCTCCTCCGATGACCCTGAGATCTCTCGCTGAAGTGAAAATCTTTGTCGCCGCCTCCAACCTGTAGATCTGCTCCCAAAACCTTAAATCCTCAAAAATCAAAGATGGATTCCCGAGGGATTTAAAATTAAGCCTAAAATCCAACCCTAAATACCCAACCCTTCTTCAACCCTGATCTCATCTTAAACCCGCCGCCTCTGCTGGTGTTCCTTCATCGGCCCCGAGTGGCTCCCCTGTACCCCCGGTCCCCCACTATCTTCATCCGCTTCAGCCCAGAATGGTTCCCACTCCAAGCTCCCGTCACCACCGTTGTTTCCTCCTCCGATGGCCTGAGCGGCCCCTCCGACCTCCTCTCCCGCATGCAACCTTAGATTTGCTCAGATCTGTTGCCCTAATGTGTGGATCTCTCTCCCTCCCTCCTTCCCGGCGAGCTCCTGGCCTCCCGGTCGTTGCTTGAAGGTGGCGTTGTACCCTTGCGGTGGTGCCGCCTCCGCCGATTGAAAACCCCACGACTCCACCTATGGCTCCTCCCTCCTATACCTCCCACTAACGGGACTTCTCTTTCTCTTCTTCCCTTTTGTTCAGTTCAAACCCAACCAAAAAACTCAAAAACAAACTTAACCCGGGGACCCTCCAGATGCTTCGTCGAGCACGGTATCCGGAACCAGTTATCAAGAATTCCTTGCTTGCATGCAACCAGTTATCCAGAATCAAGAATTTTATTTTTTGATGTTCTTTAAATATTAATTTCATCTTTGTTCTTTAAATACAGTATTAATTTCATCTTATTGTAATCTTAAACTTAAGTTAGTTTTTTTTCTTTTGACTGGCGACCCTCTGTGTAGGGTTCATCAAGTCGTCTTTTTGATGGCTTCAAGATCGCGTTGTCGATCTACTTCTTGCCTACTGTCAAAAAAAAAAAACAATAAGATAAAATTTGGTTTCTAATTACAAATATTTAAAGTTCTTTTACCGTCAACTATATAATAATTAACAATGTTTAGTTGTGAGGGAGATTTAGAGTTTAAAGTTTACTTACAAAAAAAATTAGTTAATACATTTTTTAATATTAAATGTATTAATTTAAAAAAATAGACCGCACAAAAGTGCGGGTACTGAACTAGTTATATATAAAAAAGGAGAAGTCGACAGAGACACATGACGACTTCTCCTTAAAAGTAGTTGTATGAACCAATCACATTTTTTGATTTTTTTTGAAAGAAATAATTGATATATGTATAAGATAAAATTAGACTCAATTTGATTAGATATGAATATATTTTTGAATAAAATTTTATTATAACTCTATTTAATTAATATATCTATATATGCATAAGATAAAATTAGATCCAATCTAATTAATGAATATATGCATAAGATAAAATTTTATTCTAACTCTATTTAATCAATATATCTATATATGCATAAGATAAATTTTGACCCAATTTGATTAGATATGGATATATTTTAGAAGATATTAACCAAATTTAAATATTGTTATTTAAGATAAGATTTAATAATCAGTATATGCATAAGATAAAATTTTATTCGAACTCTATTTAATCAATATATATAAATATTCATATTCATAAGATAAAATTTGACCCAACTAGATTAGATATGGATATATTTTTAGAAGATATTAACCAATTTTAAATACTATTATATAAGATAAGATTTTACCTATTTTCGCTATATATGAACATATTTTTAGAAGATAATAACTTTATCAATATATTACATGGTCATACTAATTAAATAAGTTTATCAATATGAACATTTTTTTAGAACATAAAAGGTTTTGACTAAATTGAAATAATACTTAGTCGTGTAAGGTTATCAACTCATGGAATTCAATTTTTGTTAATATATTTTCCCCATTTTTTTTAGATATTGATATAATTTCGGAAGAGTTTAATCATAATTTTTATGGAAAATCTATTGTTTTTGCTCTTCTTGAATGGTGCTTTAATGTAATTATAAATTTATATTTTTTTATGTTTGGTAATCATATTAATGATAATTTTATTTTAATTGTGTAACAATTAAAAAGTGTTGAAATAAATTAATTAACTTTCTGAACGGGTATTTATATCAAATTTATTTAAATTGTAAAAAACCGCACACGATGCGGGTTTGAAAATAATTTTATTTCTCAATTCCCATAGGTATGCCATATAAAGCAATAAAGCATAGTTTATAAAGATTTTATTTGGAGTGTAGTAGAGGCTATATTATAAAGATTTTTTTTATGAACTCAAGTAGAAATGTTAGAAACGTGATTATTTATATTTAGATTAATTTTTATATAAATAATATCAAATATATTATTAATTTTAATTGATATATGGTCGAAATTATATTAGGTATATAGATTAATAGATAGATAGATAGATAAATCGTGACTTTAAGTGATTTTCCTAATTGTCATATATACAAACTATAAATAATAAAAATATCTATTTTTAGAGCTTTATAATTTCTATGTAAACCAAAAAATAATGCCTCCCTAAATTTATACGTAGTACTATTCTATAGATTTTGATCATTCATTGGATTAACCACTTTTCAATTGAATTTGATAACAAGCTGATTGGTCATCTAAACCATTTGCTATTTTGCTGTCAGAAACCCTTTAGATCATCTTTATCCATGGTACTCCAAGTACCATAGCTAATTTTTTAAAAGGAAAACAAAAAAAAAGTCAGATTTTTTTGTTAAACCAAGAAAATTATGTGAGGTGAGTATCATAGTAAGATACTCACTTTTATTGGTTCTCCCACATTTTATAGTATTTTATTATAAAAAACAGCTATGATACTCAACTCAAATACCATGGATAAAGATACTCTATGTCATACTGTGATTTTTGAAACCTTTTTTTGTCATCAGTCCTCCTGTCATACATAACTCATAAGAGCATCCCCAATAGATGCTCTATTTTGGAGAAAATGAGACTTTTGGGGAATATTGGGCTTATATTTAGCCCAACAGTTTTCCCAAAGCAATCTCCAAAATAGAGATTAGCCTGGCAAACACAAGCGCTTTCCCTATATTTGCAGCAACGCTAAAATTGTTTGACGATGCTTTTTTCCACTTTTCCCCACGTTCTTGAGAGAAAAACTGCAATTGAAGCCATTGCTCTTCCTAATACGAAGGTACTCTTCAACTTTTGCAAGACTCTCTTTGGTACTACATCTTATCACATGATCTCTTCACTTGGCCGGGTTGCAGGAATGATCGGCGGGAGACAACCGCCGGACAAGGAACGACGTCGTCAGTGTCACCGGGCAAATTGGGGAAGACATGGCGGCGCCACTGTCGACGTCGTATCACCCGCCACAAACCTTGGAAGAAGGGAGGACGCTTTGGATCAGCAACCTGCAATACTGTGTTCTCTCAATTCATCCCCTTTTGATCCTCTTCATTCCCCCTTTGCCTTTATTTTGTTTCTGCTCCAATTTTCATATGCGATATTCTCCATTTTGGGCTAATGATTGATCATAGATCACTCTAATTGATCAATTTCGTTATAAATAACATCAAAATTAGGGTTTTTGTTCATTTAGCCTGTGATACTAAAATTTAATTTCAATTAAAATTTAATTTATAATTAAAAAATTAAATTACAATTCTCCAAAATGGAGAAACTCTTGGAATGAACACAAATTTTTTTTAGAGAATATGAATTTTCATTCTCCATTTTGAAGAAAATTTAGAGAAGCTCTTGGGAATGCTCTAAACCTCTTCTCTTCCCTCTAGTCTCCCTCTCCTGTTTCTCCGTCTCCGCACTTATCCCACTGCCATACGCTTCGGCCTGCCGCAACCCACCACCAATGGCAACTCTCCCTAGACCGGTAAAACCATTTCCCTCGCATTCGTCACTCTTCCCTCTACCTCGCTCTCAAATCTCATCCCCTTCACCCTCACTTGAACCCTTATCACCAACCCATATCATCGCCTATCTCTGCTGCCGACAACAGTACCTCAGCAATCGCCCCTCCTCCTTCTCCAGCGTCGGCCATGAGCTCTTCTCCTCGGTCACAACTGATTCGCTTTCGCAGGCGGCCTCGATTTCAAATTCGGAGAGGTATATGCAGATTTGAACTTTTCCAATCGTCTTCCCATCAAAGTGTTGTCCATTGTTAGATGAATTTTATTCAAAAATTTGAGTTTTAGTAGGTGGAAGGGCTGATTTGTGTTGCCGGAGTGTTGCTGAATTTGTTGTTCTTTTTCATGTGTTGGTTGATTGATTGTTGTTGCCCTGATCTGAAATTGCAGATTAATTGAGTGTTTGTTGAATTTGATCTTACCAACCATGATTAATTGATGGTTGTACTGCTGAAATTGTTGAATTCATTTTTCTCTTGTTTGTTCAATTGGGCTGAAATGCTGAATTTAATCTTTGGTTTGAACATTTGAGTTGATCTTACTTCCGTCTACTCTTTTGTAGAATGCTTTTAATTTCGATAAGATACTCTAAGGCTGGCTTTGTATCTTGTTAAAGTGTCTATTTGTGATTTGGATAGATGATTTGTATCTTGTTAAAGTTTCTATTTGTGATTTGTGTAGATGATTTGGTGGCCTTTATATAGTAGACATCTAACTATCTAACTATTTTTCCAATCCATTCTTGAAATGATTAGCCCCAATCTTATCTAGGCTCCCCTGTTCATCACCCTCTATTGGAGTTGTTAAATAACTTAAATTGGTCTCAAATGTTAACAGGCTTGGATAGAATTTTTTTTCTGCTTTAGTTGTTTGGACTCTCAATAATTTAGGTCTCTTCAATTAAATAGCTGGAGATTATAAACTTATCCCTCTTAATATTTTTCATATCTTTTCTTTTATATTCTAATTAATAGAAAACCTTGACAATAACATGCTTGTTCTCCTAAAGTTTTACATAGGTCATAGATAACAAGACTCATTCATACACTTGATACAATCTCTACAATCTATAAAAATTCAGTTTATGCAGCTTATTTGACTGCCGATCCAAGAAATATTACTTCAAATAGCAACAGGCAGAACATATTCTGGTTCATGTTCATCTAGCAGTGGTGCTGAATCCAGTGGCCAACTTTCCAAGTTTTAGTAAGCCTATTATTCTTGTGAATAATTAGTGGTTCCTTTTTAACCGGTAAAAACCAAGTTAGGAGCTTGTACGTACTTTGTTTTCTTTGATGCCTATGGTTCTTTAAAAGAGGAAAAAGGAATGCTTGTCTTGTGCTCTTAAAAGCCTTGATATATCAGTTTAGCCTTATTTGGAAAAAGATTGAAAGCTAGAAGCAATTAAAGCAAAAATTCGTTGTCCAATTGGCAGTCACTTAAAGCCATTTTTTTTGTAGAAATGTCACTTTATGCTTTAAATTTTTAATATATTAGCTATAAAGGTGAAATTAATATACCTGGAAATCTGTTGATCTTTTTCCACTTTTTTCCCTTCCCTTTGCTAGGACTTCTTATATTCGTCTTTCCACACTAAATTGCATTAATATTCTCACCTCCTATATCCTTGGTGTATTTACATTGAATATCTTATATAGTCAATGTAATGTTATGTAGGACATGGAGCTGGCAATTGTCAAATGAACATCCACATTCTGGTTTGGTTGAACCCAAGTCAATGTAAACATTTTCACCATTTCAAAAGGATTGTTTGAAGACAGAGGAGTGGGTTCCCCTAGATTAGTCATATAAGTTTGTTTTAGCAAACAGCTGATCTGAAACTTGATTAAGAAAGCAAGATAATTGGAATCTCATTTTTTCATCAGATTGCTTTGTTAAAAACATTCTACCTTGTCACTAAGGCTTCAAAATGTTTTCCTGTCATATGAACTCCTAGAATGCAATCCCAGCAGTTGCTCGAGCAGTTGCAGCAATATCTGATCAAATGCTTGGGGCATAAAGAAAATGGGCACTTGGCCATTGTGCTGGTAAGTTTTCAGTTTTGTGACATGCTGAGAATTGCGTTTCTTTCATTTGACAACATTCTGGTCTTCAACATGACCAAAACAAAAACATCCACATAAACATGGATCTGGCATCTTGATTCTTTTCCCTGGGTAATCAACAAATAATATGAAGAATTTTATTGCTTGGTTAGAACTTAATCAGCACTTAGATTTTAAAATTTTTTAGTATTACTATTTCAGTGTTTTGAACACATTATACATACAAAATAGTATGTTGAACTAGCAACAGCAACTACTTAAAAGCTTAGAGCACCCTAAATTAGAGAAACAATGTTGTATTAAAAAAAATTCACAAGGATCGGAATAGAGCAAGCAAGTATTTATTTAAGGTCAATTTTCATATTTATTTAAGCCTATTAGCTCAATGGTTGAGCGATGTGCTCAAACACAAAAATGTGAGTTCAAATCCTGCATAGGCTACTCCAATATTTTAGTTTCTAACTAATGTGTATTAGGTCTTGGGACAAAAAACATCAATAAGTACAACGAAAACGATGTCCGATGCATTATGACATCACTTTATATGAAAACTTATTTTAATATTATATATATGGACCCAAAAAATTGTAAATAATATGTCTATTTTATGTATTCGTATTTAAAATATAAATGAAGTCTGTGTGATGTATTTAAACTTTTCTTGCCAAAGAAATTGGGCCATTATTCTATCTAATTTCACATAATTTCACGAAACATATATATAACGACAAATTTGAAATTCGTCATGGTTTTGCCCTATACTAGTAGCAAGGAAAGGTGATATTTCCTCCCTAAATGGTTGTTTCAAAGACAAATATTCCTCATAAAAGATGAACATATGGCGAGGAATTTAAAATTTTCTTGTTAATGACTTTGAGCAATGTTCTCTATTTTTACCCAAGCAATAACGAAGAAAATGGAATTTCCTCGCCAACTAATACATTTAGCGACAAATTATTCTCTCAAAAAACACATACTTTTAGCGAGAAATCACATTTTTTTGTTGCCAATAAAATTGACGGATTTTACACAATTCCTACCTAACATATGACGACAAAAATTTAAATTCCTCGACGAATGTATTTTTAGTAATGAATTCCTTCCTCGCTAAAAGATCCAAATTCGTCGCTATTTTCCTTATGGTTTAGGCGACCATATCATGATAACAATTATTGACGAGCCGAAAAATTTGTCATTGAATGTCACTTTTAGTGAGGAATATAGGCTCCTCTCTAAAGTTCACATCCCCTTTTATGAGGAACATATATGTTCATCGCCAAACACCACATTTACCTAGGAAAAATAATTTGACACTAAAACTTTTGTCGCTAATAATGTTTTCTGTTGTAGTGGCTTTGCCCGCTTTGAAGGCCGAGATTCTCCCCTGCCATCCATGATCCATCGTTCCCATTCTTGTTCCATCCGATCTCTCTAATATTGTTGTCCCTCCTCCTCCGTTTGCAATTTCTAGGGTTGGATCAGACTAAAAAAGGGGGCGTTGGAGGAGAGGAAGGCGGCGACGAAGGAAGATTCGAGGCGAACAATCGACCAATTCAACAAGGTAAGGTCTCTTTTCATCCTTCCAATCGTTCTTCTATGTGCTTTGTTTCTCGCGAGCTCCCCCAAGGTCGATGTGGAATCGCCTAGTTCAGCTTTTCAGCCATTAGGGTTTCAATTTGCTGATTCTGGATTTGGTTGATGATGTCAGCAACGAAGGCGGTTGCGGCCGAGTAGAAGGTCGAGGCGGAGGGCTACTCCTCATCCTCGACTTGTGGTGGAGGCTCGGGAGGAGAAACGAGGGGTGCGACTACAAACAGCACTGTGCAGATCGTATA
This sequence comes from Persicaria maculosa, assembly GCA_963922045.1. Taxonomy (NCBI): domain Eukaryota; kingdom Viridiplantae; phylum Streptophyta; class Magnoliopsida; order Caryophyllales; family Polygonaceae; genus Persicaria; species Persicaria maculosa. Next base: position 80,482,410 of record OY998252.1, on the reverse strand, counting down.
TTTGATTGCTTCTTCTGAAAATCGATTTTTTCCTCCTGCAATCTCAGGTGAGATTATATCTATTTGTTTCTTCTTCTTCTTCTTCTTCTTCTTCTTCTTCTTCTTCTTTCGAAGGTGTTGATTTATATCAGATCTAGTGATTTTGGTTCGGGGAGACTCCAATGTTCTAATGGGGCTGACATTCATCGATTGCGATTGAGCGAGGAAGTTTCTAATGGTTTTCGATCCGCTTGATCTCGATCTTCCCTGTCCCCATTTTCCTCCGGCGAGATCCATCCTTGCTTGCTTCATTTCAGAATGTACTTTTGCTGTCTGTGTAATAATTTCCCAATCAATCCAACCATAGCTTAAATCAACATTTATTGGTGATCTCAAAACCAACAAAGTGTTCGTGGAATGGATTAATTGATGAAGCTCAACCCCTTTGAAAGCAAACACCATTCAAGAAACAAGCAGTTACTTGCGACATATTGGATATATAGATTGGATATATAGATTGGTGTTTTGATGCTTCTACTGAGAATGTTGTAAGGGGTTGTTTGGTATTGATATCTCGATATCAGATATCGGATATCAGTCCCTGATATCTGATAACTAGTGTTTGATAGGGCTAGATGATGCAGTGCAATTGTCGATGACTCCTGGTGACATTGAGGACAACATGAAGGTTCCATTCGATGGTCCTATCACTCGTGCAAGGGCCAAGAGAATTCAAGATGCAACCAAAGCCGTTCTTGTCTGTTACCAAGGAACGATGGAGCAAGGATTCAGGCCACCCTGAATCACTTGGCTCAAGACTACACCCCCAGCACAGAAAGTGAGCTTGCGTCCACAAACAGAGCTCATGAAGACTCGTCAACATCCCCCGTGATCAACCCTACACTCGGCCAACATGGGACACTCGGCCAAGCTTCATGTCGAGTGCCATAGGCCCATGTCGAGCACTTCCAATGTGTGGGCCGGTTCTAGTCTTCAAATTAGTTTATTATTTTATTAATTATTATTTTATGCAATTAGATTAATAATGTACAAGATTATATCTCCTCTAGATATATCTTGTTCCCTAAGTTTTAGAATTATATCTTCTTAGGTTTATTTTTATCTTTAAGTTATTTTAATCTATCGTTATCAAACTAAATTTTATCTTGCATGGTAGAATTGGTTCTTAGGTTTTCTATATAAACATTGTAGTTCTATTGAATTAAATCAGATTGAATAGAATTGAGGAACCCTTTTATAGATTAAAGGGTTCTTCGATTTCAATCCCCAAAGTTATCGGGCTCTTGTGTTGTATACCCCTTCGGCACTCAATCTCCATTCCCGTCACTTTGTTCTTTGATCAAAACCAGAACCAGACACCACCTTCTTCACCGAAACCAGCGCATAGAAGAGAAGCCTGGAACTTGGTGACGATCGCGGCATCCCTCGCTCCCAGCGGGCGCGACCTCGTCAGCTCTGCGCTCCTAGCGCTCGCTCTCCCACTCTCTCGTTGTCTCTCCCTCGCGCGCATCATCATCGCTCGTCCCGACGAACACACCCCGCTTTCGAGAACCTTTGCGGCATTCAAGGCGCTTCGCTCCCGAGGCTCGCTCCGCATCTGATCCTTCCGGATCCCTGAGACGCGTGCTGTTCCCGCGCTCGATCGCTAGTCTTCGCTCGCAGTTGCTCGCGCTCACCTCCAGCGCGCGCCCGGACTTCCCTGGCTCCGTTCTCAACTTCGACGGTACCTGCGCATAACTAGCGCCCTGAGGAGCCGTCTCATGCGCTCCCGTCTCGCACCCAGCTTTCCGGATCCGCCTCGCGCGCTACCAAACCCTCGCACCTTCTCTCCTTCGCTTTCCTTTGTGCTGTTGCTTTTTTAATTTAAATCTAGTCAATTAATTGCCATATCTATTAGTTGTTTAACAACTATTGTTTTACTTACTTTCCTAAATTAATTTACTTAATTGGTTAATCAGGAGATATTGGAAGAGCATTGCAAGATCGGGCAAATATACGGCGTGGTTCTTGATCTTGAGCCCACAGGCGAGGGATCGGGTATCCCAAACGTATCAAGTGTTATCAGATTTCAGGTGTATGCAAGCTCTTTACTCTTTTGATGCTTTCATTGAGTGATTTATTTTCGTGCCTTATTTTTCACCATACCCGCTACATAAAATTTCAATCTTTATTGTTAACCCTAAAAAAATTGGCTCTTTATTTTAGTTATTTCTTATTGGATCTTTAATTGGAAGATATTGAGTTCTTGATTGCAAGTTTTAATCTTTTTTTCCTTGTTGCTACATATCATGCCTATGAATGTGATTCTTGGATTTAAGTATTATATGGACTTGCGCCACTAAAGAACCATACTTTTTCCAGTTTCTAGCCTATTTCCCTTATTTCTTTGTTTTTGCTTACTTTTTAGATCATCGTAGCTTTGTTATTTTAATTTAATTTTTTTTCTTTTGCTCGTTATTTCGGTTACTTTCAAGCCTTACAGCAGCTTGTTTTTAGTTCAAAAAAAAGAGAGCATACATTCATCTTTACCTTTGATTGAGTTAGTAACTCATAACAGCTTGTTCTTTCTTTTCTGTGCTACTTGTTAGATGATCTATTTGGTTTAAAGCATTACATAAGAACCCTACTTTGTGTGATTTTATGGTGTACCGACACATGAGCCTTAGTCACACCCCTCTTTTCTAAACTGTGTTGCAACCGTCAGATAATAGTTGATGGAGTGTGTGCACTTGATTGCCCTTGTGATTGCTATTGTCGGTTTCTACATATTCATATATTTCGAGCATCACATTGTATATCTTATTATAGACACATTAGCCGCTTGTTTATATTTGCTATCCTTGATATCCGACTTGTGGCTGATTTAATTTGCAATTTGATTTGGACTTGTTGTCTTCAATATTGCAAAATTCTGTATCTAGGGGAATTGATTGAATTTATTGCCTTGTTTTTCTCGCCTCTTTGATTTCTAAAACTGAATCACTCTTAGGAATCAGTAGGGCTTGCATTACTTGGTTTCTGGTTTTTTCTTCGTTTACTTGTTGCTCTTCTAATATTGTAGGAACATGACGGACGATAGCGACCCCAACCCTTCCCCTACCCCATCTACTAGCATTTCTGCTTCTGAGATACAATTATTATTGACTCTGCCGTCCAAGCCTCTACCCTGGCTATGCGCAAATAACTTGCAGAGACTGCCGAACGTGCTGAAAATCGTCGAAAGGTTGAACGTTCTGAGGATCGCCTTTATTACTCCGACCTCATCAAACAGGCAGTTACTCGGCAATTGGAGGAGTCAAAGCAGGCGGAGGCTTCTGGATCTACACCTCCCTCAGGAGGTAAGCCGCCTCCACCACCTCCAGATACCACACCTCCTTCAGGTATACACCACCTACAGGTAATACCCATCCTATAGGTAACTCTTCTTATGCTGGTCAACCACCCCCTTCTGATCAATTGCATTTGAAACTTAAGTCTGCAACTCCCAACCCTTTCACTAGAGAGAATGATAATGATCATCTAACGGGCTTCAATGGAAACCATGATCTCCAGGAGCATACTTCCCCTTGGCATCACCAGCAGGGCCGGCCACCCCAACATCATCAACAGCACAGGAACCCATTGTTCATCATATCTAACTGGGATGACAGCCGCAACAACGCTGATCTACGCGACACTCCCCATTTGAAGGACGTATTCCATGAGGTAGACCCTAACTTTGATGATTTACCTCCTCTTAATTTTGGTCGTCCTAGATTTGATAATGCACAAGCTATGCAACGCCGTGATGTTAAGCTTAAGTTAGAAACTTTTGATGGAACCACTGATCCTGAATCTTATCTTAATCATACTACTATTTGCTTGAACATCTGCGTTATGAGGAAACAGAGAAGTTGGAAGTTGTTATATTGCATTTGATAGGTAAAGCTCGTATCTGGTGGTTCCGCACTCGTGAGATGCGCCGTCGTCAGGACAAGCAACCTGTTGAGACTTGGCCACAACTTTGCTATCTTTTGAAGAAAAGACATGTGCCTGAGGAGTTCACGGAGACCATGAGGATGCAACTAGCTTCTTGCCGCCAAGGACCTCGCTCACCCATGGATTACATAGATGAGCTTGAACGGCTCTCTCATCAGGCTAATGTTTATCTTACTGAATGTGCTTTATGTACCCAATTTCTTGCTGGTCTTAATGTCTCTATTAAAAATCCTTTGACTATTCATTCTATTAGAGATATTAACACTTTATGTACAGCTTCTGTACGACTAGCAGCAACAGCAGCAGCTACGCCAAAGGACAAGATTCGACCAGGCCTCCCAAGGTCACAGGTTTGTCCCTTTTAACTCTTCTGGTCAATCTAGATCTACTACTAACCCTCCAATGCAGCAAAAGGGAGTTTCCAACTCACCTAGATTGAAACTAGAAGGGTTGTTGCACCATCTAAAGAGCGCACAAAAGACATCCGCTGTTTCACTTGTGGTGGTTCTGGACATGTCTCTCGCGAATGCCCTCAGAAAAGGAAGGTCCTTCTCAATGATTTGGGGGACCATTACTGTGAGGAGAAGACTGTCAAGGACCATGTAATTTCAAGCGAAGTGGAGGAGGACCAGCCGTTTGAGCCCAATGGAGAAATCGGCCCTATAGAGGTCGACGACGCCCTCTGCCTTGTCAATCGCCGGGTCCTACACATTCAGGAGTCTCCCATGGCTGATCAAAAGGAGAACAACTTCCACACCAAGTGTGTGGTTCGTGAGGCTACCTTAAGTGTCATCATCGATGGTGGGAGTTGCTGCAATATTATCAATGAAAAGTTAGTAGATTTCCCTCATTAAACTACTACCCCTAGAGCTACTCACTGTGGTTTAAATGGCATAACTGATGATGGATCTGATATAATGGTCACCAAACAATGTTTAGTTTCTTTTTCTATTGGAGCATATCATAATAAAGTGTTATGTGATGTTGCTCGCATGGATTGTAGTCATATCTTGTTAGGCCGTCGTTGGTTATATGATCGTTCTGTGATTCATGATGGTCGTGCGAATACATATGCCTTCACCTTTGATGGGAGAAGAGTTACTCTCCTACCCCTTTCGCCTCAAGCTGTTTTGAAGGAACAGGTTCGCAAGAAACAACAGCAGGATGCTCAGAAGGAGGCCCGAAGGAAGGAGAAACACCAAGGGAGCTCAGCACAGCTACCCGCGCCCGGGGCCCAGCCTGCCGTGCCCGCGACCTCTCCACCCACACCCGCGGCCCCCTCGGTGCCAACACCTTGCCACTCGGCTTCACATCAACCCTCTTCCTCTTCGCTCAAGGGCTCAGTTGAACGCCGATCTTTGGTCTCTCAACCACAAAAGAAGACCATTACCTGGAATGCACATCGACCTCACATTCTATTTGTAATGAAAGAGGTATTGCTAAATGTTGTGGATTTGAGTCATATTCCTGCACCTATTTCTGCTCTGTTGCAGGATTACCTAGATGTCCTTCTAGCTGATATACCACAAGGATTGCTGCGTGGGATTGAGCATCAGATTGACTTCGTCCCTGAAACATCCTTGCCTAATCGCGCCGCCTATAGAGCTAGTCCTAAGGAGACGAAGGAGCTTCAACGCCAAGTCACGAAGCTGCTGGATAAAGGCTTTATGCGAGAAAGCCTCTTCCCCTGCGCAGTCCCTGTCATCTTGTTTCCAAAGAAGGATGGCTCTTGGCGCATGAGTGTTGATTGTCGTGCAATCAACCAAATAACGGTTAAATATCACCACCCTATTCCTCGTTTAGATGATATGCTTGATGAACTTCAGGGTGGTTATATTTTCTCTAAAATTGACCTTAGAAGTGAATATCATCAAATTAGGATGAAAGAGGGTGATGAATGGAAAACGGCTTTTAAAAAAAAAGGATGGCTTATATGAATGGTTAGTAATGCCTTTTGGTCTAACAAATGCTCCTTCTACTTTTATGTGGCTTATGAACCATGTGCTTAGACGTTACTTAGGGAAATTTATCGTTGTCTATTTTGACGATATTTTAATCTATAGCAAGAACCAGCATGATCACCTTAGTCATTTAAAATTGGTTTTTGATTGTCTTAGAAAAGAGAAATTATATGCCAATTTGAAGAAATGTTCTTTTGCATCCGAGTCTACCATTTTCCTTGGTTTTGTAGTCTCTACATCTGGATTAAAGGTGGATGAGGAGAAGGTTCGTGCTATTCAGGAGTGGTCCCAGCCCAAAACTCCTACACATGTCCGCTCATTTCTAGGCCTTGCTGGCTTCTATCGACGCTTTGTCAAGGATTTCAGCAAAGTAGCCGCCCCCCTCCATGAGCTGACCAAGAAGGATGTGACGTTTCACTGGACTAACGCACATCAGAGGGCATTCGACGCTCTCAAGGACCACCTCACCCATGCCCTAGTGCTGCAACTACCTGGCTTCTAGCAACCTTTTGAACTCGAGTGTGATGCTTCTGGCACTGGCATTGGTGAAGTTCTTCTTCAGAATAGGCGCCCCATTGCCTATTTTAACGAGAAGTTGGGCTCCGTTGAGCTCAACTATTCTACCTACGACAAGGATCTCTTCGCGCTTATCAGATGCTTACATACATGGCAGCACTACCTTTGGCCTAAGGAGTTTGTGATTCATTCGGATCATGAAGCTTTGAAGTATATCAAAGGACAAAAAGTGCTCACCAGGCGACTTGCTCGATGGGTGGAGTTTCTGGAGATCTTTTCCTATGTGGTTCACCACAAGAAGGGAAAGGATAATGTGGTAGCTGACGCGCTATCACGCAGGTATGTCCTCATAAACCATATGGATGCACATGTGTTGGGTTCTGCTTTGATAAAGGAAATGTATGCTTCTGATGGTTTCTTTAAAACTATATATGCGCAATGTGTGTTCAAAGGTGAACTTGATTTATATTTTCTTGATAATGGTTATCTGTTTCAGATGGGCAAGCTTTGTATCTCATCTTCTTCTATTCGCCGATTGTTGTAGGGAGGAAATCAAGTATGAAATATAAAAAAATAGATCAAACCAGATTTAGGCCCACGCAAATAATTACAAGACTCCTCCAATGCAGTACGAGAAACTCAGGATCGAATCCACGAGGAAGCGTGTCAGCGGATCCTAGGTAGCTATAAGTCTCACAGAAAAAGCAAACAGAAGACAAAAACACAGAAACGAAGAAAGAAAGACAGAAATAGCAAACGAAAGCAAGAAATAAAGTAAAGACAGAAGCTTACTCGATCTCGACCAGCAGTAACTCGAGATCGACAAACAACAGTAAAAGACAGAAACTGAAAATCGATGACAGAAACTCGACTCAGACAACACAGTAATCGATCTCGACAAGATGCTACTCGAGATCGACTAGAAATAGAAAAAACAGAAATTGTAGAATCGAAAACAGAAACAGAAACTCAACTCGACGTAGACAAGAGCCAACTCGAGATCGACTAAGGCCTACTCGATCTCGACAAGCCCCTCCTCTGTATCGACTAAACTTTACTCTGTATCGACTAAACTTTACTCTGTATCGACCAAAAACTCAGAAAGTGTAAATTTGCAGATTCGAACACAGAACTCAGAAATTCGACAGAAATAAACTCAATATCTGAAAAACTTCCAAAGCCAGGGTATCAACACCATAACGATAACCATGCAAAGTAACACATAAAGGCATAAAAGATCATGCTTTCCATCAAAATAACTTTCGTTACTAACAAATAGGCATATAGAGGCTTTCGCATAAACCCTAATTGTTACTAACCCTTTTCACATAATTAATCCAAGTTGCATTAAGATCACTTTCGCTTCAATAATACAAACAAGGATCACCTTCAACTCTCGCAAAAAAATCATGCTTATAGGGATAGAAGACGAATTGCATAACAAGATCTAACCTTTACCGCATCACCTCACATGGCCACCGTCGGGCTCATCCCAGCCCCAGAAGTGGGTGGACTACTCGCTCTTCATCATCAAGAAAGACATTAAATAACAAAAGAAACTAACTTGCATTAAATAAACTAAAGAAAGCTTACAACCAATCGAAGCCAAATCCGCTTTCGCCTTTCCAACTTCTCTCGCCACAAACTCTCTCCTCTACTCTCTCTATGTAACTACTTACTTGTTCTCTCTGAAATTGAATGAATGAAAAACCAGCCCCTAGGGCTTTATTTATAGCCTTCTATTCCTTGCTATTCAAGGATAGAAATATCTATCTTTATCTAAATCTATATCTAAAGGCTAAAAAGATAAATAAAAGCAATTTAGGAATTAAATCTAAAAGGGAAAAAATAGATCTAAATAGGTAAGTCTTCTTCATGTTGATAGATCTTGTCTTCCATAGATAGAACTTGATGGAATCGAATAGACTTGGCTTCCTTCGGCCCCAAGGATTCCCAAACCGAGTAGGATAGTCAAACCGCGTAACGCGCTCCCGGACACAGCTCCTCGATCTCGAGTAGGGCTCCTCGACATCGAGTAGAATTCGTCGTCGACTGGGCTGGCTCGGCGTCTCGGCTAGCTGGTGCTCGACAGGCTCGGACATGGCTCCTGGGCGTCGTCGATCTCGACTAAGCCTCCTCGAGATCGAGTAGAGGTGGTGCTCGGCTTCTCAGTTTTCGGCTTCTCGACTTGTCTCAACTCATCGACTCCGGACATGGCCTCTCAGTGTCATCGATCTCGACTAGGTGGTACTCGAGATCGAGTAGGGTTCCGGGAGTCGGGTTGTCTCTGATTCAGTGTCCTCGATCAGCTCTGCTCGACCAGGTGTGCTCGGACAGCCCTCGTTGAGATCGAGTAGATGTACTCGAGATCGAGTAGATTTCTCTCAGCTTTCTGCTTTGTTCTTGAAACGCACTTTCCTGAGTCCTCGTTTGTCGGATTAATGCATATGACCATGCATTGGAAAGCTCTTTTCGAGGGCTACAACTCTCATGAAGACATCAAAGCTTGATTCAGAACGAAGAATGGTGAAAAATGGCCTTTTCTCCAGCTGCACCATTCTTCGCTTCTCCATGAGTTTCATTTAAGCTCCAAAGTGCGTCCGATTTCTGCGAAATATAACCAAAACTTGTGTAGACCTCCATATATTGCAAATAAGTGTAAACTACACAGATTCTGTATTATTCTAACCCAAATGCATGCAATGTATGCAGAAATCGATATAAAAGTAAGTGTCAAACATGACGAATTAGGCTCACAACAAACACCCCACACTTAAGCTTGCTTGTCCTCAAGCAATACTTTTATTTGTCATTCAGGGGAAGAAATCAAAACTCTCAACATCTTAGATTCATTTTCATATGTCCCCTGCAATCAATTACCATCCTCGAAAAGGTACTTGTGTCATAGATCCATGCACGTGCAAATATACAAAAGCAACATCTACTCACAAAAGGAGGGTTATGCAAAACATTCATTCGTGACAAAGCATTGATAATCAAGAGGACTTTAATTTAAGCTCAAATAAGGAGTAGATTGGTAAAAGGCTAAAGGTGGGCCATTTCTGGCAATGTGGTGCTAATGATCCAGGGAAATGGAGTATTTCCAAACTGAATTACATACCACATTTTTTCTCATAAGTTTCATCACCTTTCATAATGTTTTTTCTCAATAATAATGCTTTTACCTCTCTAACCTTAGCACTGCCTTCTCGCGAGTCGCAAACATGGGTGTCATGAATGGCCCCGGATACTTAGTGCTTTGGACTCCTCACACGTGTGTCCCATCTCGCCAAACTATTATCTCAGCGAGCAGGGTCAATCTACCTTTATCTCCTGAGGTGATTGGATTTTCTTTCACGCATTAAATTTTCCATATTTTTCAAACAATTTCCCTGCCATACTCCAATAAGTATAAATACAACAACCATATAATGTATCTCCATAATGTAATCATCGTTCTCAACATAATCCCCGGATAAGGTAAATAATGGCAATATTTAGAACATGTGGAGCAATATATGAAATAAGGCATAATATGGCTTTGTGTAATGCATAAGCATAGGTAAAAAGATAAATAAAAGCAGCCCCTAGGGCTGAAATTGAATGAATGAAAAACCAGCCCCTAGGGCTTTATTTATAGCCTTCTATTCCTTGCTATTCAAGGATAGAAATATCTATCTTTATCTAAATCTATATCTAAAGGCTAAAAAGATAAATAAAAGCAATTTAGGAATTAAATCTAAAAGGGAAAAAATAGATCTAAAAAGGTAAGTCTTCTTCATGTTGATAGATCTTGTCTTCCATAGATAGAACTTGATGGAATCGGATAGACTTGGCTTCCTTCGGCCCCAAGGATTCCCAAACCGAGTAGGATAGTCAAACCGCGTAACGCGCTCCCGGACACGGCTCCTCGATCTCGAGTAGGGCTCCTCGACATCGAGTAGAATTCATCGTCGACTGGGCTGGCTCGGCGTCTCGGCTAGCTGGTGCTCGACAGGCTCGGACATGGCTCCTGGGCGTCGGCGATCTCGACTAAGCCTCCTCGAGATCGTGTAGAGGTGGTGCTCGGCTTCTCCGTTTTCGGCTTCTCGACTTGTCTCAACTCATCGACTCCGGACATGGCCTCTCAGTGTCGTCGATCTCGACTAGGTGGTACTCGAGATCGAGTAGGGTTCCGGGAGTCGGGTTGTCTCTGATTCAGTGTCCTCGATCAGCTCTGCTCGACCAGGTGTGCTCGGACAGCCCTCGTTGAGATCGAGTAGATGTACTCGAGATCGAGTAGATTTCTCTCAGCTTTCTGCTTTGTTCTTGAAACGCACTTTCCTGAGTCCTCGTTTGTCGGATTAACGCATATGACCATGCATTGGAAAGCTCTTTTCGAGGGCTACAACTCTCATGAAGACATCAAAGCTTGATTCAGAACGAAGAATGGTGAAAAATGGCCTTTTCTCCAGCTGCACCATTCTTAGCTTCTCCATGAGTTTCCTTTAAGCTCCAAAGTGCGTCCGATTTCTGCGAAATATAACCAAAACTTGTGTAGACCTCCATATATTGCAAATAAGTGTAAACTACACAGATTCTGTATTATTCTAACCCAAATGCATGCAATGTATGCAGAAATCGATATAAAAGTAAGTGTCAAACATGACGAATTAGGCTCACAACAAACACCCCACACTTAAGCTTGCTTGTCCTCAAGCAATACTTTTATTTGTCATTCAGGGGAAGAAATCAAAACTCTCAACATCTTAGATTCATTTTCATATGTCCCCTGCAATCAATTACCATCCTCGAAAAGGTACTTGTGTCATAGATCCATGCACGTGCAAATATACAAAAGCAACATCTACTCACAAAAGGAGGGTTATGCAAAACATTCATTCGTGACAAAGCATTGATAATCAAGAGGACTTTAATTTAAGCTCAAATAAGGAGTAGATTGGTAAAAGGCTAAAGGTGGGCCATTTCTGGCAATGTGGTGCTAATGATCCAGGGAAATGGAGTATTTCCAAACTGAATTACATACCACATTTTTTCTCATAAGTTTCATCACCTTTCATAATGTTTTTTCTCAATAATAATGCTTTTACCTCTCTAACCTTAGCACTGCCTTCTCGCGAGTCGCAAACATGGGTGTCATGAATGGCCCCGGATACTTAGTGCTTTGGACTCCTCACACGTGTGTCCCATCTCGCCAAACTATTATCTCAGCGAGCAGGGTCAATCTACCTTTATCTCCTGAGGTGATTGGATTTTCTTTCACGCATTAAATTTTCCATATTTTTCAAACAATTTCCCTGCCATACTCCAATAAGTATAAATACAACAACCATATAATGTATCTCCATAATGTAATCATCGTTCTCAACATAATCCCCGGATAAGGTAAATAATGGCAATATTTAGAACATGTGGAGCAATATATGAAATAAGGCATAATATGGCTTTGTGTAATGCATAAGCATAGGTAAAAAGATAAATAAAAGCAGCCCCTAGGGCTGAAATTGAATGAATGAAAAACCAGCCCCTAGGGCTTTATTTATAGCCTTCTATTCCTTGCTATTCAAGGATAGAAATATCTATCTTTATCTAAATCTATATCTAAAGGCTAAAAAGATAAATAAAAGCAATTTAGGAATTAAATCTAAAAGGGAAAAAATAGATCTAAAAAGGTAAGTCTTCTTCATGTTGATAGATCTTGTCTTCCATAGATAGAACTTGATGGAATCGGATAGACTTGGCTTCCTTCGGCCCCAAGGATTCCCAAACCGAGTAGGATAGTCAAACCGCGTAACGCGCTCCCGGACACGGCTCCTCGATCTCGAGTAGGGCTCCTCGACATCGAGTAGAATTCATCGTCGACTGGGCTGGCTCGGCGTCTCGGCTAGCTGGTGCTCGACAGGCTCGGACATGGCTCCTGGGCGTCGGCGATCTCGACTAAGCCTCCTCGAGATCGTGTAGAGGTGGTGCTCGGCTTCTCCGTTTTCGGCTTCTCGACTTGTCTCAACTCATCGACTCCGGACATGGCCTCTCAGTGTCGTCGATCTCGACTAGGTGGTACTCGAGATCGAGTAGGGTTCCGGGAGTCGGGTTGTCTCTGATTCAGTGTCCTCGATCAGCTCTGCTCGACCAGGTGTGCTCGGACAGCCCTCGTTGAGATCGAGTAGATGTACTCGAGATCGAGTAGATTTCTCTCAGCTTTCTGCTTTGTTCTTGAAACGCACTTTCCTGAGTCCTCGTTTGTCGGATTAACGCATATGACCATGCATTGGAAAGCTCTTTTCGAGGGCTACAACTCTCATGAAGACATCAAAGCTTGATTCAGAACGAAGAATGGTGAAAAATGGCCTTTTCTCCAGCTGCACCATTCTTCGCTTCTCCATGAGTTTCATTTAAGCTCCAAAGTGCGTCCGATTTCTGCGAAATATAACCAAAACTTGTGTAGACCTCCATATATTGCAAATAAGTGTAAACTACACAGATTCTGTATTATTCTAACCCAAATGCATGCAATGTATGCAGAAATCGATATAAAAGTAAGTGTCAAACATGACGAATTAGGCTCACAACAAACACCCCACACTTAAGCTTGGTTGTCCTCAAGCAATACTTTTATTTGTCATTCAGGGGAAGAAATCAAAACTCTCAACATCTTAGATTCATTTTCATATGTCCCCTGCAATCAATTACCATCCTCGAAAAGGTACTTGTGTCATAGATCCATGCACGTGCAAATATACAAAAGCAACATCTACTCACAAAAGGAGGGTTATGCAAAACATTCATTCGTGACAAAGCATTGATAATCAAGAGGACTTTAATTTAAGCTCAAATAAGGAGTAGATTGGTAAAAGGCTAAAGGTGGGCCATTTCTGGCAATGTGGTGCTAATGATCCAGGGAAATGGAGTATTTCCAAACTGAATTACATACCACATTTTTTCTCATAAGTTTCATCACCTTTCATAATGTTTTTTCTCAATAATAATGCTTTTACCTCTCTAACCTTAGCACTGCCTTCTCGCGAGTCGCAAACATGGGTGTCATGAATGGCCCCGGATACTTAGTGCTTTGGACTCCTCACACGTGTGTCCCATCTCGCCAAACTATTATCTCAGCGAGCAGGGTCAATCTACCTTTATCTCCTGAGGTGATTGGATTTTCTTTCACGCATTAAATTTTCCATATTTTTCAAACAATTTCCCTGCCATACTCCAATAAGTATAAATACAACAACCATATAATGTATCTCCATAATGTAATCATCGTTCTCAACATAATCCCCGGATAAGGTAAATAATGGCAATATTTAGAACATGTGGAGCAATATATGAAATAAGGCATAATATGGCTTTGTGTAATGCATAAGCATAGGTAAAAAGATAAATAAAAGCAGCCCCTAGGGCTGAAATTGAATGAATGAAAAACCAGCCCCTAGGGCTTTATTTATAGCCTTCTATTCCTTGCTATTCAAGGATAGAAATATCTATCTTTATCTAAATCTATATCTAAAGGCTAAAAAGATAAATAAAAGCAATTTAGGAATTAAATCTAAAAGGGAAAAAATAGATCTAAAAAGGTAAGTCTTCTTCATGTTGATAGATCTTGTCTTCCATAGATAGAACTTGATGGAATCGGATAGACTTGGCTTCCTTCGGCCCCAAGGATTCCCAAACCGAGTAGGATAGTCAAACCGCGTAACGCGCTCCCGGACACGGCTCCTCGATCTCGAGTAGGGCTCCTCGACATCGAGTAGAATTCATCGTCGACTGGGCTGGCTCGGCGTCTCGGCTAGCTGGTGCTCGACAGGCTCGGACATGGCTCCTGGGCGTCGGCGATCTCGACTAAGCCTCCTCGAGATCGTGTAGAGGTGGTGCTCGGCTTCTCCGTTTTCGGCTTCTCGACTTGTCTCAACTCATCGACTCCGGACATGGCCTCTCAGTGTCGTCGATCTCGACTAGGTGGTACTCGAGATCGAGTAGGGTTCCGGGAGTCGGGTTGTCTCTGATTCAGTGTCCTCGATCAGCTCTGCTCGACCAGGTGTGCTCGGACAGCCCTCGTTGAGATCGAGTAGATGTACTCGAGATCGAGTAGATTTCTCTCAGCTTTCTGCTTTGTTCTTGAAACGCACTTTCCTGAGTCCTCGTTTGTCGGATTAACGCATATGACCATGCATTGGAAAGCTCTTTTCGAGGGCTACAACTCTCATGAAGACATCAAAGCTTGATTCAGAACGAAGAATGGTGAAAAATGGCCTTTTCTCCAGCTGCACCATTCTTCGCTTCTCCATGAGTTTCATTTAAGCTCCAAAGTGCGTCCGATTTCTGCGAAATATAACCAAAACTTGTGTAGACCTCCATATATTGCAAATAAGTGTAAACTACACAGATTCTGTATTATTCTAACCCAAATGCATGCAATGTATGCAGAAATCGATATAAAAGTAAGTGTCAAACATGACGAATTAGGCTCACAACAAACACCCCACACTTAAGCTTGCTTGTCCTCAAGCAATACTTTTATTTGTCATTCAGGGGAAGAAATCAAAACTCTCAACATCTTAGATTCATTTTCATATGTCCCCTGCAATCAATTACCATCCTCGAAAAGGTACTTGTGTCATAGATCCATGCACGTGCAAATATACAAAAGCAACATCTACTCACAAAAGGAGGGTTATGCAAAACATTCATTCGTGACAAAGCATTGATAATCAAGAGGACTTTAATTTAAGCTCAAATAAGGAGTAGATTGGTAAAAGGCTAAAGGTGGGCCATTTCTGGCAATGTGGTGCTAATGATCCAGGGAAATGGAGTATTTCCAAACTGAATTACATACCACATTTTTTCTCATAAGTTTCATCACCTTTCATAATGTTTTTTCTCAATAATAATGCTTTTACCTCTCTAACCTTAGCACTGCCTTCTCGCGAGTCGCAAACATGGGTGTCATGAATGGCCCCGGATACTTAGTGCTTTGGACTCCTCACACGTGTGTCCCATCTCGCCAAACTATTATCTCAGCGAGCAGGGTCAATCTACCTTTATCTCCTGAGGTGATTGGATTTTCTTTCACGCATTAAATTTTCCATATTTTTCAAACAATTTCCCTGCCATACTCCAATAAGTATAAATACAACAACCATATAATGTATCTCCATAATGTAATCATCGTTCTCAACATAATCCCCGGATAAGGTAAATAATGGCAATATTTAGAACATGTGGAGCAATATATGAAATAAGGCATAATATGGCTTTGTGTAATGCATAAGCATAGGTAAAAAGATAAATAAAAGCAGCCCCTAGGGCTGAAATTGAATGAATGAAAAACCAGCCCCTAGGGCTTTATTTATAGCCTTCTATTCCTTGCTATTCAAGGATAGAAATATCTATCTTTATCTAAATCTATATCTAAAGGCTAAAAAGATAAATAAAAGCAATTTAGGAATTAAATCTAAAAGGGAAAAAATAGATCTAAAAAGGTAAGTCTTCTTCATGTTGATAGATCTTGTCTTCCATAGATAGAACTTGATGGAATCGGATAGACTTGGCTTCCTTCGGCCCCAAGGATTCCCAAACCGAGTAGGATAGTCAAACCGCGTAACGCGCTCCCGGACACGGCTCCTCGATCTCGAGTAGGGCTCCTCGACATCGAGTAGAATTCATCGTCGACTGGGCTGGCTCGGCGTCTCGGCTAGCTGGTGCTCGACAGGCTCGGACATGGCTCCTGGGCGTCGGCGATCTCGACTAAGCCTCCTCGAGATCGTGTAGAGGTGGTGCTCGGCTTCTCCGTTTTCGGCTTCTCGACTTGTCTCAACTCATCGACTCCGGACATGGCCTCTCAGTGTCGTCGATCTCGACTAGGTGGTACTCGAGATCGAGTAGGGTTCCGGGAGTCGGGTTGTCTCTGATTCAGTGTCCTCGATCAGCTCTGCTCGACCAGGTGTGCTCGGACAGCCCTCGTTGAGATCGAGTAGATGTACTCGAGATCGAGTAGATTTCTCTCAGCTTTCTGCTTTGTTCTTGAAACGCACTTTCCTGAGTCCTCGTTTGTCGGATTAACGCATATGACCATGCATTGGAAAGCTCTTTTCGAGGGCTACAACTCTCATGAAGACATCAAAGCTTGATTCAGAACGAAGAATGGTGAAAAATGGCCTTTTCTCCAGCTGCACCATTCTTCGCTTCTCCATGAGTTTCATTTAAGCTCCAAAGTGCGTCCGATTTCTGCGAAATATAACCAAAACTTGTGTAGACCTCCATATATTGCAAATAAGTGTAAACTACACAGATTCTGTATTATTCTAACCCAAATGCATGCAATGTATGCAGAAATCGATATAAAAGTAAGTGTCAAACATGACGAATTAGGCTCACAACAAACACCCCACACTTAAGCTTGGTTGTCCTCAAGCAATACTTTTATTTGTCATTCAGGGGAAGAAATCAAAACTCTCAACATCTTAGATTCATTTTCATATGTCCCCTGCAATCAATTACCATCCTCGAAAAGGTACTTGTGTCATAGATCCATGCACGTGCAAATATACAAAAGCAACATCTACTCACAAAAGGAGGGTTATGCAAAACATTCATTCGTGACAAAGCATTGATAATCAAGAGGACTTTAATTTAAGCTCAAATAAGGAGTAGATTGGTAAAAGGCTAAAGGTGGGCCATTTCTGGCAATGTGGTGCTAATGATCCAGGGAAATGGAGTATTTCCAAACTGAATTACATACCACATTTTTTCTCATAAGTTTCATCACCTTTCATAATGTTTTTTCTCAATAATAATGCTTTTACCTCTCTAACCTTAGCACTGCCTTCTCGCGAGTCGCAAACATGGGTGTCATGAATGGCCCCGGATACTTAGTGCTTTGGACTCCTCACACGTGTGTCCCATCTCGCCAAACTATTATCTCAGCGAGCAGGGTCAATCTACCTTTATCTCCTGAGGTGATTGGATTTTCTTTCACGCATTAAATTTTCCATATTTTTCAAACAATTTCCCTGCCATACTCCAATAAGTATAAATACAACAACCATATAATGTATCTCCATAATGTAATCATCGTTCTCAACATAATCCCCGGATAAGGTAAATAATGGCAATATTTAGAACATGTGGAGCAATATATGAAATAAGGCATAATATGGCTTTGTGTAATGCATAAGCATAGGTAAAAAGATAAATAAAAGCAGCCCCTAGGGCTGAAATTGAATGAATGAAAAACCAGCCCCTAGGGCTTTATTTATAGCCTTCTATTCCTTGCTATTCAAGGATAGAAATATCTATCTTTATCTAAATCTATATCTAAAGGCTAAAAAGATAAATAAAAGCAATTTAGGAATTAAATCTAAAAGGGAAAAAATAGATCTAAAAAGGTAAGTCTTCTTCATGTTGATAGATCTTGTCTTCCATAGATAGAACTTGATGGAATCGGATAGACTTGGCTTCCTTCGGCCCCAAGGATTCCCAAACCGAGTAGGATAGTCAAACCGCGTAACGCGCTCCCGGACACGGCTCCTCGATCTCGAGTAGGGCTCCTCGACATCGAGTAGAATTCATCGTCGACTGGGCTGGCTCGGCGTCTCGGCTAGCTGGTGCTCGACAGGCTCGGACATGGCTCCTGGGCGTCGGCGATCTCGACTAAGCCTCCTCGAGATCGTGTAGAGGTGGTGCTCGGCTTCTCCGTTTTCGGCTTCTCGACTTGTCTCAACTCATCGACTCCGGACATGGCCTCTCAGTGTCGTCGATCTCGACTAGGTGGTACTCGAGATCGAGTAGGGTTCCGGGAGTCGGGTTGTCTCTGATTCAGTGTCCTCGATCAGCTCTGCTCGACCAGGTGTGCTCGGACAGCCCTCGTTGAGATCGAGTAGATGTACTCGAGATCGAGTAGATTTCTCTCAGCTTTCTGCTTTGTTCTTGAAACGCACTTTCCTGAGTCCTCGTTTGTCGGATTAACGCATATGACCATGCATTGGAAAGCTCTTTTCGAGGGCTACAACTCTCATGAAGACATCAAAGCTTGATTCAGAACGAAGAATGGTGAAAAATGGCCTTTTCTCCAGCTGCACCATTCTTCGCTTCTCCATGAGTTTCATTTAAGCTCCAAAGTGCGTCCGATTTCTGCGAAATATAACCAAAACTTGTGTAGACCTCCATATATTGCAAATAAGTGTAAACTACACAGATTCTGTATTATTCTAACCCAAATGCATGCAATGTATGCAGAAATCGATATAAAAGTAAGTGTCAAACATGACGAATTAGGCTCACAACAAACACCCCACACTTAAGCTTGGTTGTCCTCAAGCAATACTTTTATTTGTCATTCAGGGGAAGAAATCAAAACTCTCAACATCTTAGATTCATTTTCATATGTCCCCTGCAATCAATTACCATCCTCGAAAAGGTACTTGTGTCATAGATCCATGCACGTGCAAATATACAAAAGCAACATCTACTCACAAAAGGAGGGTTATGCAAAACATTCATTCGTGACAAAGCATTGATAATCAAGAGGACTTTAATTTAAGCTCAAATAAGGAGTAGATTGGTAAAAGGCTAAAGGTGGGCCATTTCTGGCAATGTGGTGCTAATGATCCAGGGAAATGGAGTATTTCCAAACTGAATTACATACCACATTTTTTCTCATAAGTTTCATCACCTTTCATAATGTTTTTTCTCAATAATAATGCTTTTACCTCTCTAACCTTAGCACTGCCTTCTCGCGAGTCGCAAACATGGGTGTCATGAATGGCCCCGGATACTTAGTGCTTTGGACTCCTCACACGTGTGTCCCATCTCGCCAAACTATTATCTCAGCGAGCAGGGTCAATCTACCTTTATCTCCTGAGGTGATTGGATTTTCTTTCACGCATTAAATTTTCCATATTTTTCAAACAATTTCCCTGCCATACTCCAATAAGTATAAATACAACAACCATATAATGTATCTCCATAATGTAATCATCGTTCTCAACATAATCCCCGGATAAGGTAAATAATGGCAATATTTAGAACATGTGGAGCAATATATGAAATAAGGCATAATATGGCTTTGTGTAATGCATAAGCATAGGTAAAAAGATAAATAAAAGCAGCCCCTAGGGCTGAAATTGAATGAATGAAAAACCAGCCCCTAGGGCTTTATTTATAGCCTTCTATTCCTTGCTATTCAAGGATAGAAATATCTATCTTTATCTAAATCTATATCTAAAGGCTAAAAAGATAAATAAAAGCAATTTAGGAATTAAATCTAAAAGGGAAAAAATAGATCTAAAAAGGTAAGTCTTCTTCATGTTGATAGATCTTGTCTTCCATAGATAGAACTTGATGGAATCGGATAGACTTGGCTTCCTTCGGCCCCAAGGATTCCCAAACCGAGTAGGATAGTCAAACCGCGTAACGCGCTCCCGGACACGGCTCCTCGATCTCGAGTAGGGCTCCTCGACATCGAGTAGAATTCATCGTCGACTGGGCTGGCTCGGCGTCTCGGCTAGCTGGTGCTCGACAGGCTCGGACATGGCTCCTGGGCGTCGGCGATCTCGACTAAGCCTCCTCGAGATCGTGTAGAGGTGGTGCTCGGCTTCTCCGTTTTCGGCTTCTCGACTTGTCTCAACTCATCGACTCCGGACATGGCCTCTCAGTGTCGTCGATCTCGACTAGGTGGTACTCGAGATCGAGTAGGGTTCCGGGAGTCGGGTTGTCTCTGATTCAGTGTCCTCGATCAGCTCTGCTCGACCAGGTGTGCTCGGACAGCCCTCGTTGAGATCGAGTAGATGTACTCGAGATCGAGTAGATTTCTCTCAGCTTTCTGCTTTGTTCTTGAAACGCACTTTCCTGAGTCCTCGTTTGTCGGATTAACGCATATGACCATGCATTGGAAAGCTCTTTTCGAGGGCTACAACTCTCATGAAGACATCAAAGCTTGATTCAGAACGAAGAATGGTGAAAAATGGCCTTTTCTCCAGCTGCACCATTCTTCGCTTCTCCATGAGTTTCATTTAAGCTCCAAAGTGCGTCCGATTTCTGCGAAATATAACCAAAACTTGTGTAGACCTCCATATATTGCAAATAAGTGTAAACTACACAGATTCTGTATTATTCTAACCCAAATGCATGCAATGTATGCAGAAATCGATATAAAAGTAAGTGTCAAACATGACGAATTAGGCTCACAACAAACACCCCACACTTAAGCTTGGTTGTCCTCAAGCAATACTTTTATTTGTCATTCAGGGGAAGAAATCAAAACTCTCAACATCTTAGATTCATTTTCATATGTCCCCTGCAATCAATTACCATCCTCGAAAAGGTACTTGTGTCATAGATCCATGCACGTGCAAATATACAAAAGCAACATCTACTCACAAAAGGAGGGTTATGCAAAACATTCATTCGTGACAAAGCATTGATAATCAAGAGGACTTTAATTTAAGCTCAAATAAGGAGTAGATTGGTAAAAGGCTAAAGGTGGGCCATTTCTGGCAATGTGGTGCTAATGATCCAGGGAAATGGAGTATTTCCAAACTGAATTACATACCACATTTTTTCTCATAAGTTTCATCACCTTTCATAATGTTTTTTCTCAATAATAATGCTTTTACCTCTCTAACCTTAGCACTGCCTTCTCGCGAGTCGCAAACATGGGTGTCATGAATGGCCCCGGATACTTAGTGCTTTGGACTCCTCACACGTGTGTCCCATCTCGCCAAACTATTATCTCAGCGAGCAGGGTCAATCTACCTTTATCTCCTGAGGTGATTGGATTTTCTTTCACGCATTAAATTTTCCATATTTTTCAAACAATTTCCCTGCCATACTCCAATAAGTATAAATACAACAACCATATAATGTATCTCCATAATGTAATCATCGTTCTCAACATAATCCCCGGATAAGGTAAATAATGGCAATATTTAGAACATGTGGAGCAATATATGAAATAAGGCATAATATGGCTTTGTGTAATGCATAAGCATAGGTAAAAAGATAAATAAAAGCAGCCCCTAGGGCTGAAATTGAATGAATGAAAAACCAGCCCCTAGGGCTTTATTTATAGCCTTCTATTCCTTGCTATTCAAGGATAGAAATATCTATCTTTATCTAAATCTATATCTAAAGGCTAAAAAGATAAATAAAAGCAATTTAGGAATTAAATCTAAAAGGGAAAAAATAGATCTAAAAAGGTAAGTCTTCTTCATGTTGATAGATCTTGTCTTCCATAGATAGAACTTGATGGAATCGGATAGACTTGGCTTCCTTCGGCCCCAAGGATTCCCAAACCGAGTAGGATAGTCAAACCGCGTAACGCGCTCCCGGACACGGCTCCTCGATCTCGAGTAGGGCTCCTCGACATCGAGTAGAATTCATCGTCGACTGGGCTGGCTCGGCGTCTCGGCTAGCTGGTGCTCGACAGGCTCGGACATGGCTCCTGGGCGTCGGCGATCTCGACTAAGCCTCCTCGAGATCGTGTAGAGGTGGTGCTCGGCTTCTCCGTTTTCGGCTTCTCGACTTGTCTCAACTCATCGACTCCGGACATGGCCTCTCAGTGTCGTCGATCTCGACTAGGTGGTACTCGAGATCGAGTAGGGTTCCGGGAGTCGGGTTGTCTCTGATTCAGTGTCCTCGATCAGCTCTGCTCGACCAGGTGTGCTCGGACAGCCCTCGTTGAGATCGAGTAGATGTACTCGAGATCGAGTAGATTTCTCTCAGCTTTCTGCTTTGTTCTTGAAACGCACTTTCCTGAGTCCTCGTTTGTCGGATTAACGCATATGACCATGCATTGGAAAGCTCTTTTCGAGGGCTACAACTCTCATGAAGACATCAAAGCTTGATTCAGAACGAAGAATGGTGAAAAATGGCCTTTTCTCCAGCTGCACCATTCTTCGCTTCTCCATGAGTTTCATTTAAGCTCCAAAGTGCGTCCGATTTCTGCGAAATATAACCAAAACTTGTGTAGACCTCCATATATTGCAAATAAGTGTAAACTACACAGATTCTGTATTATTCTAACCCAAATGCATGCAATGTATGCAGAAATCGATATAAAAGTAAGTGTCAAACATGACGAATTAGGCTCACAACAAACACCCCACACTTAAGCTTGGTTGTCCTCAAGCAATACTTTTATTTGTCATTCAGGGGAAGAAATCAAAACTCTCAACATCTTAGATTCATTTTCATATGTCCCCTGCAATCAATTACCATCCTCGAAAAGGTACTTGTGTCATAGATCCATGCACGTGCAAATATACAAAAGCAACATCTACTCACAAAAGGAGGGTTATGCAAAACATTCATTCGTGACAAAGCATTGATAATCAAGAGGACTTTAATTTAAGCTCAAATAAGGAGTAGATTGGTAAAAGGCTAAAGGTGGGCCATTTCTGGCAATGTGGTGCTAATGATCCAGGGAAATGGAGTATTTCCAAACTGAATTACATACCACATTTTTTCTCATAAGTTTCATCACCTTTCATAATGTTTTTTCTCAATAATAATGCTTTTACCTCTCTAACCTTAGCACTGCCTTCTCGCGAGTCGCAAACATGGGTGTCATGAATGGCCCCGGATACTTAGTGCTTTGGACTCCTCACACGTGTGTCCCATCTCGCCAAACTATTATCTCAGCGAGCAGGGTCAATCTACCTTTATCTCCTGAGGTGATTGGATTTTCTTTCACGCATTAAATTTTCCATATTTTTCAAACAATTTCCCTGCCATACTCCAATAAGTATAAATACAACAACCATATAATGTATCTCCATAATGTAATCATCGTTCTCAACATAATCCCCGGATAAGGTAAATAATGGCAATATTTAGAACATGTGGAGCAATATATGAAATAAGGCATAATATGGCTTTGTGTAATGCATAAGCATAGGTAAAAAGATAAATAAAAGCAGCCCCTAGGGCTGAAATTGAATGAATGAAAAACCAGCCCCTAGGGCTTTATTTATAGCCTTCTATTCCTTGCTATTCAAGGATAGAAATATCTATCTTTATCTAAATCTATATCTAAAGGCTAAAAAGATAAATAAAAGCAATTTAGGAATTAAATCTAAAAGGGAAAAAATAGATCTAAAAAGGTAAGTCTTCTTCATGTTGATAGATCTTGTCTTCCATAGATAGAACTTGATGGAATCGGATAGACTTGGCTTCCTTCGGCCCCAAGGATTCCCAAACCGAGTAGGATAGTCAAACCGCGTAACGCGCTCCCGGACACGGCTCCTCGATCTCGAGTAGGGCTCCTCGACATCGAGTAGAATTCATCGTCGACTGGGCTGGCTCGGCGTCTCGGCTAGCTGGTGCTCGACAGGCTCGGACATGGCTCCTGGGCGTCGGCGATCTCGACTAAGCCTCCTCGAGATCGTGTAGAGGTGGTGCTCGGCTTCTCCGTTTTCGGCTTCTCGACTTGTCTCAACTCATCGACTCCGGACATGGCCTCTCAGTGTCGTCGATCTCGACTAGGTGGTACTCGAGATCGAGTAGGGTTCCGGGAGTCGGGTTGTCTCTGATTCAGTGTCCTCGATCAGCTCTGCTCGACCAGGTGTGCTCGGACAGCCCTCGTTGAGATCGAGTAGATGTACTCGAGATCGAGTAGATTTCTCTCAGCTTTCTGCTTTGTTCTTGAAACGCACTTTCCTGAGTCCTCGTTTGTCGGATTAACGCATATGACCATGCATTGGAAAGCTCTTTTCGAGGGCTACAACTCTCATGAAGACATCAAAGCTTGATTCAGAACGAAGAATGGTGAAAAATGGCCTTTTCTCCAGCTGCACCATTCTTCGCTTCTCCATGAGTTTCATTTAAGCTCCAAAGTGCGTCCGATTTCTGCGAAATATAACCAAAACTTGTGTAGACCTCCATATATTGCAAATAAGTGTAAACTACACAGATTCTGTATTATTCTAACCCAAATGCATGCAATGTATGCAGAAATCGATATAAAAGTAAGTGTCAAACATGACGAATTAGGCTCACAACAAACACCCCACACTTAAGCTTGCTTGTCCTCAAGCAATACTTTTATTTGTCATTCAGGGGAAGAAATCAAAACTCTCAACATCTTAGATTCATTTTCATATGTCCCCTGCAATCAATTACCATCCTCGAAAAGGTACTTGTGTCATAGATCCATGCACGTGCAAATATACAAAAGCAACATCTACTCACAAAAGGAGGGTTATGCAAAACATTCATTCGTGACAAAGCATTGATAATCAAGAGGACTTTAATTTAAGCTCAAATAAGGAGTAGATTGGTAAAAGGCTAAAGGTGGGCCATTTCTGGCAATGTGGTGCTAATGATCCAGGGAAATGGAGTATTTCCAAACTGAATTACATACCACATTTTTTCTCATAAGTTTCATCACCTTTCATAATGTTTTTTCTCAATAATAATGCTTTTACCTCTCTAACCTTAGCACTGCCTTCTCGCGAGTCGCAAACATGGGTGTCATGAATGGCCCCGGATACTTAGTGCTTTGGACTCCTCACACGTGTGTCCCATCTCGCCAAACTATTATCTCAGCGAGCAGGGTCAATCTACCTTTATCTCCTGAGGTGATTGGATTTTCTTTCACGCATTAAATTTTCCATATTTTTCAAACAATTTCCCTGCCATACTCCAATAAGTATAAATACAACAACCATATAATGTATCTCCATAATGTAATCATCGTTCTCAACATAATCCCCGGATAAGGTAAATAATGGCAATATTTAGAACATGTGGAGCAATATATGAAATAAGGCATAATATGGCTTTGTGTAATGCATAAGCATAGGTAAAAAGATAAATAAAAGCAGCCCCTAGGGCTGAAATTGAATGAATGAAAAACCAGCCCCTAGGGCTTTATTTATAGCCTTCTATTCCTTGCTATTCAAGGATAGAAATATCTATCTTTATCTAAATCTATATCTAAAGGCTAAAAAGATAAATAAAAGCAATTTAGGAATTAAATCTAAAAGGGAAAAAATAGATCTAAAAAGGTAAGTCTTCTTCATGTTGATAGATCTTGTCTTCCATAGATAGAACTTGATGGAATCGGATAGACTTGGCTTCCTTCGGCCCCAAGGATTCCCAAACCGAGTAGGATAGTCAAACCGCGTAACGCGCTCCCGGACACGGCTCCTCGATCTCGAGTAGGGCTCCTCGACATCGAGTAGAATTCATCGTCGACTGGGCTGGCTCGGCGTCTCGGCTAGCTGGTGCTCGACAGGCTCGGACATGGCTCCTGGGCGTCGGCGATCTCGACTAAGCCTCCTCGAGATCGTGTAGAGGTGGTGCTCGGCTTCTCCGTTTTCGGCTTCTCGACTTGTCTCAACTCATCGACTCCGGACATGGCCTCTCAGTGTCGTCGATCTCGACTAGGTGGTACTCGAGATCGAGTAGGGTTCCGGGAGTCGGGTTGTCTCTGATTCAGTGTCCTCGATCAGCTCTGCTCGACCAGGTGTGCTCGGACAGCCCTCGTTGAGATCGAGTAGATGTACTCGAGATCGAGTAGATTTCTCTCAGCTTTCTGCTTTGTTCTTGAAACGCACTTTCCTGAGTCCTCGTTTGTCGGATTAACGCATATGACCATGCATTGGAAAGCTCTTTTCGAGGGCTACAACTCTCATGAAGACATCAAAGCTTGATTCAGAACGAAGAATGGTGAAAAATGGCCTTTTCTCCAGCTGCACCATTCTTCGCTTCTCCATGAGTTTCATTTAAGCTCCAAAGTGCGTCCGATTTCTGCGAAATATAACCAAAACTTGTGTAGACCTCCATATATTGCAAATAAGTGTAAACTACACAGATTCTGTATTATTCTAACCCAAATGCATGCAATGTATGCAGAAATCGATATAAAAGTAAGTGTCAAACATGACGAATTAGGCTCACAACAAACACCCCACACTTAAGCTTGCTTGTCCTCAAGCAATACTTTTATTTGTCATTCAGGGGAAGAAATCAAAACTCTCAACATCTTAGATTCATTTTCATATGTCCCCTGCAATCAATTACCATCCTCGAAAAGGTACTTGTGTCATAGATCCATGCACGTGCAAATATACAAAAGCAACATCTACTCACAAAAGGAGGGTTATGCAAAACATTCATTCGTGACAAAGCATTGATAATCAAGAGGACTTTAATTTAAGCTCAAATAAGGAGTAGATTGGTAAAAGGCTAAAGGTGGGCCATTTCTGGCAATGTGGTGCTAATGATCCAGGGAAATGGAGTATTTCCAAACTGAATTACATACCACATTTTTTCTCATAAGTTTCATCACCTTTCATAATGTTTTTTCTCAATAATAATGCTTTTACCTCTCTAACCTTAGCACTGCCTTCTCGCGAGTCGCAAACATGGGTGTCATGAATGGCCCCGGATACTTAGTGCTTTGGACTCCTCACACGTGTGTCCCATCTCGCCAAACTATTATCTCAGCGAGCAGGGTCAATCTACCTTTATCTCCTGAGGTGATTGGATTTTCTTTCACGCATTAAATTTTCCATATTTTTCAAACAATTTCCCTGCCATACTCCAATAAGTATAAATACAACAACCATATAATGTATCTCCATAATGTAATCATCGTTCTCAACATAATCCCCGGATAAGGTAAATAATGGCAATATTTAGAACATGTGGAGCAATATATGAAATAAGGCATAATATGGCTTTGTGTAATGCATAAGCATAGGTAAAAAGATAAATAAAAGCAGCCCCTAGGGCTGAAATTGAATGAATGAAAAACCAGCCCCTAGGGCTTTATTTATAGCCTTCTATTCCTTGCTATTCAAGGATAGAAATATCTATCTTTATCTAAATCTATATCTAAAGGCTAAAAAGATAAATAAAAGCAATTTAGGAATTAAATCTAAAAGGGAAAAAATAGATCTAAATAGGTAAGTCTTCTTCATGTTGATAGATCTTGTCTTCCATAGATAGAACTTGATGGAATCGGATAGACTTGGCTTCCTTCGGCCCCAAGGATTCCCAAACCGAGTAGGATAGTCAAACCGCGTAACGCGCTCCCGGACACGGCTCCTCGATCTCGAGTAGGGCTCCTCGACATCGAGTAGAATTCATCGTCGACTGGGCTGGCTCGGCGTCTCGGCTAGCTGGTGCTCGACAGGCTCGGACATGGCTCCTGGGCGTCGGCGATCTCGACTAAGCCTCCTCGAGATCGTGTAGAGGTGGTGCTCGGCTTCTCCGTTTTCGGCTTCTCGACTTGTCTCAACTCATCGACTCCGGACATGGCCTCTCAGTGTCGTCGATCTCGACTAGGTGGTACTCGAGATCGAGTAGGGTTCCGGGAGTCGGGTTGTCTCTGACTCAGTGTCCTCGATCAGCTCTGCTCGACCAGGTGTGCTCGGACAGCCCTCGTCGAGATCGAGTAGATTTCTCTCAGCTTTGTGCTTTGTTCTTGAAACGCATTTTCCTGAGTCCTCGTTTGTCGGATTAACGCACATGACCATGCGTTAGAAAACTCTTTTCGAGGGCTACAACATGTCAAAAGCAACATCAAATTTTACCTCATTTCATGGTTTTCAAGAAAATAATGCACTTCATTTGTGACTTCCTTTTACTAGGCAATTTCATGCTATATCTCTAACGAATCCAATTTTGCATCGTCGAGTTCAATATAAGCTTCCATGACATTATTCAAAAATTTTCAATGGGGGTCATTTTTTCAAACTTTGGAAAACATGTATGTAAGCACATAAATCAATAATGCATTCCAAAATAGCCATGTATAATAAATTCATAGAAATAAATTCTAAATATCCACAAATAATGTCAAATATGGCAAATATGCACAAAGTAAGCCCTTCCCCCACCCCATACTTAAACATTACAGTGTCCTCACTGTATAAAAACAAGGGTAAAGAAAGAAACTCACTAGACAGGTGTGCAGGGCCTCTAAATTTTGAATGAGAGAATCGCCTCGGCCGAGTCTGAATATAGCTTGCTTCTATCCCATGGACCTGAAAAGTATAGAAGACAAATACCTACAAATAGAAAAACTAAAAATGTTCAAAAACCAAAAACAAGCAAAACAATGTCCAAAAAGTCCCAAATAGAATATAGCTTGCTTCTGTCTGGCTGCTCGACGACGTTGGTGCTGGTGGAGGTTGCTGATTTTGGTCGAGATCGACTAGGGTCCTCGATGTCGAGGAATCTTGGTCGATCTTGACCCCATACTTGGTTTCTGTCAAGGCATCCGAAAAATAGTTAGTCCATAACGACGTACCTTGGTCTGTGTCGATTGGATTTTCTGTGTCCTCCTTTAGGATTGCCTTGATCTCCTCCACCTAGGCTTCCATATCCCTCTTTTTCAGCTCCTCAGGGGTCATATTTCTTACCTTGGGTTCCCCGCAGGTAATGTAGCCAGCTCCTCGATCTCGAGTAGGGCTCCTCGACATCGAGTAGAATTCGTCGTCGACTGGGCTGGCTCGGCGTCTCGGCTAGCTGGTGCTCGACAGGCTCGGACATGGCTCCTGGGCGTCGTCGATCTCGACTAAGCCTCCTCGAGATCGAGTAGAGGTGGTGCTCGACTTCTCCTTTTTCGGCTTCTCGACTTGTCTCAACTCATCAACTCCGGACATGGCCTCTCAGTGTCGTCGATCTCGACTAGGTGGTACTCGAGATCGAGTAGGGTTCCGGGAGTCGGGTTGTCTCTGACTCAGTGTCCTCGATCAGCTCTGCTCGACCAGGTGTGCTCGGATAGCCCTCGTCGAGATCGAGTAGATGTACTCGAGATCGAGTAGATTTCTCTCAGCTGTCTGCTTTGTTCTTGAAACGCACTTTCCTGAGTCCTCGTTTGTCGGATTAACGCATATGACCATGCGTTGGAAAGCTCTTTTCGAGGGCTACAACTCTCATGAAGACATCAAAGCTTGATTCAGAACGAAGAATGGTGAAAAATGGCCTTTTCTCCAGCTGCACCATTCTTCGCTTCTCCATGAGTTTCATTTAAGCTCCAAAGTGCGTCCGATTTCTGCGAAATATAACCAAAACTTGTGTAGACCTCCATATATTGCAAATAAGTGTAAACTACACAGATTCTGTATTATTCTAACCCAAATGCATGCAATGTATGCAGAAATCGATATAAAAGTAAGTGTCAAACATGACGAATTAGGCTCACAACAAACACCCCACACTTAAGCTTGCTTGTCCTCAAGCAATACTTTTATTTGTCATTCAGGGGAAGAAATCAAAACTCTCAACATCTTAGATTCATTTTCATATGTCCCCTGCAATCAATTACCATCCTCGAAAAGGTACTTGTGTCATAGATCCATGCACGTGCAAATATACAAAAGCAACATCTACTCACAAAAGGAGGGTTATGCAAAACATTCATTCGTGACAAAGCATTGATAATCAAGAGGACTTTAATTTAAGCTCAAATAAGGAGTAGATTGGTAAAAGGCTAAAGGTGGGCCATTTCTGGCAATGTGGTGCTAATGATCCAGGGAAATGGAGTATTTCCAAACTGAATTACATACCACATTTTTTCTCATAAGTTTCATCACCTTTCATAATGTTTTTTCTCAATAATAATGCTTTTACCTCTCTAACCTTAGCACTGCCTTCTCGCGAGTCGCAAACATGGGTGTCATGAATGGCCCCGGATACTTAGTGCTTTGGACTCCTCACACGTGTGTCCCATCTCGCCAAACTATTATCTCAGCGAGCAGGGTCAATCTACCTTTATCTCCTGAGGTGATTGGATTTTCTTTCACGCATTAAATTTTCCATATTTTTCAAACAATTTCCCTGCCATACTCCAATAAGTATAAATACAACAACCATATAATGTATCTCCATAATGTAATCATCGTTCTCAACATAATCCCCGGATAAGGTAAATAATGGCAATATTTAGAACATGTGGAGCAATATATGAAATAAGGCATAATATGGCTTTGTGTAATGCATAAGCATAGGTAAAAAGATAAATAAAAGCAGCCCCTAGGGCTGAAATTGAATGAATGAAAAACCAGCCCCTAGGGCTTTATTTATAGCCTTCTATTCCTTGCTATTCAAGGATAGAAATATCTATCTTTATCTAAATCTATATCTAAAGGCTAAAAAGATAAATAAAAGCAATTTAGGAATTAAATCTAAAAGGGAAAAAATAGATCTAAATAGGTAAGTCTTCTTCATGTTGATAGATCTTGTCTTCCATAGATAGAACTTGATGGAATCGGATAGACTTGGCTTCCTTCGGCCCCAAGGATTCCCAAACCGAGTAGGATAGTCAAACCGCGTAACGCGCTCCCGGACACGGCTCCTCGATCTCGAGTAGGGCTCCTCGACATCGAGTAGAATTCATCGTCGACTGGGCTGGCTCGGCGTCTCGGCTAGCTGGTGCTCGACAGGCTCGGACATGGCTCCTGGGCGTCGGCGATCTCGACTAAGCCTCCTCGAGATCGTGTAGAGGTGGTGCTCGGCTTCTCCGTTTTCGGCTTCTCGACTTGTCTCAACTCATCGACTCCGGACATGGCCTCTCAGTGTCGTCGATCTCGACTAGGTGGTACTCGAGATCGAGTAGGGTTCCGGGAGTCGGGTTGTCTCTGACTCAGTGTCCTCGATCAGCTCTGCTCGACCAGGTGTGCTCGGACAGC
This sequence comes from Persicaria maculosa, assembly GCA_963922045.1. Taxonomy (NCBI): domain Eukaryota; kingdom Viridiplantae; phylum Streptophyta; class Magnoliopsida; order Caryophyllales; family Polygonaceae; genus Persicaria; species Persicaria maculosa. The sequence continues at coordinate 80,451,311 of OY998252.1, read as the reverse complement.
CCTCGTCGAGATCGAGTAGATTTCTCTCAGCTTTGTGCTTTGTTCTTGAAACGCATTTTCCTGAGTCCTCGTTTGTCGGATTAACGCACATGACCATGCGTTAGAAAACTCTTTTCGAGGGCTACAACATGTCAAAAGCAACATCAAATTTTACCTCATTTCATGGTTTTCAAGAAAATAATGCACTTCATTTGTGACTTCCTTTTACTAGGCAATTTCATGCTATATCTCTAACGAATCCAATTTTGCATCGTCGAGTTCAATATAAGCTTCCATGACATTATTCAAAAATTTTCAATGGGGGTCATTTTTTCAAACTTTGGAAAACATGTATGTAAGCACATAAATCAATAATGCATTCCAAAATAGCCATGTATAATAAATTCATAGAAATAAATTCTAAATATCCACAAATAATGTCAAATATGGCAAATATGCACAAAGTAAGCCCTTCCCCCACCCCATACTTAAACATTACAGTGTCCTCACTGTATAAAAACAAGGGTAAAGAAAGAAACTCACTAGACAGGTGTGCAGGGCCTCTAAATTTTGAATGAGAGAATCGCCTCGGCCGAGTCTGAATATAGCTTGCTTCTATCCCATGGACCTGAAAAGTATAGAAGACAAATACCTACAAATAGAAAAACTAAAAATGTTCAAAAACCAAAAACAAGCAAAACAATGTCCAAAAAGTCCCAAATAGAATATAGCTTGCTTCTGTCTGGCTGCTCGACGACGTTGGTGCTGGTGGAGGTTGCTGATTTTGGTCGAGATCGACTAGGGTCCTCGATGTCGAGGAATCTTGGTCGATCTTGACCCCATACTTGGTTTCTGTCAAGGCATCCGAAAAATAGTTAGTCCATAACGACGTACCTTGGTCTGTGTCGATTGGATTTTCTGTGTCCTCCTTTAGGATTGCCTTGATCTCCTCCACCTAGGCTTCCATATCCCTCTTTTTCAGCTCCTCAGGGGTCATATTTCTTACCTTGGGTTCCCCGCAGGTAATGTAGCCAGCTCCTCGATCTCGAGTAGGGCTCCTCGACATCGAGTAGAATTCGTCGTCGACTGGGCTGGCTCGGCGTCTCGGCTAGCTGGTGCTCGACAGGCTCGGACATGGCTCCTGGGCGTCGTCGATCTCGACTAAGCCTCCTCGAGATCGAGTAGAGGTGGTGCTCGACTTCTCCTTTTTCGGCTTCTCGACTTGTCTCAACTCATCAACTCCGGACATGGCCTCTCAGTGTCGTCGATCTGGACTAGGTGGTACTCGAGATCGAGTAGGGTTCCGGGAGTCGGGTTGTCTCTGACTCAGTGTCCTCGATCAGCTCTGCTCGACCAGGTGTGCTCGGATAGCCCTCGTCGAGATCGAGTAGATGTACTCGAGATCGAGTAGATTTCTCTCAGCTGTCTGCTTTGTTCTTGAAACGCACTTTCCTGAGTCCTCGTTTGTCGGATTAACGCATATGACCATGTGTTGGAAAGCTCTTTTCGAGGGCTACAACTCTCATGAAGACATCAAAGCTTGATTCAGAACGAAGAATGGTGAAAAATGGCCTTTTCTCCAGCTGCACCATTCTTCGCTTCTCCATGAGTTTCATTTAAGCTCCAAAGTGCGTCCGATTTCTGCGAAATATAACCAAAACTTGTGTAGACCTCCATATATTGCAAATAAGTGTAAACTACACAGATTCTGTATTATTCTAACCCAAATGCATGCAATGTATGCAGAAATCGATATAAAAGTAAGTGTCAAACATGACGAATTAGGCTCACAACAAACACCCCACACTTAAGCTTGCTTGTCCTCAAGCAATACTTTTATTTGTCATTCAGGGGAAGAAATCAAAACTCTCAACATCTTAGATTCATTTTCATATGTCCCCTGCAATCAATTACCATCCTCGAAAAGGTACTTGTGTCATAGATCCATGCACGTGCAAATATACAAAAGCAACATCTACTCACAAAAGGAGGGTTATGCAAAACATTCATTCGTGACAAAGCATTGATAATCAAGAGGACTTTAATTTAAGCTCAAATAAGGAGTAGATTGGTAAAAGGCTAAAGGTGGGCCATTTCTGGCAATCTGGTGCTAATGATCCAGGGAAATGGAGTATTTCCAAACTGAATTACATACCACATTTTTTCTCATAAGTTTCATCACCTTTCATAATGTTTTTTCTCAATAATAATGCTTTTACCTCTCTAACCTTAGCACTGTCTTCTCGCGAGTCGCAAACATGGGTGTCATGAATGGCCCCGGATACTTAGTGCTTTGGACTCCTCACACGTGTGTCCCATCTCGCCAAACTATTATCTCAGCGAGCAGGGTCAATCTACCTTTATCTCCTGAGGTGATTGGATTTTCTTTCACGCATTAAATTTTCCATATTTTTCAAACAATTTCCCTGCCATACTCCAATAAGTATAAATACAACAACCATATAATGTATCTCCATAATGTAATCATCGTTCTCAACATAATCCCCGGATAAGGTAAATAATGGCAATATTTAGAACATGTGGAGCAATATATGAAATAAGGCATAATATGGCTTTGTGTAATGCATAAGCATAGGTAAGGCTAGGATTATAAACAATGTGAGCATTATATGGAAATATAAAGTCCTCCATCCTTTTATCATGCAACATGTCAAAAGCAACATCAAATTTTACCTCCTTTCATGGTTTTCAAGAAAATAATGCACTTCATTTGTAACTTCCCTTTACTAGGCAATTTCATGCTATATCTCTAACGAATCCAATTTTGCATCGTCGAGTTCAGTATAAGCTTCCATGACATTATTCAAAAATTTTCAATGGGGGTCATTTTTTCAGACTTTGGAAAACATGCATGTAAGCACATAAATCAATAATGCATTCCAAAATAGCCATGTATAAGAAATTCATAGAAATAAATTCTAAATATGCACAAATAATGTCAAATATGGCAAATATGCACAAAGTAAGCCCTTCCCCCACCCCATACATAAACATTACAGTGTCCTCACTGTATAAAAACAAGGGTAAAGAAAGAAACTCACTAGATAGGTGTGCAGGGCCTCTAAATTTTGAATGAGAGAATCGCCTCGGCCGAGTCTGAATATAGCTTGCTTCTATCCCATGGACCTGAAAAGTATAGAAGACATATACCTACAAATAGAAAAACTAAAAATGTTCAAAAACCAAAAACAAGCAAAACAATGTCCAAAAAGTCCCAAAAAGAAGTAAATGTCTATGTACAAGCTCTAGATTTTATATTCGCTAGGCCGACTTTCCATTAAGCACAAGGTGGCATCTGTAGGGCCCATGTAGCTTGGGCTTCAAATAGGACTCCATTCTTGTCCATCAGCTGTAATCCTCCAGAATGGATCTTGTTCACCACGAAAGGCGCCATCCTCTTCTTGTTGAATTTGTTAGGGAACCAATGATCCTTTGATTTGGAGACATAGAGCTTGTCTCCAACTTCATACTCTTTGGGCTCATCATTGGAAATCCTACATAAGCGCACATACCAAGGCAAACCTCTCCCATCTATAGATAGATCTTTAATGGAAATGGGGGAAGAAAGATCCATACCTTGGCTTACCTTCGCGGAGACGGAATCGGGGACAACAGTGTTTGGTCGATCTGGAGTAGGAGTACTCGATCTCGACGAGCTTTCTGGTTCTGGTGGTGAGCTGCTCGAGGATGCAGAAGCTGGTGAAGGTTGGTCGACATCGACAAGCCTGGTCGATCTCGAGTAGGGTGGCCCGTCTGGTTGGGTGCTGGTCGAGGATGCTGGTGCCAGGGGAGCTTGGTCGATCTCGAGTAGACTTTCTCTTCTGGTGGCTTCAGCGTTGAGGAAGGTGAAGTCGAGGCAGCGGGTTCTTGGTCAATCTCGAGTAGGGTACTCGATCTCGAGTAGGGCTTGACTTTTGTCTGGCTGCTCGATGACGCTGGTGCTGGTGGAGGTTGCTGATTTTGGTCGAGATCGACTAGGGTCCTCGATGTCGAGGAATCTTGGTCGATCTTGACCCTATACTTCGTTTCTGTCAAGGCATCCGAAAAATAGTTAGTCCATAACGACGTACCTTGGTCTGTGTCGATTGGATTTTCTGTGTCCTACTTTAGGATTGCCATGATCTCCTCCACCTGGGCTTCCATATCCCTCTTTTCCAGCTCCTCAGGGGTCATATTTCTTACCTTGGGTTCCCCGCAGGTGATGTAGCCAGCTGAGATAGATTTTACCTCTTCCATTGGACCTGTATGCCTTTCAGTTTTATTAAAGGAATACTCAATTACCTCATCGCTGATTTTGAAGGTGAGCACTCCTTTCCTTACGCTTATGTTGGCATCCACCGTCGCCAAGAAGGGTCTTCCTAGAATAATTGGACAAGCAGGATCTTCTTGCATATCAACAACTAAGAAATCAGCAGGGACAAAGAATTTACCTACTTGTACTGGCACATTGTCCACCATGCCTGTTGGAATGACCACCGTGTTGTTAGCCATATAAAGTCTAGCATCCACAGGCTCTGGGGCACCTATCTTAATCTTGGACCAAATTGTTAAAGGCATTATAATCACACTAGCTCCAAGATCACATAAAGCATTAATTTTATGTGGACCAAATTCAATGGTTATAGCAAACTTACCTGGATCTGGCCTCTTCTCCAGTATGTCCAAATGGCTGCATTCCTCTGTAATCTCAGCCATTGATCGCTTTTTGCTCAGAATCTCCTTCAGGAACTTGACATAGGATTGCATTTCATTGAGAGCTTCTGTGAAGGGGATGGTGACGTTGAGTTTCTGAAGCATCTTGATGAAGCGCTGAAATTTCTTTTCTGCCGGGTCCTTTGGAGATTTTGTGGGGAAAGGCAGCTTCTTTTTCTGATTCGGAGCCAGAACAGACGTCGGAGGTGCTGCAGTTTTCTTGATCTCATCCTGCCCTTCCTCGATGTCGACCACGTCCTTGTCGATCTCGACCAGATTGGGTGGTGTCGAGTTGTTGTGCTGTGCAGACGAGGGCTTCTGTATTTTCTCCTCGAGATCGAGCAGACCCTCCTCGAGATCAACTAGGGTTTTGTCGATGTCGACTTGCTGCTGGTCGACTTGCTGCTGCTTTCCGACTTCTGGCTCTTGCAGTTGATGGCCGCTTCTAAGTTTTACAGCAGCAGTGTGTCCGGTCTTTCCTTTGGGATTTGGTTCTGAAGATCCTGGGAGTGACCCTGTCTGTCTGGGGATTCCTGCTGCTAGCTGACCAGTCTGTGTATTAACTGTTTTCCTCCATATATCAATCTCCCCAAGCCTAAAGTTGACGCCCTGAATCTGAGTGTAGACTGAATTGAAGGATTGCCTGGTTTCTGTATGATTCCTCCTTATTTCCTCTAAGACAGTCTGTAGATCATCCTTTTTCTGGTCCCTTTCTGGATGTCCTGGAGCTCTGTAGGGCTTGTAGGGAGAAAATCAAATATGAAATATAACAAAATAGATCAAACCAGATTTAGGCCCATGCAAATAATTACAAGACTCCTCCAATGCAGTAAGAGAAAGTCAGGATCGAATCCACGAGGAAGCGTGTCAGCGGATCCTAGGTAGCTGTAGGTCTCACAGAAAAAGCAAACAGAAGACAGAAACACAGAAACGAAGAAAGAAAGACATAAATAGCAAACGAAAGCAAGAAATAAAGTAAAGACAGAAGCTTACTCGATCTCCACCAGCAGTAACTCGAGATCGACAAACAACAGTAAAAGACAGAAACTGAAAATCGACGACAGAAACTCCACTCAGACAACACAGTACTCGATCTCGACAAGATGCTACTCGAGATCGACTAGAAATAGTAAAAACAGAAATTGCAGAATCGAAAACAGAAACAGAAACTCAACTCGACGTCGACAAGAGCCAACTCGAGATCGACTAAGGCCTACTCGATCTCGATAAGCCCCTCCTCCGTATCGACTAAACTTTACTCTGTATCGACTAAACTTTACTCTGTATCGACCAAAAACTCAGAAAGTGTAAATTTGCAGATTCGAACACAGAACTCAGAAATTCGACAGAAATAAACTCAATATCTGAAAAACTTCCAAAGCCAGGGTATCAACACCACAACGATAACCATGCAAAGTAACACATAAAGGCATAAAAGATCATGCTTTCCATCAAAATAACTTTCGTTACTAACAAATAGGCATATAGAGGCTTTCGCATAAACCCTAATTGTTACTAACCCTTTTCACATAATTAATCCAAGTTGCATTAAGATCACTTTCGCTTCAATAATACAAACAAGGATCACCTTCAACTCTCGCAAAAGAATCATGCTTATAGGGATAAAAGACGAATTGCATAACAAGATCTGACCTTTACCGCATCACCTCACATGGCCACCGTCGGGCTCACCCCAGCCCCAGAAGTGGGTGGACTACTCGCTCTTCATCATCAAGAAAGACATTAAATAACAAAAGAAACTAACTTGCATTAAATAAACTAAAGAAAGCTTACAACCAATCGAAGCCAAATCCGCTTTCGCCTTTCCAACTTCTCTCGCCACAAACTCTCTCATCTACTCTCTCTATGTAACTACTTACTTGTTCTCTCTGGAATTGAATGAATGAAAAACCAGCCCCTAGGGCTTTATTTATAGCCTTCTATTCCTTGCTATTCAAGGATAGAAATATCTATCTTTATCTAAATCTATATCTAAAGGCTAAAAAGATAAATAAAAGCAATTTAGGAATTAAATCTAAAAGGGAAAAAATAGATCTAAATAGGTAAGTCTTCTTCATGTTGATAGATCTTGTCTTCCATAGATAGAACTTGATGGAATCGGATAGACTTGGCTTCCTTCGGCCCCAAGGATTCCCAAACCGAGTAGGATAGTCAAACCGCGTAACGCGCTCCCGGACACGCCTCCTCGATCTCGAGTAGGGCTCCTCGACATTGAGTAGAATTCGTCGTCGACTGGGCTGGCTCGGCGTCTCAGCTAGCTGGTGCTCGGCAGGCTCGGACATGGCTCCTGGGCGTCGTCGATCTCGACTAAGCCTTCTCGAGATCGAGTAGAGGTGGTGATCGGCTTCTCCGTTTTCGGCTTCTCGACTTGTCTCAACTCATCGACTCCGGACATGGCCTCTCAGTGTCGTCGATCTTCACTAGGTGGTACTCGAGATCGAGTAGGGTTCTGGGAGTCGGGTTATCTCTGACTCAGTTTCCTCGATCAGCTCTGCTCGACCAGGTGTGCTCAGACAGCCCTCGTCGAGATCGAGTAGATGTACTCGAGATCGAGTAGATTTCTCTCAGCTTTCTGCTTTGTTCTTGAAACACACTTTCCTCAGTCCTCGTTTGTCAGATTAACGCATATGACCATGTGTTGGAAAGCTCTTTTCGAGGGCTACAACTCTCATGAAGACATCAAAGCTTGATTAATAACGAAGAATGGTGAAAAATGGCCTTTTCTCCAGCTGCACCATTCTTAGCTTCTCCATGAGTTTCCTTTAAGCTCCAAAGTGCGTCCGATTTCTGCGAAATATAACCAAAACTTGTGTAGACCTCCATATATTGCAAATAAGTGTAAAATACACAGATTCTGTATTATTCTAACCCAAATGCATGCAATGTATGCAGAAATCGATATAAAAGTAAGTGTAAAACATGGCGAATTAGGCTCACAACAAACACCCCATACTTAAGCTTGCTTGTCCTCAAGCAATACTTTTATTTGTCATTCAGGGGAAGAAATCAAAACTCTCAACATCTTAGATTCATTTTCATATGTCCCCTGCAATCAATTACCATCCTCGAAAAGGTACTTGTGTCACAGATCCATGCATGTGCAAATATACAAAAGCAACATCTACTCACAAAAGGAGGGTTATGCAAAACATTCATTCGTGACAAAGCATTGATAATCAAGAGGACTTTAATTTAAGCTCAAATAAAGAGTAGATTGGTAAAAGGCTAAAGGTGGGCCATTTCTGGCAATGTGGTGCTAATGATCCGGGGAAATGGAGTATTTCCAAACTGAATTTCATACCACATTTTTTCTCATAAGTTTCATCACCTTTCACAATGCTTTTTCTCAATAATAATGCTTTTACCTCTCTAACCTTAGCACTGCCTTCTCGCGAGTCGCAAACATGGGTGTCATGAATGGCCCCGGATACTTAGTGCTTTGGACTCCTCACACGTGTGTCCCATCTCGCCAAACTATTATCTCAGCGAGCAGGGTCAATCTACCTTTATCTCCTGAGGTGATTGGATTTTCTTTCACGCATTAAATTTTCCATATTTTTCAAACAATTTCCCTGCCATACTCCAATAATGATAAATACAACAACTATATAATGTATCTCCATAATGTAATCATCATTCTCAACATAATCCCCGGATAAGGTAAATAATGGCAACATTTAGAACATGTGGAGCAATATATGAAATAAGGCATAATATGGCTTTGTGTAATGCATAAGTATAGGTAAGGGTAGGATTATAAACAATGTGAGCATTATATGGAAATATAAAGTCCTCAATCCTTTTATTATGCAACATGTCAAAAGCAACATCAAATTTTACCTCCTTTCATGGTTTTCAAGAAAATAATGCACTTCATTTGTGACTTCCCTTTACTAGGCAATTTCATGCTATATCTCTAACGAATCCAATTTCGCATCGTCGAGTTCAATATAAGCTTCCATGACATTATTCAAAAATTTTCAATGGGGGTCATTTTTTCAAACTTTCGAAAACATGCATGTAAGCACATAAATCAATAATGCATTCCGAAATAGCCATGTATAAGAAATTCATAGAAATAAATTCTAAATATGTACAAATAATGTCAAATATGGAAAATATGCACAAAGTAAGCCCTTCCCCCACCCCATACTTAAACATTACAGTGTGCTCATTGTATTAAAACAAGGGTAAAGAAAGAAACTCACTAGACAGGTGTGCAGGACCTCTAAATTTTGAATGAGAGAATCGCCTCGGCCGAGTCTGAATATAGCTTGCTTATATCCCATGGACCTGAAAAGTATAGATGACATATACCTACAAATAGAAAATCTAAAAATGTTCAAAAACCAAAAATAAGCAAAACAATGTCCAAAAAGTCCCAAAAAGAAGTAAATGTCTATGTACAAGCTCTAGATTTTATAGTTATTAGGCCGACTTTCCATTAAGATCAAGGTGGCATCTGCAGGGCCCATGTAGCTTGGGCTTCAAATAGGACTCCATTCTTGTCCATCAGCTGTAATCCTCCAGAATGGATCTTGTTCACCACGAAAGGCGCCATCCTCTTCTTGTTGAATTTGTTAGGGAACCAATGATCCTTTCATTTGGAGACATAGAGCTTGTCTCCAACTTCATACTCTTTGGGCTCATCATTGGAAATCCTACATAAGCGCACATACCAAGGCAAACCTCTCCCATGTATAGATAGATCTTTAATGGAAATGGGGGAAGAAAGATCCATACCTTGGCTTACCTTCGCGGAGACGGAATCGGGGACAACAGTGTTTGGTCGATCTCGAGTAGGAGTACTCGATCTCGACGAGCTTTCTGGTTCTGGTGGTGAGCTGCTCGAGGATGCAGAAGCTGGTGAAGGTTGGTCGACATCGAAAAGCCTGGTCGATCTCGAGTAGGGTGGCCCGTCTGGTTGGGTGCTGGTCGAGGATGCTGGTGCCAGGGGAGCTTGGTCGATCTCGACTAGCGTAGTCGATCTCGAGTAGACTTTCTCTTCTGGTGGCTTCAGCGTCGAGGAAGGTGAAGTCGAGGTAGCGGGTTCTTGGTCGATCTCGAGTAGGGTACTCGATCTCGAGTTGGGCTTGGCTTCTGTCTGGCTACTCGACGACGCTGGTGCTGGTGGAGGTTGCTGTTTTTGGTCGAGATCAACTAGGGTCCTCGATGTCGAGGACTCTTGGTCGATCTTGACCCCATACTTGGTTTCTGTCAAGGCATCCGAAAAATATTTAGTCCATAACGACGTACCTTGATCTGTGTCGATTGGATTTTCTATGTCCTCCTTTAGGATTGCCGTGATCTCCTCCACCTGGGCTTCCATATCCATCTTTTCCAGCTCTTTAGGGGTCATATTTCTTACCTTGGGTTCCCCGCAGGTGATGTAGCCAGCTGAGATAGATTTTACCTCTTCCATTGGACCTGTATGCCTTTCAGTTTTATTAAAGGAATACTCAATTACCTCATCGCTGATGTTGAAGGTGAGCACTCCTTTCCTTACGCTTATGTTGGCATCCACCATCGCCAAGAAGGGTCTTCCTAGAATAATTGGACAAGCAGGATCTTCTTGCATATCAACAACTAAGAAATAAGGAGGGACAAAGAATTTACCTACTTGTACTGGCACATTGTCCACCATGCCTGTTGGAATGACCACCGTGTTGTTAGCCATATAAAGTCTAGCATTCACAGGCTCTAGGGCACCTATCTTAATCTTGGACGAAATTGTTAAAGGCATTATACTCACACTAGCTCCAAGATCACATAAAACATTAATTTTATGTGGACCAAATCCAATGGTTATAGCAAACTTACCTGGATCTGGCCTCTTCTCCAGTACGTCCAAATGGCTGCATTCCTCTGTAATCTCAGCCATTGATCGCTTTTTGCTCAGAATCTCCTTCAGGAACTTGACATAGGATGTCATTTCATTGAGAGCTTCTGTGAAGGGGATGGTGACGTTGAGTTTCTGAAGCATCTTGATAAAGCGCTAAAATTTCTTTTCTACCGGGTCCTTTGGAGATTTTGTGGGGAAAGGCAGCTTCTTTTTCTGATTCGGATCCAGAACAGACGTCGGAGGTGCTGCAGTTTTCTCGATCTCATCCTGCCCTTCCTCGATGTCGACCACGTCCTTGTCGATCTCGACCAGATTGGGTGGTGTCGAGTTGTTGTGCAGTGCAGACAAGGGCTTCTGTATTTTCTCCTCGAGATCGAGCAGACCCTCCTCGAGATCAACTAGGGTTTTGTCGATGTCGACTTGCTGCTGGTCGACTTGCTGCTGCTTTCCGACTTCTGGCTCTTGCAATTGATGGCCGCTTCTAAGTTTTACAGCAGCAGTGTGTCCGGTCTTTCCTTTGGGATTTGGTTCTGTAGATCCTGGGAGTGACCCTGTCTGTCTGGGGATTCCTGCTGCTAGCTGACCAGTCTGTGTATTAACTGTTTTCCTCCATATATCAATGTCCCCAAGCCTAAAGTTGACGCCCTGAATCTGAGTGTAGACTGAATTGAAGGATTGCCTGGTTTCTGTATGATTCCTCCTTATTTCCTCTAAGACAGTCTGTAGATCATCCTTTTTCTGGTCCCTTTCTGGATGTCCTGGAGCTCTGTAGGGCTTGTAGGGAGAAAATCAAGTATGAAATATAACAAAATAGATCAAACCAGATTTAGGCCCACGCAAATAATTACAAGACTCCTCCAATGGAGTAAGAGAAAGTCAGGATCGAATCCACGAGGAAGCGTGTCTGCGGATCCTAGGTAGCTGTAAGTCTCACAGAAAAAGCAAACAGAAGACAAAAACACAGAAACGAAGAAAGAAAGACAGAAATAGCAAACGAAAGCAAGAAATAAAGTAAAGACAGAAGCTTACTCGATCTCGACCAGCAGTAACTCGAGATCGACAAACAACAGTAAAAGACAGAAACTGAAAATCGACGACAGAAACTCGACTCAGACAACACAGTACTCCATCTCGACAAGATGCTACTCGATCTCGACAAGCCCCTCCTCTTTATCGACTAAACTTTACTCTGTATCGACTAAACTTTACTCTGTATCGACCAAAAACTCAGAAAGTGTAAATTTGCAGATTCGAACACAGAACTCAGAAATTCGACAGAAATAAAATCAATATTTGAAAAACTTCCAAAGCCAGGGTATCAACACCACAACGATAACCATGCAAAGTAACACATAAAGGCATAAAAGATCATGCTTTCCATCAAAATAACTTTCGTTACTAACAAATAGACATATAGAGGCTTTCGCATAAACCCTAATTGTTACTAACCCTTTTCACATAATTAATCCAATTTGCATTAAGATCACTTTCGCTTCAATAATACAAACAAGGATCACCTTCAACTCTCGCAAAAGAATCATGCTTATAGGGAAAGAAGACGAATTGCATAACAAGATCTGACCTTTACCGCATCACCTCACGTGGCTACCGTCGGGCTCACCCCAGCCCCAGAAGTGGGTGGACTACTCGCTCTTCATCATCAAGAAAGACATTAAATAACAAAAGAAACTAACTTGCATTAAATAAACTAAAGAAAGCTTACAACCAATCGAAGCCAAATCCGCTTTCGCCTTTCCAACTTCTCTCGCCACAAACTCTCTCCTCTACTCTCTCTATGTAACTACTTACTTGTTCTCTCTGAAATTGAATGAATGAAAAACCTGCCCCTAGGGCTTTATTTATAGCCTTTTATTCCTTGCTATTCAAGGATAGAAATATCTATCTTCATCTAAATCTATATCTGAAGGCTAAAAAGATAAATAAAAGCAATTTAGGAATTAAATCTAAAAGGGAAAAAATAGATCTAAATAGGTAAGTCTTCTTCATGTTGATAGATCTTGTCTTCCATAGATAGAACTTGATGGAATCGGATAGACTTGGCTTCCTTCGGCCCCAAGGATTCCCAAACCGAGTAGGATAGTCAAACCGCGTAACGCGCTCCCGGACACGGCTCCTCGATCTCGTGTAGGGCTCCTCGACATCGAGTAGAATTCGTCGTCGACTGGGCTGGCTCGGCGTCTCGGCTAGCTAGTGATCGACAGGCTCGGACATGGCTCCTGGGCGTCGTCGATCTCGACTAAGCCTCCTCGAGATCGAGTAGAGGTGGTGCTCGGCTTCTCCGTTTTCGGCTTCTCGACTTGTCTCAACTCATCGACTCCGGACATGGCCTCCTAGTGTCGTCGATCTCAACTAGGTGGTACTCGAGATCGAGTAGGGTTCCGGGAGTCGGGTTGTCTCTGACTCAGTGTCCTCGATCAGCTCTGCTCGACCAGGTGTGCTCGGATAGCCCTCGTCGAGATCTAGTAGATGTACTCGAGATCGAGTAGATTTCTCTCAGCTTTATGCTTTGTTCTTGAAACGCATTTTCCTGAGTCCTCGTTTGTCGGATTAACGCATATGACCAATGCGTTGGAAAGCTCTTTTCGAGGGCTACAACATGTCAAAAGCAACATCAAATTTTACCTCCTTTCATGGTTTTCAAGAAAATAATGCACTTTATTTCTGACTTTCCTTTACTAGGCAATTTCATGCTATATCTCTAACGAATCCAATTTTGCATCGTCGAGTTCAATATAAGCTTCCATGACATTATTAAAAAATTTTCAATGGGTGTCATTTTTTCAAACTTTGGAAAACATGTATGTAAGCACATAAATTAATAATGCATTCCAAAATAGCCATGTATAAGAAATTCATAGAAATAAATTCTAAATATGCACAAATAATGTCAAATATGGCAAATATGCACAAAGTAAGCCCTTCCCCCACCCCATTCATAAACATTACAGTGTCCTCACTGTATAAAAACAAGGGTAAAGAAAGAAACTCACTAGACAGGTGTGCAGGGCCTCTAAATTTTGAATTAGAGAATCGCCTCGGCCGAGTCTGAATATAGCTTGCTTCTATCCCATGGACCTGAAACGTATAGAAGACATATACCTACAAATAGAAAAACTAAAAATGTTCAAAAACCAAAAACAAGCAAAACAATGTCCAAAAAGTCCCAAAAAGAAGTAAATGTCTATGTACAAGCTCTAGATTTTATAGTTGCTAGGCCGACTTTCCATTAAGCTCAAGGTGGCATCTGCAGGGCCCATGTAGCTTGGGCTTCAAATAGGACTCCATTCTTGTCCATCAGCTGTAATCCTCCAGAATGGATCTTGTTCACCACGAAAGGCGCCATCCTCTTCTTGTTGAATTTGTTAGGGAACCAATGATCCTTTCATTTGGAGACATAGAGCTTGTCTCCAACTTCATACTCTTTGGGCTCATCATTGGAAATCCTACATAAGCGCACATACCAAGGTAAACCTCTCCCATGTATAGATAGATCTTTAATGGAAATGGGGGAAGAAAGATCCATACCTTGGCTTACCTTCGCGGAAACGGAATCGGGGACAACAGTGTTTGGTCGATCTCGAGTAGGAGTACTCGATCTCGACGAGCTTTCTGGTTCTGGTGGTGAGCTGCTCGAGGATGCAGAAGCTGGTGAAGGTTGGTCGACATCGACAAGTCTGGTCGATCTCGAGTAGGGTGGCCCGTCTGGTTGGGTGCTGGTCGAGGATGCTGGTGCCAGGGGAGCTTGGTCGATCTCGACTAGCGTAGTCGATCTCGAGTAGACTTTCTCTTCTGGTGGCTTCAGTGTCGAGAAAGGTGAAGTCGAGGCAGCTGGTTCTTGGTCGATCTCGAGTAGGGCTTGGCTTCTGTCTGGCAGCTCGATGACGCTGGTGCTGGTGGAGGTTGCTGATTTTGGTCGAGATCGACTAGGGTCCTCGATGTCGAGGAATCTTGGTCGATCTTGACCCCATACTTGGTTTCTGTCAAGGCATCCGAAAAATAGTTAGTCTATAACGACGTACCTTGGTCTGTGTCGATTGGATTTTCTATGTCCTCCTTTAGGATTGCCATGATCTCCTCCACCTGGGCTTCCATATCCCTCTTTTCCAGCTCTTCAGGGGTCATATTTCTTACCTTGGGTTCCCCGCAGGTGATGTAGCCAGCTGAGATAGATTTTACCTCTTCCATTGCACCTGTATGCCTTTCAGTTTTATTAAAGGAATACTCAATTACCTCATCGCTGATGTTGAAGGTGAGCACTCTTTTCCTTACGCTTATGTTGGCATCCACCGTCGCCAAGAAGGGTCTTCCTAGAATAATTGGACAAGCAGGATCTTCTTGCATATCAAGAACAAAGAAATCAGCAGGGACAAAGAATTTACCTACTTGTACTGGCACATTGTCCACCATGCCTGTTGGAATGACCACCGTGTTGTTAGCCATATAAAGTCTAGCATCCACAGGCTCTAGGGCACCTATCTTAATCTTGGACCAAATTGTTAAAGGCATTATACTCACACTAGCTCCAAGATCACATAAAGCATTAATTTTATGTGGACCAAATCCAATGGTTATAGCAAACTTACCTGGATCTGGCCTCTTCTCCAGTATGTCCAAATGGCTGCATTCCTCTGTAATCTCAGCCATTGATCACTTTTTGCTCAGAATCTCCTTCAGGAACTTGACATAGGATGGCATTTCATTGAGAGCTTCTGTTAAGGGGATGGTGACGTTGAGTTTCTGAAGCATCTTGATGAAGTGCTGAAATTTCTTTTCTGTCGGGTCCTTTGGAGATTTTGTGGGGAAAGGCAGCTTATTTTTCTGATTCGGAGCTAGAACAGACGTCGGAGGTGCTGCAGTTTTCTCGATCTCATCCTGCCCTTCCTCGATGTCGACCACGTCCTTGTCGATCTCGACCAGATTGGGTGGTGTCGAGTTGCTGTGCAGTGCAGATGAGGGCTTTTGTATTTTCTCCTCGAGATCGAGCAGACCCTCGTCGAGATCAACTAGGGTTTTGTCGATGTCGACTTGCTGCTGGTCGACTTGCTGCTGCTTTCCGACTTCTGGCTCTTGCAGTTGATGGCCGCTTCTAAGTTTTACATCAGCGATGTGTCCGGTCTTTCCTTTGGGATTTGGTTCTGTAGATCCTGGGAGTGACCCTGTCTGTCTGGGGATTCCTGCTGCTAGCTAACCAATCTGTGTATCAACTGTTTTCCTCCATATATCAATCTCCCCAAGCATAAAGTTGATGCCCTGAATCTGAGTGTAGACTGAATTGAAGGATTGCCTGGTTTCTGTATGATTCCTCCTTATTTCCTCTAAGACAGTCTGTAGATCATCCTTTTTCTGGTCCCTTTCTGGATGTCCTGGAGCTCTGTAGGGCTTGTAGGGAGAAAATCAAGTATGAAATATAACAAAATAGATCAAACCAGATTTAGGTCCACGCAAATAATTACAAGACTCCTCCAATGGAGTAAGAGAAAGTCAGGATCGAATCCACGAGGAAGCGTGTCTGCGGATCCTAGGTAGCTGTAAGTCTCACAGAAAAAGCAAACAGAAGACAGAAACACAGAAACGAAGAAAGAAAGACAGAAATAGCAAACGAAAGCAAGAAATAAAGTAAAGACAGAAGCTTACTCGATCTCGACCAGCAGTAACTCGAGATCGACAAACAACAGTAAAAGACAGAAACTGAAAATCGACGACAGAAACTCGACTCAGACAAAACAGTACTCGATCTCGACAAGATGCTACTCGAGATCGACTAGAAATAGTAAAAACAGAAATTACAGAATCAAAAACAGAAACAAGAACCTCAACTCGACGTAGACAAGAGCCAACTCGAGATCGACTAAGGCCTGCTCGATCTCGACAAGCCCCTCCTCTGTATCGACAAACTTGACTCTGTATCGACCAAAAACTCAGAAAGTGTAAATTTGCAGATTCGAACACAGAACTCAGAAATTCGACAGAAATAAACTCAATATTTGAAAAACTTCCAAAGCCAGGGTATCAACACCACAACGATAACCATGCAAAGTAACACATAAAGGCATAAAAGATCATGCTTTCCATCAAAATAACTTTCGTTACTAACAAATAGGCATATAGAGGCTTTCTCATAAACCCTAATTGTTACTAACCCTTTTCACATAATTAATCCAAGTTGCATTAAGATCACTTTCGCTTCAATAATACAAACAAGGATCACCTTCAACTCTCGCAAAAGAATCATGCTTATAGGGATAGAAGACGAATTGCATAACAAGATCTGACCTTTACCGCATCACCTCACATGGCCACCGTCGGGCTCACCCCAGCCCCAGAAGTGGGTGGACTACTCACTCTTCATCATCAAGAAAGACATTAAATAACAAAAGAAACTAACTTGCATTAAATAAACTAAAGAAAGCTTACAACCAATCGAAGCCAAATCCGCTTTCGCCTTTCCAACTTCTCTCGCCACAAACTCTCTCCTCTACTCTCTCTATGTAACTACATACTTGTTCTCTCTGAAATTGAATGAATGAAAAACTAGCCCCTAGGGCTTTATTTATAGCCTTCTATTCCTTGCTATTCAAGGATAGAAATATCTATCTTTATCTAAATCTATATCTAAAGGCTAAAAAGATAAATAAAAGCAATTTAGGAATTAAATCTAAAAGGGAAAAAATAGATCTAAACAGGTAAGTCTTCTTCATGTTGATAGATCTTGTCTTCCATAGATAGAACTTGATGGAATCGGATAGACTTGGCTTCCTTCGGCCCCAAGGATTCCCAAACAGAGTAGGATAGTCAAACCGCATAACGCGCTCCCGGACACGGCTCCTCGATCTCGAGTAGGGCTCCTCGACATCGAGTAGAATTCGTCGTCGACTGGGCTGGCTCGGCGTCTCGGCTAGCTGGTGCTCGACAGGCTCGGACATGGCTCCTGGGCGTCGTCGATCTCGACTAAGCCTCCTCGAGAACGAGTAGAGGTGGTACTCGGCTTCTCCGTTTTCGGCTTCTCGACTTGTCTCAACTCATCGACTCCGGATATGGCCTCTCAGTGTCGTCGATCTCGACTAGGTGGTACTCGAGATCGAGTAGGGTTCCGGGAGTCGCGTTGTCTTTGAGTCAGTGTCCTCGATCAGCTCTGCTCGACCAGTGTGCTCGGACAGCCCTCGTCGAGATCGAGTAGATGTACTCGAGATCGAGTAGATTTCTCTCAGCTTTCTGCTTTGTTCTTGAAACGCATTTTCCTGAGTCCTCGTTTGTCGGATTAACGCATATGACCATGCGTTGGAAAGCTCTTTTCGAAGGCTACAACATGTCAAAAGCAACATCAAATTTTACCTCCTTTCATGGTTTTAAAGAAAATAATGCACTTCATTTGTGACTTCCCTTTACTAGGCAATTTCATGCTATATCTCTAACGA
Source organism: Persicaria maculosa (assembly GCA_963922045.1). Taxonomy (NCBI): domain Eukaryota; kingdom Viridiplantae; phylum Streptophyta; class Magnoliopsida; order Caryophyllales; family Polygonaceae; genus Persicaria; species Persicaria maculosa. The sequence continues at coordinate 80,433,320 of OY998252.1, read as the reverse complement.
ATCCAATTTTGCATCGTCGAGTTCAATATAAGCTTCCATGACATTATTCAAAAATTTTCAATGGGGGTCATTTTTTCAAACTTTGGAAAACATGTATGTAAGCACATAAATCAATAATGCATTCCAAAATAGCCATTTATAAGAAATTCATAGAAATAAATTCTAAATATGCACAAATAATGTCAAATATGGCAAATATGCACAAAGTAAGCCCTTCCCCCACCCCATACTTAAACATTACAGTGTCCTCACTGTGTAAAAACAAGGGTAAAGAAAGAAACTCACTAGACAGGTGTGCACGGCCTCTAAATTTTGAATGAGAGAATCGCCTCGGCCGAGTCTGAATATAGCTTGCTTCTATCCCATGGACCTGAAAAGTATAGAAGACATATACCTACAAATAGAAAAACTAAAAATGTTCAAAAACCAAAAATAAGCAAAACAATGTCCAAAATGTCCCAAAAAGAAGTAAATGTCTATGTACAAGCTCTAGATTTTATAGTCGCTAGCCCGACTTTCCATTAAGCTCAAGGTGGCATCTGCAGGGCCCATGTAGCTTGGGCTTCAAATAGGACTCCATTCTTGTCCATCAGCTGTAATCCTCCAGAATGGATCTTGTTCACCACGAAAGGCGCCATCCTCTTCTTGTTGAATTTGTTAGGGAACCAATGATCCTTTGATTTGGAGACATAGAGCTTGTCTCCAACTTCATACTCTTTGGGCTCATCATTGGAAATCCTACATAAGCGCACATACCAAGGCAAACCTCTCCCATGTATAGATAGATCTTTAATGGAAATGGGGGAAGAAAGATCCATACCTTGGCTTACCTTCGCGGAGACGGAATCGGGGACAACAGTGTTTGGTCGATCTCGAGTACGAGTACTCGATCTCGAAGAGCTTTCTGGTTCTGGTGGTGAGCTGCTCGAGGATGCAGAAGCTGGTGAAGGTTGGTCGACATCGACAAGCCTGGTCGATCTCGAGTAGGGTGGCCCGTCTGGTTGGGTGCTGGTCGAGGATGTTGGTGCCAGGGGAGCTTGGTCGATCTCGACTAGCGTAGTCGATCTCGAGTAGACTTTCTCTTCCGGTGGCTTCAGCTTCGAGGAAGTTGAAGTCGAGGCAGCGGGTTCTTGGTCGATCTCGAGTAGGGCTTGGCTTCTGTCTGGCTGCTCGACGACGCTGGTGCTGGTGGAGGTTGTTGATTTTGGTCGAGATCGACTAGGGTCCTCGATGTCGAGGAATCTTGGTCGATCTTGACCCCATACTTGGTTTCTGTCAAGGCATCCGAAAAATAGTTAGTCCATAGCGACGTACCTTGGTCTGTGTCGATTGGATTTTCTGTGTCCTCCTTTAGGATTGCCATGATCTCCTCCACCTGGGCTTCCATATCCCTCTTTTCCAGCTCCTCAGGGGTCATATTTCTTACCTTGGGTTCCCCGCAGGTGATGTAGCCAGCTGAGATAGATTTTACCTCTTCCATTGCACCTGTATGCCTTTCAGTTTTATTAAAGGAATACTCAATTACCTCATCGCTGATGTTGAAGGTGAGCACTCCTTTCCTTACGCTTATGTTGGCATCCACCGTCGCCAAGAAGGGTCTTCCTAGAATAATTGGACAAGCAGGATCTTCTTGCATATCAACAACAAAGAAATCAGCAGGGACAAAGAATTTACCTACTTGTACTGGCACATTGTCCACCATGCCTGTTGGAATGACCACCGTGTTGTTAGCCATATAAAGTCTAGCATCCACGGGCTCTAGGGCACCTATCTTAATCTTGGACCAAATTGTTAAAGGCATTATACTCACACTAGCTCCAAGATCACATAAAGCATTAATTTTATGTGGACCAAATCCAATGGTTATAGCAAACTTACCTGGATCTGGCCTCTTCTCCAGTATGTCCAAATGGCTGCATTCCTCTGTCATCTCAGCCATTGATCACTTTTTGCTCAGAATCTCCTTCAAGAACTTGACATAGGATGACATTTCATTGAGAGCTTCTGTGAAGGGGATGGTGACGTTGAGTTTCTGAAGCATCTTGATGAAGCGCTGAAATATCTTTTCTGCCGGGTCCTTTGGATATTTTGTGGGGAAAGGCAGCTTCTTTTTCTGATTCGGAGCCAGAACAGACGTCGGAGGTGCTGCAGTTTTCTCGATCTCATCCTGCCCTTCCTCGATGTCGACCACGTCCTTGTCGATCTCGACCAGATTGGGTGGTGTCGAGTTGCTGTGCAGTGCAGATGAGGGCTTCTGTATTTTCTCCTCGAGATCGAGCAGACCCTCGTCGAGATCAACTAGGGTTTTGTCGATGTCGACTTGCTGCTGGTCGACTTGCTGCTGCTTTCCGACTTCTGGCTCTTGCAGTTGATGGCCGCTTCTAAGTTTTACAGCAGCGATGTGTCCGGTCATTCCTTTGGGATTTGGTTCTATAGATCCTGGGAGTGACCCTGTCTGTCTGGGGATTCCTGCTGCTAGCTGACCAATCTGTGTATCAACTGTTTTCCTCCATATATCAATCTCCCCAAGCCTAAAGTTGACGCCATGAATCTAAGTGTAGACTGAATTGAAGGATTGCCTGGTTTCTGTATGATTCCTCCTTATTTCCTCTAAGACAGTCTGTAGATCATCCTTTTTCTGGTCCCTTTCTGGATGTCCTGGAGCTCTGTAGGGCTTGTAGGGAGAAAATCAAGTATGAAATATAACAAAATAGATCAAACCAGATTTAGGTCCACGCAAATAATTACAAGACTCCTCCAATGCAGTAAGAGAAAGTCAGGATCGAATCCACGAGGAAGCGTGTCAGCGGATCCAAGGTAGCTGTAAGTCTCACAGAAAAAGCAAACGGAAGACAGAAACACAGAAACGAAGAAAGAAAGACAGAAATAGCAAACGAAAGCAAGAAATAAAGTAAAGACAGAAGCTTACTCGATCTCAACCAGTAGTAACTCGAGATCGACAAACTACAGTAAAAGACAGAAAATGAAAATCGATGACAGAAACTCGACTCAGACAACACAGTACTCGATCTCGACAAGATGCTACTAGAGATCGACTAGAAATAGTAAAAACAGAAATTGCAGAATAAAAAACAGAAACAGAAACTCAACTCGACGTAGACAAGAGCCAACTCGAGATCGACTAAGGCCTACTCGATCTCGACAAGCCCCTCCTCTGTATCGACTAAACTTTACTCTGTATCGACCAAAAACTCAGAAAGTGTAAATTTGCAGATTCGAACACAGAACTCAGAAATTCGACAGAAATAAACTCAATATTTGAAAAACTTCCAAAGCCAGGGTATCAACACCACAACGACAACCATGCAAATTAACACATAAAGGCATAAAAGATCATGCTTTCCATCAAAATAACTTTCGTTACTAACAAATAGGCATATAGAGGCTTTCGCATAAACCCTAATTGTTACTAACCCTTTTCACATAATTAATCCAAGTTGTATTAAGATCACTTTCGCTTCAATAATACAAACAAGGATCACCTTCAACTCTCGCAAAAGAATAATGCTTATAGGGATAGAAGACAAATTGCATAACAAGATCTGACCTTTACCGCATCACCTCACATTGCCACCGTCGGGCTCACCCCAGCCCCAGAAGTGGGTGGACTACTCGCTCTTCATCATCAAGAAAGACATTAAATAACAAAAGAAACTAACTTGCATTAAATAAACTAAAGAAAGCTTACAACCAATCGAAGCCAAATCCGCTTTCGCCTTTCCAACTTCTCTCGCCAAAACTCTCTCCTCTACTCTCTCTATGTAACTACTTACTTGTTCTCTCTGAAATTGAATGAATGAAAAACCAGCCCCTAGGGCTTTATTTATAGCCTTCTATTCCTTGCTATTCAAGGATAGAAATATCTATCTTTATCTAAATCTATATCTAAAGGCTAAAAAGATAAATAAAAGCAATTTAGGAATTAAATCTAAAAGGGAAAAATAGATCTAAATAGGCAAGTCTTCTTCATGTTGATAGATCTTGTCTTCCATAGATAGAACTTGATGGAATCGGATAGACTTGGCTTCCTTCGGCCCCAAGGATTCCCGAACCGAGTAGGATAGTCAAACCGCGTAACGCGCTCCCGGACACGGCTCCTCGATCTCGAGTAGGGCTCCTCGACATCGAGTAGAATTCGTCGTCGACTGGGCTGGCTCGGGGTCTCGGCTAGCTAGTGCTCGACAGGCTCGGACATGGCTCCTGGGGGTCGTCGATCTCGACTAAGCCTTCTCGAGATCGAGTAGAGGTGGTGCTCGGCTTCTCCGTTTTCGGCTTCTCGACTTGTCTCAACTCATCGACTCCGGACATGGCCTCTCAGTGTCGTCGATCTCGACTAGGTGGTACTCGAGATCGAGTAGGGTTCCGGGAGTCGGGTTGTCTCTGACTCAGTGTCCTCGATCAGCTCTGCTCGACCAGGTGTGCTCGGACAGCCCTCGTCGAGATCGAGTAGATGTACTCGAGATCGAGTAGATTTCTCTCAGCTTTCTTCTTTGTTCTTGAAAGGCACTTTCCCGAGTCCTCGTTTGTTGGATTAACGCATATGACCATGCGTTGGAAAGCTCTTTTCGAGGGCTACAACTCTCATGAAGACATCAAAGCTTGATTCAGAGCGAAGAATGGTGAGAAATGGCCTTTTCTCCAGCTGCACCATTCTTAGCTTCTCCATGAGTTTCCTTTAAGCTCCAAAGTGCGTCCGATTTCTGCGAAATATAACCAAAACTTGTGTAGACCTCCATATATTGCAAATAAGTGTAAACTACACAGATTTTGTATTATTCTAACCCAAATGCATGCAATGTATGCATAAATCGATATAAAAGTAAGTGTAAAACATGGCGAATTAGGCTCACAACACCGATTGTTAACTCAAGAAATTCATGAGTCTAGGGGACATGGTGGCTTCGACAAAACACTAGCAGGACTTAAGGAACATTACTTTTGGCCTAATATGTCTAATTATGTGCTAAGATTTGTCAAAAGTTGTGTCGATTTTGCTAAGGCTAAGTCGAAAGCCAACAATGATGGTCTATATCAACCTTTGCCTATTGCTAATGCACCATGGGAAGATGTCTCTATGGATTTTATTGTAGGATTACCTAGAACTTCTAAGGGTCATGATTCTATCTTTGTTGTTGTAGACAGATTTTTCAAAATGGCTCATTTCATTCCATGTCACAAAACTGATGATGCTATTCATGTTGCACACTTATTCTTTAAAGATGTTGTTCGCTTACATGGATTTCCTTTATCTATAGTTTCTGATCATGACTCTAAATTTTTAAGCTCTTTTTGGAAAACTTTATGGTCTAAATTGAGTACAAAATTGCTATTTTCTACTTCTTGTCACCCACAAACTGATGGCCAAACTGAGGTCACAAATAGAGCTCTTGGGGATCTCCTTAGAGTCATGCTGCGAACTAACCTCCGGAGGTTGGAAAAATGCCTACCATTTGTAGAATTTGCATATAACAGGTCTAGGCACTCAGCAACAAGGCAAACCCCCTTCGAAGTAGTATATGGCCGAAACCCATTCACTCATGTGGATATGATGCCTCGTCCACTTAAGGAGAAGGAGAGGATGGATGAAGCCAAGCAAGTGGACTTCATCAAGCGCTTACATGAGCGTACCAAGGCACAACTGGAGAGAAAGACTGCGCAATACAAGGCCGCGAATGACAAGCATCGCAAGGATGTGCAGTTCAACGTTGGTGATCTGGTATGGTTGCATCTCAAGAAGGAAAGGTTTCTGCAACAACGGAAATCTAAGTGGGCCCCAGGGGAGATGGACCATTCAGAGTGGTTCAGAAGATGGGTCCTAATGCATACAAGCTGGATCTCCCTACCAACAAGTACAATGTTCATTCTAGTTTCAACGTCGCTGATTTATCACTGTTCGTGCCTGACGATGACTCTGACGACGATTTGAGGATAAATCGAAATCAAGTGGAGGAGAATGATGCAGTGCAATTGTCGATGACTCCTGGTGACATTGAGGACAACATGAAGGTTCCATTCGATGGTCCTATCGCTCGTGCAAGGGCCAAGAGAATTCAAGATGCAACCAAATCCCTTCTTGTCCGTTACCAAGGAACGATGGAGCAAGGATTCAGGCCACCCTGAATCACCTGGCTCAAGACTACACCCTCAGCACAGAAAGTGAGCTTGCGTCCACAAACAGAGCTCATGAAGACTCGTCAACATCCCCCGTGATCAACCCTACACTCGGCCAACATGGGACACTCGGCCAAGCTTCATGTCGAGTGCCATAGGCCCATGTCGAGCACTTCCAATGTGTGGGCCGGTTCTAGTCTTCAAATTAGTTTATTATTTTATTAATTATTATTTTATGCAATTAGATTAATAATGTACAAGATTATATCTCCTCTAGATATATCTTGTTTTCTAAGTTGTAGAATTATATCTTCTTAGGATTATTTTTATCTTTAAGTTATTTTAATCTATCTTTATCAAACTAAATTCTATCTTGGACGGTAGAATTGGTTCTTAGGTTTTCTATTTAAACATTGTAGTTCTATTGAATTAAATCAGATTGAATAGAATTGAGGAACCCCTTTATGGATTAGAGGGTTCTTCGATTTCAATCCCCAAAGTTATCGGGCTCTTGTGTTCTATACCCCTTCGGCACTCAATCTCCATTCCCGTCACTTTGTTCTTTGATCAAAACTAGAACGAGACACCACCTTCTTCACCGAAACCAGCGCATAGAAGAGAAGCACGAAACTTGGTGATGATCGCGGCGTCCCTCGCTCCCAGCGGGCGCGGCCTCGTCGGCTATGCGCTCCCAACACTCGCTTTTCCGCTCTCTCGCTGTCTCGCCCTCGCACACATCGTCATCGCTCGTCCCGGCGAACACACCTTGCTTCCGAGAACCTTCGCGACATTCCAGGCGCTTCGCTCCCGAGGCTAGCTTCGCATCTGATCCTTCCGGATCCCTTAGACGCGCGATGTTCCCGCGCTCGATTGCTAGTCTTCGCTCGCAGTTGCTCGCGCTCACCTCCAGCGCGTGCGCCAGGACTTCCCCGGCTCCGTTCTCGACTTCGACGGTACCTGCGCACAACCAACGCCTTGAGGAGCCGTCTCATGCGCTCCCGTCTCGCACCCAGCTTTCCGAATCCGCCTCGCGCGCTACCAGACCCTCACATCTTCTCTCCTTCACTTTCTTTGCTTTCCTTTGTGCTGTTACTTTGTTAATTTAAATCTAGTTAATTTATTGCCATAGCTATTAGTTGTTTAAATTTCTTAAGTTAAGAACTATTGTTTTACTTAGTTTCCTAAATTAATTTACTTAATTGGTTAATCAGGAGATATTGGAAGAGCATTGCAAGATCGGGCAAATATATAGCGTGGTTCTTGATCTTGAGCCCACAAGCGAAGGATCGGGTATCCCAAACGTATCACTAGATATCGATATCACTTTAACTGATATCGATATCTAGTGTTTTGTATGCATAATATATCACTTGATATCAAGTGATATCTGATATCTGTGTTTGGTAATAGTCAGATATCGATATCAATTGATATCTAGATATCAAATATTGCCTATTTTGATATACTCATTTTTTGGGAGGTATCACTTGATATCGATATCGCCCGATATCGATATCGATATCTTGATATCTAGATATCGTTACCAAACGACCCCTAAGAAATTTGGAGTGTTTTCTTTCACTGTTAGATGCAATGTATAAATTTCAAGTACTTTGTTCTGTGACTTTTTCCTTCCTTTGTTCAATATAAGTAGTCACCATCAGTAAATTTTTCATTGTGACGCTTTTAAGTTGTTTAACCCATTGGGACCATAGATATTATGAGATTTTAACCATGGCTGCTACAAATATGCTTTAAATTGATGAGTATGGTCCTGATTTTTGTCTGTAAGTGTAGTGTCAATATTGTGAAAAATGAATTGAATTTGAGGTGGGTGGTAGTTTGCTATCTGATGTGTTTTACGTGTGCTCTCTTGAAATTTTTGCGATTGGCTCATAACTTCTTTTGGTGAAGAAAGCTTCAGGCTTTCGTCAAACAACTAAGTAGAAATCATTTTTTCCAGGGCTTCTATGCCCAATTTTTTACAAATTGGTTGTGATTACCTTTTTGTGTGATAACTCCACTCCCTTGATGAAAATCGGAGTAATTTTCAAAGGCTTTGATACACTGTTCGTGTCAAAGGTCTTGAAGCTACAGCTGTGTTGATGAAACACAAAACCTGTACTTTATTATATTATGTCCGAATATTATTATATGTTATTATATGCTTCCAGATATTATTTTATATATACTAACATTTCATGAAGCTTTTCGAATTATATTTCCTTCCTTGAGTTGAATAACCTGGAGAATAAAATCGGAGATCATGGCTTCAAAGTTTCCAAGAATAGAAGATCGTGAAGAATCCCTCTCAAGCCATGATCCGCTCTAGCCGTTGGTGATGATCCTTAGGCGCCGATTTGTTCATTATAAAGAAAATGAAGAAAGGAAGACATCAACACATTCGTTGAACACAAGCTTTCATACACTCAAGCCTTCAAGTCAAATCTGTCTTCCTCGTGTTCTCTCTGCTAGTTCTTAAGAGTCATTTATTTCGTTTCAAAGCATTTGAGAGTTACAAAGTGAGCTTATAGGATATATTTCGAGTGAGTGTTATACTCAAAAGTTTGTAACTCAGGAAGTGGACACTAGGCGATATTTGAGAGTTACAAAGTGAGGAAGATATTGAGGTGCCACCCAAAAGAAAAATGGGGTCTTAAAGTAACAGCCATAGAGGAAGCCCAAGATCTTACCACTCTGCCCCTTGATGACTTGCTTGGGAAGCTGATCACACATGAGATGATTCTCAATGAAGACGATGGAGAACTTCCAGCAAGCACCAAAAACTTGGCGCTCAAGTCTAAGAAGGATGAGCCTAAAGATGTATCTGATTATGAAGATGAGGATGACGATGAGGACAATCCCTTTTCTCTTATCACAAGAGGCCTTTCTCGAATCCTCAAAATGAAGAAACAATTCAACAACAAGGATGGATCAGAGTCTTCTAAATTTTGAGGTAAGTCTTAATACAACAAATATGACAAGAAGACTAAACCTTTGTCTTGTTTTGAATGTGGTCAAACAGACCATCTTGTGAAAGAATGCCCTCAAAAGACGAAGAGCCAGTCCAAGAAAAGTGATAGATGGAAAAAGAAAGCCATGGTGGCAACTTGGAGCGATTCTGACTCAGACTCCGATGATGAGAAGGCCAATGTCTGTCTTACGGCCTCAGGAGATGAATCCCACGATGAGAAGCTTGAGGTAACTGTAAGAGAGCTTATGGCAAGTCCAAAAGAGGTATTATCGGAATTCCTTTCTAATATGCTTGCCAATGAAGAGAAACTTATTCCCCAAACTAACAATCTTATTAAGAAAACTGTGGACCAGGAAAGAACTATTGAGGATCTGTCTATGAGGGTCAAAAGTCTTGAAGCTTCTTATTCAGGTCTTGACATTAAAGTCAAGACTCTTGACTCAGAGAAATCTGAACTCAAGCAAGATCTCTCTTCTCTAAGAAGTGAACATCATGACTTAGAGAACGAGAAGATCTCCCTGAATAATAAGATTCAAGACCAACAGACAACCCTTATAAGTTTTACCAAATCCAAAGGCACTCTTGATAGGATGTTGACTGAGCAACAAAGTTCTCTAAACAAAAGTGGTATTGGTTACAATCCAAGGTTTTTAACGAAGCAGCACATTATCACTTTTGTAAAGGCAAAAGAAAGCAGAACCTCTCCTATATGTCACCACTGTGCGAAAAAGAGACATGTAAAAGAGACCTGCCCCTATAGAAGAAATGATCCACATATCATTCGCAATATATTTCCTGTTCATTTGAGAAAAGAACGAATAATGCAAGTTTGGGTCCCCAAAGGCACTATTGTACCAAATATGGTTTATCCCAATAATGGATCTAAATTTGCTTATTGGTCTAGCCACAAAGGTTGATGTTTGTTTTGCAGGAGATCACCAAGGTGAATGAGCAAAAATGGATTATTGATAGTGGATGCTCGAGACATATGAGTGGGAAGAGTTCTCTCTTTCATGACCTAAAGAAGCAATCCACTGGAACAATCACTCTTGGTGACAAAGGAAAGTGTGACATCGTTGGTATTGGTAGTGTTGGGAGTGATCACAACCATAGTATTAAAAATGTTTATCTTGTTAATGGTTTGAAGTATAATTTGCTTAGTGTTTCTCAACTATGTGATAGTGGTAATGATGTTGGATTTAACAAGAAAAGATGTCTAGTTCGCGGAGAAGATACATGTGAAGTAGTTCTAACTGCATATCGTTATAACAACATCTATGCTGTGAATGCTGAGCAAGTGGCACATGGAAGCTTAACCTGTCTAAAGGCTTTGACGGACGATCCAAAGCTCTGGCACAGGAGACTCGGTCATGTGAGTCCACATACACTACAGAAGCTTGTGTCCAAAGGGCTTGTAAGAGGACTACCTGAGATAGACTTTAAAGGTATTGATATGTGCAAAGCATGCACACGAGGTAAACAAACACGTAGCTCTTTCAAACCCAAAAGGTTGTAAGTTCTTCTAGACCCCTTGAACTTTTACATATGGATTTATGTGGTCCTATGCGAGTCAAATCTCCCAATGGTAAAAAGTACATGCTTGTTGTTGTTGATGATTTTTCTAGATATACTTGGGTTGCATTTTTAAGAGAAAAATCAGAGGCCTTATTTGAGTTTTCAAAACTTTGTAAGGATTTGCAAACTTTAAGAAACGAGCCCATACTCCCATAGTGTCAATTCGAAGTGATCATGGTAGGGAGTTTGATCAACTTCAGTTTGATTTGTTTTGTGCTAAATATGGCATCTCCCATAATTTTTCTGCTCCTATGACACCTCAACAAAATGGGATTGTGGAACGAAAGAACCGCACCCTAGAGGACATGGCAAGGACTATGCTTTTAGAAAATGTATTACATAAAACCTATTGGGTTGAAGCTGTTAACACATCTAACTTTATTTTGAATCGTTGTCTTATTCGTTCTATCTTAAAGAAAACTCCTTATGAACTTTTCAAAGGCCGCAAACCACTTATATCTTACTTTAAACCTTTTGGTTGTACTTGTTTTGTTCATAACAATGGAAAAGATAACCTTGGGAAATTTGATGTGCATAGTGATGAAGGTATATTTCTCGGCTACTCCACAAGGAGCAAAGCTTATAGAATCTTCAACAAAAGGACCAAGTTAGTTGAGGAAAGTATACATGTTATATTTGATGAACGCAATGACGGTTCTTTGAGTGAAAGTGATGGATATTTTAGATCTTAACATCCATATAGAGAACGAGGATGGGGATGATGCTGCTATAAAAAACACAGAGAAGAGGAACATGCAGGAACAGATTCTCAACACTGAAGAATTGACTCAAGGTGTTGAAGATTCGTCCAAAGCCCTTGGTGTCCAATGCAACAGTGTTGAAATGTCAGAAACTGCTGTAACTGAACCTAACAGATCCATGGAGTCAGATGTACCACAAATCAATCCTACTGGTATGACGAATCAAGGAGCTGAGACTAGCAAAAGAAAATTCAAATACTCCTCATCACACTCATTAAAGGATATCATTTCTGACCCTACATCTAGTGTTCAAACTCGTTCTAAACTTAAAGATCTTTGTGCTTTTCACGCGTTTGTTTCTCTTATAGAACCAAAGAAGGTAGATGAGGCCCTTCAAGAGGCAGACTGGATCATTTCTATGCAAAGTGAGCTTAACGAATTTGAAGGGAACAAAGTCTGGACCTTGAAGCCTAGGCCAAAGCATCAATCAGTCATTGGCACACGTTGGGTATTTCGGAAAAAGCTAGATGAGAATGGTAAGATCGTGAGGAACAAAGCAAGACTTGTTGCTCAAGGCTACAATCAAGAGGAAGGTATTGACTACAAGGAGACTTTTGCTCCCGTAGCCAGGCTTGAAGCCATTCGCATATTATTAGCATTTGCATCTTTTATGAGCATAAAGTTATATCAAATGGATGTCAAGTGTGCTTTTCTTAATGGTTTCTTAGAGGAAGAAGTCTATGTGGCTCAACCCCCCGGCTTTGAAAGTTCGGAATTTCCTAATCATGTTTACAAACTAGACAAAGCGCTATATGGTTTGAAACAAGCCCCAAGAACTTGGTATGAGCGCTTGTCAAAAATCTTTTAGAAAATGATTTTAAAAGGAGGTTAATTAACAAGACTCTTTTTATCAAGACCAAAGGAAAGGACATTTTGGTTATTCAAATATATGTTGATGATATATTGTTTGGTGCTACTAACACATCTTTGTGCAAGGAATTTTCTGACATCATGTGCAGTGAATTTGAGATGAGCTTGATGGGTGAACTCAACTTCTTTTTGGGATTACAAGTTCATCAATCCTAGAAAGGGATCTTTGTCAACCAAAGCAAGTACACTTAGGATCTCTTGAAGAAGTTCAAGATGGATCAATCCAAAGCAGCCAAGACACCCATGAGCTCAACCTTATCTCTAGATCAAGACAAGACTGGGAAGAGTGTCAATCAAAAGGAGTATTGAGGGATGATCGGATCTTTATTATATCTTACAGCTAGTAGACCTGACATCATGTTTAGTGTTTGCATGTGTGCTAGGTTTCAAGCTGACCCTAAAGAATCTCACCTCGTGGTGCTGAAGAGGATCTTTCGATATCTCAATGGCACTAAGGAGCTTGGCTTATGGTACCCAAAGCAAAAAGATTTTACATTAATCGGGTATTCTGATGCAGATTTTGCAGGCTATAAGGTGGATAGGAAGAGCACGTCAGGATGTTGCCAATTCTTAGGAGCATCCTTGATCAGTTGGCATTCAAAGAAACAAAACTCAGTCGCTCTATCCACTGCTAAAGCCGAATACATAGCAGCTGGAGCATGCTGCTCCCAAATCCTTTGGATAGCTCAACAAATGAGAGATCTTGGCATCAACCTCAAGGGTATTCCCATTAAGTGTGACAATACAAGTGCCATACCAATCACAAAGAATCCTGTTCAGCATTCAAGGACCAAACTTATTGATGTAAGGCATCACTTCATTAGGGGAGACCATGTCGAAAAAGGTGATGTGTCCATATCTTTTATTTCAACTGATTATCAATGGGCTGACATCTTTACTAAGCCTTTGGCAGAAGACAGGTTCACATTCATTAGACGTGAGATTGGAATGCTTAACAGGGATGCACTTTTGTAGGGGTAGCTTTCTTTTTACGAAAGATAAATTCTACTCAGTGTCCAGACCTTTGAGAATTATGTCAAAGATTTTGAGCTGAATGGTAAAGCACATTTATGTCAAAGATTATGCAGTACACATTTTATTTCCTAAAAGTTCTTATATCCGAGTATTTTTATTCATGGAAAAGATATTTTCAGAATTTCCCTCTTGAATTAAATTATGACAAGATGGTTTGAAATTTGAATTGTTTTGAAAATCAGATTTTTTCAAAATTGGCAGTGTTATGATTACCCTCATTGGAACCATAAACCCGTCCCATCAACTTAACCCTCTCTCCCTTTTTAAACCACAAACCTTACCCGATTCTCTCACCTCTCCAGATTTACCTAAACCCTTCATATACTTCTTCTTCAACCTCTCAACCTTTTTTGAAATCCTAAGCCGAATCTCATCCATGGCGCCTAAATCCAAGAAGACCTCCACACCCAAACGTCTTGGCGCCACCCCCAAGGGACGCCAGGTCATTGTTACTTCCCCTCAACCCGAATCCACTCCTCAAGCCATTGTCCCAGCTACTGTCTAGAGCACCGTCCCTGAGAGCACTATTGCAGAAATCAAGCGTTCTCGAAAGCGCCCGACAAAGAAGTCCCTCAGTGCAAAGCAAAAAGGGAAAAGGAAAATCATTGCTGAGGAAGAGGAGTATGAGGAGGAAGAGGATGATCTCGATGTGATTTTGGAACGAGATGCTGCTAAAGAGGCCGAGGAAGAGGCCCGGAGAAAGAAAAAGGCCGAGGAAGAGGCCGAGCAGGCAAGGAAATTAGCCGAGGAGGAGGCTGAGAAAGCCAGAAAGGAGGCCGAGGAGGAGGCCCTTAGAGCTGCTGAGAAGGAAGTTTCCACTGAAGAGGAACCAGAGGAAGAAGAAGAGGAGGACGACGACACCAGAGACGACGATGATGCTGAAGGAGACAATGCTGAAGGGTCCGTTGAGGACTCGGGGTCTGAGGATGAAGAGGATGAGGAGCCAGAACTTGTTCCCTCTCCTTCTCCTACTCCTCCTCCCCCATCTCCGAAGAAGCGCAAAGCCCCTGCAGCAAAGCCTCCATCTCCCAAGCGCACAAGGAAAGGCGCTCTTAGAAGCCTTGAGGCGCCTGTCAAGAGGACTGCTCCCACAAAGGCTGGCAGGAAGAATGCCGATCCGCCTACATTTATCCAGGTAAACCAATCCTTGCCCTCCTCCTGGTTTGAAAATGCTAAGATTGCTAGAAAGTGGGTAGATGAGTTTAAAACTCGTAAGATATGTTGTTCTGATTTCATTGATCTTGAGTTTTTATAAGCTTTGAACCTACCTTGCATCTCTCTCCTCAAACAAACCCTTGCCTGGTCCCTTCTAAACCTTGAATTTGTGTATTACCCCCAACTCACCCGCCTGTTCTACATAAACCTAAAAGGGCAAAAACAATGTTGATGGTTGGTCTTTGGAATCAGTCGTTAAGGGAGTTAGAATCTCTTTCAACTCCATTGACTTTGCCGATTTCCTTGGCCTACCTAGACCTTGTTCACTCTCTCCTGAAAACCCCACAAGAGAACAGTGCATTGCCCTTGCCCGATCCAAATACCTGCTTCCCGAAGCATCCAACAACACCACAAAACAGCTTACCCACTCATCCCTTACCCTCGAGGCAAAAATCATCTTCAACATCATTGTGCGTTGCCTCTTACCCCGTATTAACTCTGGCTCCCTCCTAACTGATAATGCTATGGTCCTTCTATACCGTATTCTGAATGGCCTTGATCTTGATCTGGCCAATACCATCCTAGGATCCATGGCTTACACTCGCAAAGCCAGAAAAGGAAATCCCTTCCCCTTTGCCAACCTATTAACCCATATCTTCAAAGCTTCTGAAATCGATTTCAAAAATGAAGAACAACAACGTCATATGGGTAACTTCGACTCCAAGAGCTTTGAGAAGATTGGCATCACTCAGTCCCCCCAAGGGACTTGGAGTCTTGCCTCTCCCTCGAAGACTCTTCCTACTGCCTCTGCCATTTATGAGCGCATGGACAACCTAGAGCTGGGCTTGGAGGAAGTTCGCCTGGACATCAAGGAGCTGCATAAAGACTTTACACTAGAGATGAGCGGGGTGTCGAAGCTGTTGCACGGTCTGAGGTTGCTGCTCACGGATGATGCTCCGGATGATGAATCTTAAACCCTACCCTACCCTACCCTAACCCATCTTTTTAACACTGCTGGTTTTTGGATACTGCTTTAAAACTTTTGGTGACTGTTTTACCTCCTCCTTTTGTTAAAAGACAAAAAAGGGGAGATGATATGATGGTTTAGACGTTAAAACTTTAAAACTGCTGTGAATCAAAGGTCTTGGAAGACCTTGTTTTGTTTTTGGTTGGATATTTCATGTTTTAAAATTATGTTCCAACATTTGTCTAACGCATGCAGGTACTTAGTCCGATTTTGCTTATGATATAATTACTTGACTAAGTTGTAGGGATGCACAAGTTTTGTGTTTCATCAAGGGGGAGATTGATAACTCCACTCCCTTGATGAAAATCGGAGTAAGTTTCAAAGGCTTTCATACACTGTTCGTGTCAAAGGTCTTGAAGCTACATCTGTGTTGATGAAACACAAAACCTGTACTTTATTATATTATGTTTGAATATTATTATATGTTATTATATGCTTCCAGATATTATTTTATATATACTAACATTTCATGAAGCTTTTCGAAATATATTTCCTTCCTTGAGCTGAATAACATGGAGAATAAAATCGGAGATCATGGCTTCAAAGTTTTCAAGAATAGAAGATCGTGAAGAATCCCTCTCAAGCCATGATCCGCTCTAGCCGTTGGTGAAGATCCTTAGGCGCCGATTTGTTCATTATAAAGAAAATGAAGAAAGGAAGACATCAACACATTCGTTGAACACAAGCTTTCATACACTCAAGCCTTCAAGTCAAATCTGTCTTCCTCGTGTTCTCTCTGCTAGTTCTTAAGAGTCATTTATTTCGTTTCAAAGCATTTGAGAGTTACATAGTGAGCTTATAGGATATATTTCGAGTGAGTATTATACTCGAGAGTTTGTAACTCAGGAAGTATACACTAGGCGATTGATTCATTAAGTGTAAGAGGATTGTACTAGATAGCTGAGAGAGGTGGGGCTCTTCTAGATTGGTCTAGGACTCCAAGGAAACTTGAGTTGACTAGATTGCAATTGTATAGGAGAGAGGCTTCTCGGTGAGCTATTAGGATCCTAAGTCTTGTGAATCAATAAAAGCCGGTTGAATCCTAGGGTTGTGGAAGAACCCTAGGCGGGGACGTAGGCCAAGTTCGTGCCGAACCTCGTTAACAATTCGTTGCGTCCTTTACTTATTGCTTTACCATATTTCCGCACTTGTTTCGAATTGTATAACTCTGATGTGATTCAGGTTTGCTAGAAGAAAGAATTACGTCTAATCTCAAAGGGTTTTGCAAGTGCTTCAAAAGTCTTGAGATTATCTGCGAAAATCCGGCATACTCTATTCAACCCCCCTTCTAGAGTATCTTTATATTACTTTGTTATACATTATCGTACCTTCATAGTGCTTACAAATATAGATTAATAAGCTTTCCACTATGTCATTTAGACATTGGAAGACAAATATTGAATTTAGAGGGGAAAGCAAAATGGTCAGACCAAAGCAAAGAAAGACAAAATCTCAAAATTAGGACTAGGACTAAACTGATGATAGATGGTTAAGGATCAACTCCCCTATGTAATATTATTACTTGTGTGTATACTCTGTGAAATTGCAATGTCTCAGCAAGCATTGGCTGAATTGCACCGGATTTTCCGAGTCAAATAATGACTTCTCACAGTACCAGTGTTAATCCCTGCAGACTACATCCAAATCCTGCTGCTTTGAGAAAAGTGGACTGTTTTTGTGGGTGGATTTTTGTAATTTCCCTTATTTTGATGAAAACAACTGGGTTTTTGTTTATGAAAGTTGAATTTTTTTTCAAAATATTCACTTAAAAATAAATATTTACCATAATTAAAATATTTAAAAAAACATTCATTTTTTGCAGGGTTGTCGGAAAAACGCGGTTTGAGACCGCGTTTTATTCGTAAGTTTAAAAATTTGAAATTGGAGGAGAAGTGGAAAAAAATTAACCGAATAAAATGTAGGTTTAAACTGTGTTTTATTCTTTTATTTTTTTTAAATGACAAATAATTAAAAAAAAAAGAAAAGAAAAAGGTAAAGTGCGGTTTCCATCCGCGCTTTACCCGTGCTTTCTCCTTCCGTCCATCAATGGAGGCTGGCGCCAGGTCGAAAGCCAGGTAGAGGCAGTCTCGGAGGGTGGTCGAGGAGAAAGGTGAATGGGAGGAAGATGGGGCATAGCCCCCGATTCTGGCGCCGTGGAAGGGGGATTCGGGGAGGCGGAGCCGGAAGTGGAGGCAGTGGTATGGCGCTAGAGATCTAGCAAATGGAGAGAGGCTGCAACGGGGAGGAGGACGGGGACGAAGGCTGTAGCGGCATGGGTGGGCGGGGAGGACGGGGGCGATGGTAGCAGATATGGCGCCGGCCTCCATGGATGAAAGGAAGGAGAAGGGACACAGTGAAGCGCGGTTTCAAGCGTCTGCACCGGTACCGGCGTCGATAACCACCGACACAACCACCGCTCTTGTCTTTTCCGGCATCGAAAACAACTCCTACCGACCTCCACCACCGCCAACCACCACCTCGATGTACTGCAATCGAAGGTCGTCTCCGCGCTCTCCCATCGATGGGCGAACTCGGCTTCCGTCATCCCCAATTGAAGATCCAACTCTGCCACTGACATCCCCAATCGAACATAGAAGGTTGAACTGCACCTCCATCCCCTCTCCTACTGCAATCCATGGCTGCCGCTGCAACTCCCCTACAGTACTGGGCATTCGGGCAGGTCGACGTTTTTTTATATTTTTTTAACATAAAGAGCGGTTCTAAACCGCGCTTTAGGGTTTAATTGTTTTTTTTTAAATTTAGAAACCCATAAGACGCGTTTTTAATCCGCATTTTATGTTGTTCTTTTATTATTATTTTTTCTAATTTAATTTCAGTCGGGATTGTAACTAAAACGCGGTTTGAACCCGCGTGTCTCTGACGGGTCTGCAACTTTTGAATATTTTTGTAAATAGTTTGAAATGGTGAATTTAAGTGTAATTTTTTATTTATTCGTGAATATTATGAAAATAAAATTCATGAATGTTCTACTGTTAATATTGTGATAAATTCAGGAGCATTTTTTCTCTTAATTTGTAAGATGCATTGTCTATGTAAGATGCTCTCTTAATTTGTAAGCTCAGTTGGCCTATTAGCTCAATTGGAAGAGCAATGTGCGGTTGCACAAAAATGTGGGTTCGAATCCCACATAGGTTACATAATAGACAAGAACACAACAATCCCAAATTGTTAATCATACACATTATAATCTTAGTTATGCACTTTTTAACCTTAATTATGCACTTTTTAACCATAATTATGCAAACTCGCATAATTATGGTTAAAAAGTGAACCCAAACTCACATCTATGAGCCTAAATTATGCGAAAGGTGAACCCAAACTCGCAAAGGTAAAAAAAAAAAACAAAATTAAAGCATCGATTTCAAAAGCCCATTTTGTGTTTCTGAATGCACTTTATAATCTTATTTTTGCACTTTATCATTTTATATTTGCATCTTTTCAAACTAAAACTGCACATTTGATTTCTAAAAGTCCACATTCAAACTAAAATTTTATTTATGCATTTTATACTCTTAATTGGGCACTTCATAATCTTATATTTCAATTATAAAAATTATAAATTTTTATAAGTGAAATAGGTTCATTTACCCATAAGAGATTATTATGTTTGAAAAACATAAAGTTATATTTGCACAACATAATGTTATATGTGCAAAACATCAAGTTATATTTTCACAACAAAAAAGGACGACAATAATCTTAATTGTTGTTGCTGGTGTTGGAGTTGTTGGTGCTTGAGTTGTTGCTGCTGCTGGAGTTGCTTCTGCCGATGCTTGAGTGTGGTGAAAAAATCGAGATTTTGTACTAGTCTTGTATTCAACCATAGAATTTATAGATTGAACTACTTATTTGCTTGATTCTTACAACTATGATCACTATAGAATTGAGTGTGGTGAATATTCATATTATTCTAAATGTATCTTACTTTTGCACACTATTATTCTAAATGTGCACAATTGTATTCTAAATTTGCATAATTGTATCTTACTTTTTCACAATTGTATTCTATATCTGCACAATTGAATCTTACTTTTGCAGACTTGCATTCTAAATGTGCACAATTGTATTCTAAATCTGCACAATTGTATCTTACTTTCGCACACTATTATTATAAATGTGCACAATTGTATTCTAAATTTGCACAATTGTATCTTACTTTTGCACAATTGTATTTTAAATATGCACAATTGAATCTTACTTTTGCACACTTGTATTCTAAATGTGCACAATTGTAGTCTAAATCTGCACAATTGTATCTTACTTTTGCACAATTGTAGTTTAAATCTGCACAATTGTATCTTATTTTTGCACACTTGTATTCTAAATGTGCACATTACAATGTTATTTTTGCACTTTACGTTCTTATATTTGCACATAACAATTTTATTTTTGCACCTTATACTCTTATTCATGAAGCGAAACATAGTACTTGTAAGTGATAAACATAGATAGCCTATGCGGGATTTGAACCTGCATCTTTGTGCGTAGGCACGTTGCTCTTCCATTTGGAACTAATATGTTTTTAATGAAACATTGGAAGCGAGGGAAATGGATGTATGTAGCAAAAAATGAAGATAAAATAATGGACTTAGAGAGTTTTGAATATTATTTCATAAACGTATCTTCTGGTTTCACAATATTCAAGTACCTAAGGCATGAAAGCAAATTTGTGTACCATATCTTTGGAAGGCGTCAAGAAAGAAATTTTATTTATGTTCTATGTCAATTTGTGATGTGGTCTAAATCAACACATGAATAGTGTAGCCTGAACCAACCTCGCAAGAATACGAGATCAATTGCAGTATACGGATATCGATCACGGGGATTATATATGTATCAGTTGTTATCTAGAACTAATAAGCTAAGTCATGAAAGAGGGATTTGGTTTTCAACTAAACCTAGAAAAACAAGCAAAGATTATGACTAAAATATGTATGAGAAATGATTCCAGGGTTAAGGATTCCGACGACAATGCCACAAAGAATTCAACCTGATGTTCACTCGAACTTCATCTTCTTAATATGTCAAATTGAAGGTAAATTATCTAAAGTCATCTCTACTCAGTTGTCGCATGTTGTAGCGATTGTATCTAAATTAACAAAATCTAGACACTTTAAGTTCTTTATAGATCTTAGGAGAAAATCAATTAAACATTCGCTGTCGTGTTCCGCCTAACCGATTCAAACCTAAGAATCTACGATAATTTATTAATCCTCAAGAGTCCTCAACAATCGTTTACATGTCACAATAACAATTGTCGATTCCTCAAGTTCAATCCTAGGGTTCCAATAGACACAATTCCCCTTTCGGGTTCATGAAATCCATCCAAGTATCCAATTTCAATTCTCAGCGGTAGCATCTCGAATCTAAAAAGGATTCTAATCGACTGACATCAATTAGGTTAAGCAACTAGGATCAAATCAATTCATAAAATTCAGAACGGAAAATCAAACATCGAAATCAAACAATTTGCGACATTGTCGGGTTCACCCTAACCCTAGAACGGAAAATTTATCTAAACATAATATAGAAAGCAATGGAATAAATTAAAGACATGCTTAAAATAAAATGCAAACCAGGAATCTTCGCCTTCAATCCAAATTGCAATACCAAACCAGTGGTCGGCCGAAGCCGCGGCGCTCCCCAGTCCGAACTAAAGAGGAAGCAGCCCCCCATTCTAATCACATACGGCAGTATATATGTAAACAACTTTAATGAAATTACAATTTCAACCCACGAAATTAAATAATTAAAATCTAACCCAACACCTAATTATAAAGTTAATTCCATCAAACAACCTCTAAGTTTAGAAACTTCCACTGTTGACAATTTAGCTCCTCAAGTCCACTCCATTCATGTTCGCTCATTCACATCAACTCTTGAATTTCGACAATATCACTTTCAAAGTTCCTGAAAACAATAAAAACCCGGTGTAGACTCCGAAAATGCAAAATAAACAAAATAAAATATAAAAGATGATAAATATGCATGGAAATGATCTAAGCTAATATGCAAATGCAACCTTAAAATAAGACTAAATTAGATGTCATCAATTTGTAACCTTTGTTCTAGCAATGCCCATGGAAAGACTAATGTCAGCCTAGAGAACAAAGTGAAATCACATGATATCGTCTAGTGGATTCAGGAACTTGTGTAATTAACTCCTCACATTGACGCTCACTTGCCTAGTTGCAAGGAAACCACAATATAAGTATATAAAAAAAAACCTAAGGGTAATATTAAACTACACAACTATATTGGTAACAATCGTGTGAGTGTAATCCTCACTTGATATCGTCTTTGTAGATCCTCCATGTATCTATGCAACATATCTTCTCCAAAAACAGCCTACAATACATGATCAAAAGTATAGGCTCATGTTAAATTTGCATTATTTTATATGGATGGACCAAAAAATGTTCAATGATAAACAACATGTTGCTCCTGTCAGCTTAAAGTTTGTCTCAGTTCCTCAAGTGCCTTAACAAACATTGCTTCACGCTCACCAGCTACCCTCAAACGGCTCTCTAGTTCAGTGCGGGCTTCATTGTTGGCGCGTGCCTCTGCCAATGCTTCGGCCTCCTTAGGTGCACTGAGTGCATTAGTATAATAATCCTTCTGTGCATTAAGCTCAACTTGATGTTTTTCAATTGTTTCCTAGAGAAACCTCTCTGTTGCTGCCTTGCCTTTCTTAATACTCTCTACTTTATTCTCTTCCACCTTAAAATAGATATAAAAAAAATTGCACGTAAAGTCAAAAGTGTTAGGATTATAGGTAATGTTGTTTTAATGGGTTGAAGGTAAATTTGGTTCTTAAAGATCCTTGCAGATAATCAAGACAATTTGAGTAGACCCAAAAATGGTAATGTTATGGGTAGATCTCGAAAGATAATCCCGAGGGAGTAGGCCAAAAAGGGAATCTCCACCGAATTCTTTTAGGCGACAAAACTAAGTGTTTAAGCCCTTTAGAAAAGATATATAAAATGGCTTGGATAATGGCAAACGAGTAACTCAAATAAATCGAGTTTTCCTTCAACGTTTATTGCCCCTATATGTCAAAGGGTTGCACTACAATAACGTTGTGGGATAAAACGTTTCCTATACAATAAAAGGGTGGCATCCCATTTCATTATTGCATATATACATACCTTGTTTGTGTTTTAGGTGTTTGTTCTTCCGATTGAGAGAGATATCGGAAAGCTCATGCCTTTCCAAGTGGATGGCAAAGGTCTTTTATAGGCAAAATAGGGTGGTAGTTTTGGGTGGTTATGGGTAGTTATTGGTAGTTATTGGAGGTTATGGGTAGTTATGGTGGTTGGGTGGTTACCCCCCAATAACTACCCCCAACCGCTGGCCCAATAAAGGCCCAATAAAAGCCCAATAAAAACCAACCCAATTAAGGACAAGTTAGCATGACGGAGGTAGCATGACGGAGCTAGCATGGTGGAGCTAGGTGTTGTAGGAGGAAAATCGAGTATGCAAATAAAATATAAATAAACACAGCAAACCAGATTCCGTCCCTTGCAAATAATTACAAGACCTCCTCCTGATGTAGCAGCGGGAAGTCAGGATCGATCCACGAGGAAGCGTGTCAGCGGATCCTAGGCAGCGGAGAAATCTCACAGAAGTCGACAACAGTGGTACTCGACCTCGACTAAGGGTTAGTCGAAAGGGGTCGGGCACAGTCGAACAGAGTAGCAGTCACAGGCACTGGGCTGGTTGATATCGACAAGGCCTACTTGATATCGAGTAGAGTCTTGGTCGACTTCGCTTTGTCTCGTCGAGTACCTACACAGGAGAAGCTACGGCGACTTGGTCGAGGATCAGTTTACTCGATATCGAGTAGTGCAATTCGAGATCGAGTAGAAGGACAGAAAATAAAACGAATGAAAATAAAGAACAAATGCCTTGGGATTCGACTAAACTTAATGTAAAAAGCTTCCAAGATTGGGGTTTACAACAACGATAACCAAGCATGCATAAGGCAGAATCAAACAGATAATCATGTAAATCGCATCAAAGGACAAGCTTTCGCCTTTTCCAACAATTAGACAACTCTTTCAAGAAACCCTAATTGTCTCTACTAATTTTATGTTTACAATCCAAGTGGTTAACATGGATCTCCATTAGATGGGTAATAAACACATAAACAAGTATTAGATGCTCAAAACAAGATAAAAGTCGGATCTTTACCTCAATTATGCATGGCTATCGTCGGGCTCGCCCCAACCCTAGAAGTGGGTGGACTACTCGCGCTTCATCGCAAACTCAGACATCATTGATTGAAAGAAAACAACTTGTATTAACAATAAACCAAAGTTTACAACCGCTTGAAGCCAATTCCGCTCTCGCTTCACAACTCCAATCGACCGCTCACTCTCTCTCTCTCTCTCTCTCTCTCCTTCTCCTTACTTTCTCTCCGAAATTGAATGATTAAAACTTAGCCTCATGGGCTTTATTTATAGCTTTCTAATCCTTTTTATTCAAGGATAGAAGATATCTATCTATATCTAAAATTATATCTAAAAACTTAAAGGATAAATAAAAGCAACAAAGGAATTAAATCTAAAATAGGGAAATATATCTAAAGTCTTCCACGGATATATCTTTTTCTCTTCATGATGTATCTTGATAGATTGGATAGAATCGGCAATCTTCGGGCCCAAGCAATCCCACACCGAGTAGAATTGATCAAACCGTGTAACGCGGTTTCTGGAGTCTCCTCGATCTCAACAAAGGTCTACTCGATCTCGAGTAGGATTGTCGGTCGACTGATGTGGCTCGGCTGGCTGGTGCTCGACATGCTCGGGTGTGGTCTTCAGCTGCTTCGTCGATCTCGAGGACCCCTCATCGACATCGAGTAGGGAGGCTCGTCGACTAGGTTTGGCTTGGCTGGTCGGGCAAGTCTTCTCGAGGTGCTCGATCCTGGCTCCACGTCTTTGTCGACCTCGAGTAGCCGTACTCGATCTCGAGTAGGGTGTGGAGTCGGGTTCTTCGTCTTCAGTTTCTCGACATAGGCTCCTCGATGCTGGCTGGTGTCTAGGCATGTCTTGTCGAGATCGACTAAGGTTAGTCGATGTCGAGTAGCTTTGTGCTCCGGTTCTTGCTTCTCGATTTTCTCCCGAAATGTTTCCATATTCTGCAATATTAAACAGAAACTTATGTAGATCTCCATTTCTGACAAATAAGCATATACTACATAAATCCGACATATTCCCAACCCGAAATATGCAAAATGTAAAGAATATGGAACTAAAATATGCATAAAGACATGGCTACTTTGGAGACATCAAATCACCCCATACTTAGACTTGCTTGTCCTCAAGCAATAACCAAACAATAACCAAGACCTACAACACATCCTTCAAGTCTTCGCCTTTGTCAAAAGCAACATCTCAAGTAGTAGCAATGTAAGACAAGTGAATTTAATGTCATCACAAATATATGAGCGATCCATAGGCATAGGCAATATGAATCCAACCTCACAGGGGTAATGTGTTTACACTCGGCTCTCAATGTGTTTAGGCTATGAAGATCAACTCTCAACTCAATTCCATATACAATCTCATAAACATTGCAATTTAAATATGAATCCACTTCGCAACCAATTATGAAAATGCAACAAGAATTATCAGGAGGACTTCGCTCAATAGAAGTCTTCAAAGAAGATTCCATTCGGCGGGGTTGTAATGGGGCTTGGTAAGAAATAATAAGGTATGGAATTATTTGGCCATGTGGTGCTAAATAAAATTCGGGAATCAAGACTCCTAAATCTTCCAACACAACCAAACCATAACTTCCCAATCATATGCATCCACCAAACTCCCCAATGAAGTATGTAACCTTTCAAATTTTCTCAACCTCTCCAAAGTATGTATCTTGCAAATAATGAAAGAAATAAGGCAAAATTTGGCTCATGCACTTTATTCACAAACATATACTTTTTTTTTTTGAAACGAAAATAATTAAAATAATACTAGTGCATTTATAATGTGAGCCAAAAATCCTTTTACATAATATGCATAGCAAGATAAAAATTTAAAACCATCCCATATCTCAATAATTTCAACAATCCTTCCTTCTTGAAATGCAACATATGCTCATTCTTTCCACAAATCATTCTTTCAACCAACTCTAAGTCTTAATTCCCAAATGGGGGTCAGGCTCAATTTGGCTAAGGAAAATTTTGTGGAGTTTACAATAAAAGTCTGAGGCTAATGTTCTAGCTTCAAGCAAGGATAATGTAGGGTAGGTAAAGAGAGGATAAAATTGGCTTAAAAGGTGTCTCCATCATTTAATTCTCATCAACATAAACATATAAATGTATTGGCTTTGAATAACTATCACAACATTTAGAGATGCATAGGAAGAGTAAATACACTCAAGAAAGCAGAGGGATTTTTAATGTTCTCCCTATAAGGCCAAAATTCTCACTGAGATAATTTTTGTTGGATTTTAACCTTTAGCTTAGGATCATATGTGCTCAATTTCATCACAAGTTCACAATCCACATAAAAAAACCATTTTGAGGACTTAGGCTAAACCTTCCAAACATGCCATAGGGTTTATATGATTAAGTCAATCATTATTTATCATCATAGGACATCTAAGTTAGGGTATAAAAACTAAAACAATGCAAAAAATTTAAACATGCATATTTTTTTATTTTTTCGACATTTTCTATATTTTTTTTATTATTTTTATTTTTTTCTTATGCACAAATCAAAATTAGAGTATGACGAAATATAAAAAGGCATAAGATTTAAACATGAATGCATAACATAAAAATTTAAAATTTCACCATGTAAAACCAAAAGCAAGACTAATACATATGATAATGAGTCCTTCCCCCACCCCATACATAAAATTTACAGTGTCCCCACTGTATAAAATCAAATAAAAACAAGAGTAAAGGAAGGAACTCAAAGGATAACACATCGAGGAGGGCGAATCAGTGCAGGTCGAGTAGACATCTTTGTCGATCTCGAGTACATGTTACTCGATCTCGAGTAGCTTTTCTGCGTCCAGTGGTTTTCTGAAGTCGAGGAGCTTCTAGTGGCTTGTCGATGTAGAGTAAGTCTACTCGAGATCGAGTAACTTCTGGGCTTCTCCTCCTTGTCGTAATCGACTTGGCCCTCGTCGATTCTGACTGGTTTCAGGGACTTCTTTATTCCACTTTTCGCAATCCTTATATGCTTGCCGACCTAAAAGTGTTAGATTGCACAAGAAACAAGACTATCCACATGAAATATTCTAAAAGACATAAAACCAAAACCAAAAACAAAAACCAAAGAGTCCCAAAATTCATAAAGTTCTATATACATGCTCTAGATTTTAGAGTCGCTAGGCCGACTTCTCCGTTTGTGCTCAAGGACCATCAGTGTGGAGCCCGCTCATGCTTGGCCCTTCTCCTGGATCATCTAAGTCCTGATGGTAGTATGCAAGCTCAGCTGACAGGTGGTCGCTTGCATCATCTCCCTTCTCTTTCTTTTTCTTCCTTTCAGCCCTTAGTTTCCGCAGATTCTCTCGCCATGGGGCCTTACCTCCCCTTAAATTATTGAAAATTTTCTTTATGGACTGAGGGGGAGTAGGATTCATACCTGAACTTACCTTTTCGGACCCAAAACAGAAATCTTTGGGCTTGGGGCTAGTAGAGATCGAGTACAGCTGGTCGACCTCGAGTACAGGGACCCCATACTTAGGCTCTTGGCAAGTCAGTGGCTCAGCAGAGGTTGTCGACATCGACAAGTATTGGTCGAGATCGAGTAGAGGCCTTGTCGAGATCGAGTTGGTTTTGTCGATCTCGAGTACAGTGTTGGCTCCTTCCTCCGCTGTTTGCTTGGTCCCGTGGTTGCTGATGCTTTTCACCTCCAGCCAGGAAATTTCCTCTTTTGCAGGGCCAAAAGAGAAATCCAAAACCTCATCGCCTATGGTGAAGGTGAGCGATCTATTCTTGACACTTATTTTGGCATCTGCAGTAGCTAAGAACGGTCTACCAAGAATAATAGGACTAGTAGGATCTTCAGCACAGTCAATGATAAAGAAATCTGCTGGAACAAAGAATTTACCAACCTGGACAGGGACGTTCTCAACTATACCTGTAGGGATGACTACTGTATTATTGGCCATGTATAGTTTGGCATCCACAGGTTCTATGCATCCTATTTTGACCTTCCACCAGATTGATAGAGGCATGATGCTCACACTTGCTCCTAAATCGCACAGAGAATCATATTTATATTGTCCAAAACCCATAGTAACAGAAAACTTACCAGGGTCCGGTCTCTTTTCAGGGAAGTGGAGTACTTTGCATTCGCCTGCGATCTCTGAGATAGATCGCTTCTTGCTCAGGATTTCCTTTAGAAACTTGACATATCCAGGCATCTCTTGCAGGGCTTCTGTAAAAGGAATGGAAACATTCAGTTCTTGCAGCATGTTAACAAATCTGTTAAACCTGCCTGCAGTGGGATCCTTCTGAGCTTTTGAAGGAAAAGGCAGTGGCTTTTTCTGCGTCGGAGCCAGATCAGCTGTCGAAGGTGTCGTAGAGTCGTCGATGTCGGCTTGCTGCTCCTCGACCTCGACCAGGGGCTCGTCGATCCCGACTTGGGTTGTCGACCTCGAGTTGCTAGGCTTCACAGTGGAGTCCGAGCTCAGCTTCTAGTCTGTGTCGAGTAGGGTCTTGTCGAGATCGAGTACGGGCTCCTCGAGATCGAGTTGATCTTGCTCTGTCTCGAGTTGCTGCTCTACCTTGCCTTGCTGTTTCCCGACCTCTGGCTCGTGTAATTTATGCCCACTCCTGAGTTTGATAGCTGCGACGTGTCCGGTCTTCCCTTTAGGATTTGGTTCTGTTTGCCCAGGGAGCTGTCCGGACGGTCGTGGGATCTGTGCAGCGATTTGACCCATCTGTGTCTCTATTCCCCTTTTCCAGATGTCCAGTTCTCCAAATTTTGTAGTGATGTTCTAGAACTGGTTGTTGATGGTGCCCTGATTTCGACGCTTCTCCTCAAGGATCAGCTGCAGATCATCCTTCTTTTGATCCCTTTCTGGATGTCCTAGAGCTCTGTAGGGTGGGGGATTCCTAGGAGGACCTTGGTTCCACTGTGGTTGATAGAACCGTTGGTCTCCCATGTATCGATTTGGCCCCCCAGCGTAAGCTGCCTCTTCATATGTTTCTGCCATTCTGACTTGCTCTGTGTGTGGGCACTCAGTAGTAGTGTGGCTCTGCGATCCGCATTCGATGCAAGGCTGATTGACAGACAGATATTTGACTTGCTTGAGGAGCTTGCGATTCTGGTCTCTATAGAACTGCTCCCTGACATCTGGGTCAATCTCCTTTGCTGGCTTATAGAGTGGCATAGATGGCGCTGGCTTGGCATAGGAGCTCTCCTCATAGTTTGCAGTAGGCCCATATTTGTTGTCATAATTGGTGAGCTTGTCCAGAACACCCCAGGCGTCAATTGGCGGCATCGTTAGATACTCATAGCGAGTATACTGGTTGATCTTGTCCTTAGTGACTTGATCAAGAGAGTTGAAGAAGATCTCCTGAATGACGTAGGGTGGCTGTCCATGAGTAGGGCAAGATCGCAGCAGTTCTTTGTAGCGTTCCCATGCCTTTGCCAGCGGTTCCCCAGGCTTCTGTTTGAAGGCGGTGATTTTCTGGCGGAGAAGTGCCGTCTTGGCAGGTGGGAAGAATTTATTCAGAAACTCTTGCTCTACTTGGGCCCATGTGGTGAGTGATCTTGGTTTCAGCCCTTCCAGCCACTTCAGTGCAGGCCCAGCGAGAGACCAGCGAAAAGCTTTCATCTTGACATATTCCAAGGTTGTACCTTCAGCAAGAGTACGGCACATGTCAGAAAAATTGGTAATATGTTCAAGAGGACACTCATTAAATTTGCCATAAAAAGCATTATTTTTAAGCTCTATCAGAAATTGAGTGCGAATTTCAAAAGAGTTTTTAGGGATAAGAATCGCCGATTCAGGCACGACGAGAGTTGGATGCATATAATCCTCAGCAGTAGTTGGATATTGGGCAAGCTCAGCTTCTGCTTGCCTTGCGCGCTCTGCTTCTTGTTCCCTTGCTGCCCTTTCATTGGCGATAGTGGAATCCTTTGCGGCTAGCTCCCTTGTAAGCCTCGCAGTCAGCTGTTCTTGCGTCTCAGCGGCCGCCATGGCTCTTTGTAGTTTAGCTCTGATGTGTAAAAGGCGCTCTGGTTCGTCTAAGCCGTCAAACTCAGGTGGTTGACCAAAACGGCGCATACACCTGTAAAGTAACTCAAAGCAGACGTGAGATCTAACTACCTAAGGCACGAATGATAGCTTCCCCGGCAACGGCGCCAATTTGTTGTAGGAGGAAAATCGAGTATGCAAATAAAATATAAATAAACACAGCAAACCAGATTCCGTCCCTTGCAAATAATTACAAGACCTCCTCCTGATGTAGCAGCGGGAAGTCAGGATCGATCCACGAGGAAGCGTGTCAGCGGATCCTAGGCAGCGGAGAAATCTCACAGAAGTCGACAACAGTGGTACTCGACCTCGACTAAGGGTTAGTCGACAAGGGTCGGGCACAGTCGAATAGAGTAGCAGTCACAGGCACTGGGCTGGTCGATATCGACAAGGCCTACTCGATATCGAGTAGAGTCTTGGTCGACTTCGCTTTGTCTCGTCGAGTACCTACACAGGAGAAGCTACGGCGACTTGGTCGAGGACCAGTTTACTCGATATCGAGTAGTGCAATTCGAGATCGAGTAGAAGGACAGAAAATAAAATGAATAAAAATAAAGAACAAATGCCTTGGGATTCGACTAAACTTAATGTAAAAAGCTTCCAAGATTGGGGTTTGCAACAACGGTAACCAAGCATGCATAAGGCAGAATCAAACAGATAATCATGTAAATCGTATCAAAGGACAAGCTTTCGCCTTTTCCAACAATTAGACAACTCTTTCAAGAAACCCTAATTGTCTCTACTAATTTTATGTTTACAATCCAAGTGGTTAACATGGATCTCCATTAGATGGGTAATAAACACATAAACAAGTAGTAGATGCTCAAAACAAGATAAAAGTCGGATCTTTACCTCAATTATGCATGGCTATCGTCGGGCTCGCCCTAACCCTAGAAGTGGGTGGACTACTCGCGCTTCATCGCAAACTCAGACATCATTGATTGAAAGAAAACAACTTGTATTAACAATAAACCAAAGTTTACAACCGCTTGAAGCCAATTCCGCTCTCGCTTCACAACTCCAATCGGCCGCTCACTCTCTCTCTCTCTCTCTCTCTCTCTCTCTCTCTCTCTCTCTCTCTCTCTCTCTCTCTCTCTCCTTCTCCTTACTTCCTCTCCGAAATTGAATGATTAAAACTCAGCCCCATGGGCTTTATTTATAGCTTTCTAATCCTTGCTATTCAAGGATAGAAGATATCTATCTATATCTAAAATTATATCTAAAAATTTAAAGGATAAATAAAAGCAACAAAGGAATTAAATCTAAAATAGGGAAATATATCTAAAGTCTTCCATGGATAGATCTTCTTCTCTTCATGATGTATCTTAATAGATTGGATAGAATCGGCAATCTTCGGGCCCAAGCAATCCCACACCGAGTAGAATTGATCAAACCGTGTAACGCGGTTTCTGGAGTCTCCTCGATCTCGAAAAAGGTATACTCGATCTCGAGTGAGATTGTCGGTCGACTGGTGTGGCTCGGCTAGCTGGTGCTCGACATGCTCGGGTGTGGTCTTCAGCTGCTTCGTCGATCTCGAGGACCCCTCGTCGACATCGAGTAGGGAGGCTCGTCGAGTAGGTTTGGCTTGGCTAGTCGGGCAAGTCTTCTCGAGGTGCTCGGTCCTGGCTCCACGTCTTTGTCGACCTCGAGTAGCCGTACTCGATCTCGAGTAGGGTGTGGAGTCGGGTTCTTCGTCTTCAGTTTCTCGACATAGGCTCCTCGATGCTGGCTGGTGTCTAGGCATGTCTTGTCGAGATCGACTAAGGTTAGTCGATGTCGAGTAGCTTTGTGCTCCGGTTCTTGCTTCTCGATTTTCTCCCAAAATGTTTCCATATTCTGCAATATTAAACAGAAACTTATGTAGATCTCCATTTCTGACAAATAAGCATATACTACATAAATCCGACATATTCCTAACCCGAAATATGCAAAATGTAAAGAATATGGAACTAAAATATGCATAAAGACATTGCTACTTTGGAGACATCACTAGGTCACTCATAAAATATAAAATGTGCATGACATTTATACGAAGCTGGGTGTAGCTACCATGCAGCTAAAATGACTAAGCGAAAGCTTTAATGAAGCTAAAACCCTAATCAAGCTCAAAATTAGAGCTAGGTCATTTTTGGAGTTTCGAAGCTCGGGTAGCTCTCAAATTTTTCACCAAGGCTTTAGAGCTTAATATCTTCCTTTACAAATCATGAGACGGTGATTTAACTCACTATAAGTTAACAAAAATTGATCATAACCATATTAGATCGAATACCGAGCATATCCCTATTGCTTACTTTTATGGAAAGCATCCGAACAAGCTCAATACCGACTTTGTCAATGTTGATATCATCACATGAGTCTTTCCCCATGATTTCCTTTCCCCTTAAAATCTTAAAATTACTTAGGGCCGATCACATGGGTCGTGCCTCCCGCACACCCTAAGCCCGAGTGATGCTCTTAGTAATCCTCCGAGTGATGCTCTTAGTAATCCTCACACTTAACATTTATGATTTCAGACAAATGGATTGATGACTTTTCACAAATCACCAACATTCCTCCCCCATTTGAGCAATGTCATAAATCCTTGAACAATTTACAAACTCTTTGTATAGACATAAATATCCACTGGATTTGAATTTATATCTTGTAAAAATTACAATCATGTACTAAAGAATCGTGGTGTTCTAAGACTTGAACCACATCAACTTGTCTAAGCACACGTAATAAAAATTACAACATGAGTTACATAATGTATATACACTAAACTTGACGTTTTGAGGCTTTACGTCCCTTATCCTTCACATATGCTTCGAGACGAGTCATCCTTGAATTCTCTTGGAAGAAGCCTTGCATTTCCACATATGCTTAGTTGAATTTCTAATTTGCACCTACAAAATGCATTTTCCAAAATTCATTAAGAAACTATGTTTCAAATTTTCCTTTCATGTAGACTAGAGCAGATTACCTTGATGGGTTGTTGCTTGCTCTAAAACTCTACGTCCTTGGCCTACAACATTGAATTCTACCCTACACCTATCGGAAAAGGGGAATCGGTCGTCCAAGCCATAGGTTCATTTAGGATTTTAACCCCATCCCTCGAGATGCTTTGTACACCCATTCTTTTGCCAAACTCTTGGTTAAGTGATCGGCAAGATTGTTGTGTCTTCGCACAAAGACAACTGATATGACTCCATGTGTGATTAGTTCTCGGATGGAACTATGCCTCACACCTAGATGTCGTGACTTCCCGTTATATACTTGGCTATAGGCCTTTGCCAAAGTACTTTGGCTATCACAAAAGATAGCAATATGGGATATTGGTTTTGGCCACAAAGGTATCTCATGTATGAGATTCCTAAGCCATTCCGCTTCCTTGCCGGCCGCGGCAAGTGCAACAAACTCTGACTCCATCGTCGAGGTTGTTATGCACGATTGCTTCTGATATGCCAAAGAAATCGCACCACCACCTAATAGAAATACCCAACCACTCATTGAAGAGTGATCTTCCATATTGGTGATCCAACTTGCATCGGTGTATCCTTCCAAAGTGGAGGGAGAACCCACATATGCAATTCCATAGGTCATTGTCCCTTTCAAGTACCTAAGTACTCTTCTAAGGGCCTTCCAATGACTTGAGCTTGGTCAACTTGTATATCGACTTAACTTACCCGCGATAAATGCTATGTTGGGGCGAGTACTTGTCATGGCATACATTATACATCCTATTACTTGAGAATACTCAAGTTGTGAGATTGGTTCTCCTATGTTAGGGCGAAGTTTCTCACTTGGATCCATAGGTGTACTAACCGGGGTAGATTTATCACATTGGAAATGTTTTACCACTTTTTCGATGTAATGGGATTGTGTTAGGGTTAAACCCTTTCCTTCCCGCTTGATCTTAATTCCCAAGATTACATCAGCTTCTCCCAGATCCTTCATGGAGAACTTAGTAGACAAGAACTCCTTAGTTTTGTCCACTTCTATTTGGTTTGTACCGAATATAAGCATGTAATCTACATATAGACATATTATAACTCCTTGACCGGAATTATTAAACTTACTATATACACACTTATCTGCTTGATTGATTTTGAAGCCATCACCCATAATCACTTCATCAAACTTTTGATGCCATTGTTTTGGCGCTTGTTTAAGTCCATGTAGGGACTTGATCAATCGACACACTTTGTGTTCTTGACCTTTTACTATGAAGCCTTCGGGTTGATTCATGTAAACCTCTTCATCCAAATCTCCATTGAGAAAGGTCGTTTTTACATCCATTTGATGAATGAAAAGACCATGAATTCTTGCTAAGGCAAATAAAAGTCTTATAGTGGTGATTCTAGCCACGAGAGCATAGGTGTCGAAATAATCGACGCCTTCTCTTTGTTTAAAACCTTGGATTACCAATCGGGCTTTAAATTTGTCAATGGACCCATCGGCCTTCATCTTCCTTTTGAAGATCCATTTACAACCTAGAGGTTTGCACCCGGTTGGAAGGTCTGAAAACTCCTAAGTGTGGTTGCCAACAATAGAGTCCATCTCATCTTGGATTGCTTCTTTCCAAAATGCGACATCTTGAGAACTCATTGCCTCAGTGAAGGTCTTAGGATCCTCATCAATATGTAGATATGAGATGATTTGACCTTCTTTATTCCTAGAACCCTCCATCAAGAAGACTTGATATATTGGTCCAGGATACGTATGTCCTACTAAGAGTGCGGAGTGCAACCGTTGTTGCTTGGGTGTGTGGGACGTCAAAGTAGGAGCTTCGGCCTCATCGTCGCTCGCATGCGTCGAGTGCATGTTCTCACCATCACTAATGTCGCTAGTGTCTTCCCTAGGTACGCCCATGGCCATGCGCTTTAGTGCCCTTGGCCCTGTAGCTGAGGAATCTTTGTCGAGCGTTGGCTTTCGGTCAGCGACATCGATGAATGGTGCTTGCAGTAAGCCAGCGCGCATCATAGACCTGGTGACCCTAGGTCCATTTGCAGGTGTCGGCTCTGATGCAGGTTAAGATGGCCTTCTGTGGGTCAAACAACGATCCTGATCCAGGCGATGACTCGAGGACGAGTCGATTTCAAATGGAGGAGAATGATGTCATCCTCAAGCGAAAGAAGAAGGCTCCACCTTGGGAGTCATTAAAGAAACGGCGTTAATTATTTTATTATTTATATTTCTTATTTTATATATATATTCTATTTTTAGTAACTCCTATGTTAGTTGGAGTCTAATTATAGAATTGCTTATTTTTAGTATTTCTTAGTTAGGTCAAATAAGATGGTTAGGAGAGTCTATCCTTTAGGCTTTCTTAATTATCATATTTTATTATTTTCTATATTAGGATTTTAGATTAAGTTTTATCTTCTAGGTTTACTTTATCTTTAGGATTAAAATTCTATCTTTAAGAAACCAAAACTCTATCTTGCATGGTAGAATTGGTTCTCAGGTTTTCTATTTAAACGTTGTAGTTCTATTGAATTAAATCAGATTGAATAGAATTGAGGAACCCCTTTATAGATTAAAGGGTTCTCGATTATCAATCCAAACCCACATTCGGTTCGTATACTTTCTTTTCTCCGATCAAAATTAATTTCGTGTTAGCAAATCACTCTCGTTATTCTTTGAATTGATCATCCGCCGTTGCCGATTCGGAATCATAGGTCACCCGAGATCGAAATAGGCTACTGTGCACATCGAACGGCAATTGAAGGCCTAATTAATTAGGACTTGGTAAATTAGCCGATTGCAAAGCTATCCACCGTAGCTCAATTGCAAAGTCAACCCGAGCCACTTCAATTATTTGTGGAATTTGACTCGGTTTGGATTTATCCGTAATTATTTAATTAATGATATTTTAAATAAAATATAATATTATTGGGGGTTTAAGATATAACATTATTTGGACTTGGAGATTTAAAAAGAATTTGGAAAAGAATTTCTAATAAATAAATTAAAAAAGGAATTTTGGTAGTATTTTCAAGGGTCGGAATTCTTAACTGTTTAATTCGGATTTGAAATGGTTTTAAAGCTAACTTGGGAATTATACTTGTTCGGTGACTAACTAGCATGATGATATATATGATCGTTTGAATAACGGCATGATATGTGTGACTAATAGCATGACTTGTGGTGAATTATTCTAAGAGATTAAATGTTGGATAATTATGACGAGGTAGTAGGATTTTATATCACATGAATTATGTCTTATGATTTTGATGAACCATTGAGGTATATGTGGAAATTATGTATATGAAAATGCGGAATTGGTTGAATGAATTATGGAAAACGATGTGGTCTTGTGGAGCGGATGATGCGATGAAATGACTTCCATAATGTGTTACTTGTTCTATTGATTGAGGTGTGCTTGAGTGCTTAATAGTTGGATGTAGACTTATGTATATTCAATCATGTACTAGGTGATACTATGTGATTGTGACTACTGTGTGCTGGATTCTTTTGTTGCCGATCTGCTAGCCAGGTAAGTACCTCCGGGGCTTACTCAGTAACTAGTACCTCCTACCTGATGTGTCATATAGTATGTAGGTGTTTCATATGCATAAGAGCATGTCATGTAGTATCATGCTTAGGAATTGCACTTACGAATGAGCATTCTTATTCTACATGCGTTTGAATACAGAACGGCCGTTATCTGTGAGTCCTAGAATCCTTGATAGGGTCATAGGACAGTCCAGCTCCATCGGGTTCGTCCTGAGTCATTCGGGTCGTTGGAACACGTTTACTATTATCAGCATTATTATTTTCTTTTCGCAAGATCCACGATATGATGATGAGATACGATATGATGATGAGATACGATATGATGATGAGATTTGAGATGTTATCGGATCGAACTGGCCAGTCTCCACCCTACCTGGAAGGGGGGTGGTGGTAGAAGAGGGATATACCACTTGGTATTCTTTGTTAAGGCCTTACTTAATATTCTGCACATATGAATTAGGAACATGATAGTGTGGTTAATATTCCAGTACTGCATGAATGCATCCTTTATTCTAGGTATAGGCGTATTATATGTCCTCAGCGCGGTCAGAGGACCCGCGGGCGGACTCTTGGCCTGACTTGGCGGAGAGTGAGTGTTTGAAACCTGACTTCACCAGATTCATGCTTTTGGGATTTCTCCCTACTTATACTCCGTTTTGACCCGGCTCTGCCGCGGCACTGGTTGTATCATTTTCTGAACTTATGCCCTTTGCATGATAAATGATTTTCTGTGTTGTAGACTTAGGACAGGTACAGGGGTTTACCCTGGGGTCTCCAATGGACCTTCCGGATTTGGGTGCGAAATCCTACTTTAAACTACAAATCTTCGGTTTCAAACCTTCAACCTGTACTCAGGGCGCAAGATCCCAACGAGGGGTTTCATCCCTCGAAACGTAACTCGGGAATCATAATCCCGGGTCGTTACAAAGGTGGTATCAGAGCTGAGGTTTTGCAATCCGAGTACAATAGGTTGAAGAGGTTTTGAAAATCGCCCAATGTTTTCAAATGGTTTTGGAAAATATTTTATAAAGGGCAAAATGAATTTAATTGGACTTAAAACCTAAAATGAATAAAGGGAAACAATCTCGGGGGTAGAGACCAAAGCGATAGACATCCCTTATGGATGTAGAACTTGGGGAACGGTAGGCAAAATACTAGCTTTTATTTACAGATGGGCCTAGAAGACTCCAAGGAACACTGCAGAGGTTGGAGTGTTGAGTTAGGAGACCATGAGGTTTTGCCCCTCCGGTCAGCCGTCCCTCGAAGGATGGCATAGATCGTCTCTATGCTTACGTTTATATATACATATATGCAATTGGGCCCGAGGGCGATCCTCCTCGAAGATGATCATATTAATCTTGTTGATTGCTTTTGTGATGAGTGCTATTATGCTTAGGATAGCGAACTAATAAATATGCCCTAACTTGAATCATGTGTTGAATAACTATGCAAACGGGATAGTGGGAGAAAACCTTGTTCTTATATAATCGAAATTCCTGTCTTGTCGGAATAGCCTTGCAATAATTCAAACACCCTGATGGTTCTAACTCCGTCTTCTGCCCCCACCAAAACATCTAGGCATGTTAGAAAGGATCGAGAAGCATCCCATCCCCCTGTTTCGAGTCTTGTTTCGTATCACACCATCGATGCTTCTATCATGTCTCGTACCTATAATTTGGGGTCTTTCACGGGAAATTTGGGTCGATCAACTAAATACCTTCGGAAATTGTGTCGGATGTGAGGGTTACCTTAGTATGTTAGTGGGGGTGAGGATTTAGATTGTTTCGAGATAGAAGTGAGTTGTCTTAGGGAGTCATACCTTTCGATCCTCGTAATGGCCAACCATGTCTTCTTGCCACAAGAGTCTAAACGCGAGTTCTACCCACCCCTCTCGGAAACAGCGTGAATGTCCTTGTGTCCTACCCAGCGAGTCATACTAACGTTCCACGGGGAAATGGGGTGGTAAGTCGATGATTGTCCTTAGAGAATTCTATCAAGTTATAATGATGGTCTCCTTGTGATTTCATGAAATTGTATATTGGTATAACTCAACATAACTTACCTGATACCTTGCATGGTTGCACTTATGAGTAGATGTATGTGTTGTATGTATTGATTCCCCATGATTACCGTCTCCCTATGAACTAAGTCCATGATAGTGTGCTCAACTCTTGTTGTATGTTAAAACGTGAATTGGATGACTTAGCATGCCAGATGAACCTCATTGGACCTCATGACTGTGTACATGTTTAATAAGTAATGCTAGTATCATGTAGGATATATATACCTCCCAGTTATAAGCCCTCATATGATTGTGTGACGTCTTAGTTTTAGTATGTGAATATAGATGTATGTGATGAGATAGTTGTTATACCAACTCTGCATGAATTGACTATACCCTTAGCATGATTTTTAGGGTGCATCTTAGCATGCTTGCCTTAATCTCGGAATATTATGACTTACTTATGTGTGTATCTAAATTGAGTGATAAGTCGTGCATATGATATCTTGTGATGTTGCTAGGTCTTGCATAGCTTATGACATATATGTCCCATGTCAGTCTTTGCATACATGTTCTTAGTCTGTCAAGCATGATTGGTGAATGAAATGATAGGTTACTAGCTTGTTCTGTGCACACATAAAGATGATTATATGAACATGTTATGAATGCATAAATCGATATCCCTTGAGATAGGTGCATACTAGTGTGAAATAATGTGATGATATCTCTTGATTTTTATGTGCTTGTGTGCCACAATTATAAGGGCATTGTTATAACTCTCGGGTTAGGATCTTCTCCTTGGTCTCGTCGTCCCTAGTCCTGGTCCATGTCTGAACTCTTAAGGAAGCTGTGTCTTTCGCCCTTGTCTCTCCCCTATCTCCGTAACTTATAACCCTTGCAATCCTTCGATGAGCGCCGAGATGCAAGAAAGGACCGACGACCAAGTGGCACCATAGCAGCGCAACGGAAGTGTGATGAGTCCATGACCCATAGACCACAGGACTGACGTCGCCAAAAGTATACAAAGGACGAACACATTTGAAAGATGGTAGCCGCGTACGTGATTCACTTAGATGACTCAAGGAAGGACGTTCTTATTTCAAATCGTGGATTCTTCTATACTAAGCGGAATTGGTGTTTTGTGATAGGCCTAGAACTGACATAATTGAATGTGTGATGACGGATGTGCTGAATTGGTAGCAATAATTGCCTGACTAACTTGTTTCTATGACGATGTGCCTTGGTGCTTGGTATACTGACTTGCGGGTGAGTAGGTTATGGGTTATATGTATGGGAGTGCCTTATTCTTGAGCTTGAGTCGTGAGATCCTTCAGTGAGACGGGTTGAAAAGTGGCAGGTGGATTAAGGTATTCGGATTGGGTCATTGGTCGTGTGAGATGGGGTGCAGGAAGGATGCGTTAGCTTAGGTAGAGCCGAGTGAGTTGGGATGTGTCAAGGATAGTGATCTGTGAGTATAGATGAGCTTCCAGGTAGGTCTTAGGTGAGCAGTGGGGCTAGTCTGGCGAGATTTTGAGGGGGGTATCCTAGTGAGAAGTGGTAGCCTAGGTAGGTAGTGTGTGCGGGTAGTATAAGAGAGTGGTTGACTGAGGTCTGGACTAGTTTCATTAGGGTGATCTTGAGATTGGGTGTGGGTAGAGGTAGTTAGGATAGTTATAGAGGTGGATGGGCGAGCTAGAAGTTGATCGAGGGATTCTTGAGAGGAGGGTTGTGAGGCGGATTGGTGTGCTCAGGAAGGTGTCGAGATATTCTATGAGCGGATCGTGGGCGGTGTCGAGGATGATCGATGAAGGAACGTCTAAGGAATCGTAGAACTTGGGACTAGGTTGTGTGTGTTGTGAGTGGGAGCGATTTCGGTAAAGGATGAGGTTGAGGAACTGCCAAGGAAGAGTAGTATGAGGTTGCTTGGGAAATTATCGATTGGGGATATTAGGTTTTTCATATTAGGGTTGTTCGTGTGATGAGTATTTGGGGTTGTTTAGATAGGATTGGTAATGCTTGGGGAATTTATGAGTGGAGGTTATTGTGGCTATTGAGGTATTTGACGATGTGAGATGAGTCTTCGAGGAAAGGCTGGTAGCTAGGCAAGGATGTAGTTGAGATTCCTAGTAGGACTGTGGGCTTAAGGTTGAGATAGGGAGATTATGAGTATGGATTTGGGAACTAGGCAAAGCAGAAGGTATTGAGGACGCTAGAGGATACGACATTTTAGAAAGTTGGTGAAGTTGTGGTACTTGGTAAATTCGGACGAGGATGTCATAGGAGTTCAGTGAGAATTCTATCGGTTGGAAAATCGTGGGAGAATTGGTCAAGTTGCGATGTTATGGGTAATTCGAGCTAGGGTGACATAAGGTTTCGTTGGGGATAATGGTCGTGGTTAAGGAGTGGTAACTTGAAGTAAATTCGGATAATGATGGGAAGAGGATCTAGGGTAGGTCAGCTTGATGAGTCATGAGTGGTTCAGGTTTCGTGAGTTCTGGAATGGGATGAGTAGGTAAAATCAGTGGTCGGTCTTTGAGGATAGGCGTTGGTGATGAGGGTCTTGGTAATTCGTGGTTGGGAGTAGCATGAGATGGATTTCTTCATTAGAGTTGGTCGAGAGTGACAGGTGTGAGATGATTAGTATGAGTTGGATTCTTAGAGGTGGATGGTTAGTGAGGGTGGTCGATGGTGCGTGGAATATGATCAGGTTAGCAAGGTGATTCGAGATATCTCTTTGTGGGATGGTGTTCGGGTGGAGCCTTGGTAGTAGATCGAGTTGTTCAGCTTGTCAGAATGAGGGAATTTTGTGATTTGGGAACTCTGAGAGATGGTTTTAAATGGTCGAATGGAAGGTAGGACTTTAGATCGGGATGTCAAAGTGGATTGAGTTGGTAGAGCTCGGTGAATTTGATCTTAATTAATGCATGAGCTGGTGAGTAGTGGTCGTGTCTCGTCATGATTGTTAGTGTAGGCAAATTCTCCTGAGGTAGTGATCTAGTGTATACTTTACTTGGGGCCGAATGTTGTGCGAATTCTATGCTATATTTAGACGATGGTGATTCTCTGATGTGTTGCCGTTGACCATAGGGAACTGTTAGTACTAACATAGTTATCCCTAAACTCGATGGAATGCTACTGTGCGGAAGCAGTTGTTTGCCTCTAATGCGATGACGCTTGTTAGTTAGAATGAGTATGATGTACTTATTCGATTGATATAACGTGCTTATCTGATTGATATGGTGTGTAACTTCTGTGAGATGATATGATGAATTCTACTATATATGATACGATGCTAGATATGCTATGGTATGTGGCTATTCTTGAGGTGATTATGTTATGTTATTAGACGTGAGGTGCTATTTTTATTCGATATATATACATGATGCTTGATGATGGAAATGATAGAAATTGAACTTTTGAACCTTGATTCCGACTTGGAACCTAGGAAGGGAATATGGGATTATCCTTTAGAGGTGGATGGTATGATGAATGGAGAGGTTAGGAATGCTTTTGACTAATGCCGAACTTGAAGTTTTGAATGGTGTTTTAAAGAGGACGGTGTGATGTTTTGAGTTATGATATGACCGAGGAGTCGGAGTAAGGATGTGGTAGGGGCCCATATTACATTCTTTCTACGGTCTATTGGGGATATTATGATCACATGAACGGTACTGTGAGGATCTCATAGGGGCACTTATGAGATACTTACGGGATCAATGACATGATCCTTGGACTCACCAATTTCAAACTTCATCCCCTATTTTGAGATGATTTTAGTCTCGGGGACGAGACTTGTTTTTAGAGGTGGATGATGTAAAGGCTCGGATTTTCAATTCCTAATTTTTCGGAAAAAGATGATTAAAAATGAATTTAATCGGATTTAAAACTCATTTAGAGGATTCCGACCGGAATATAAACAAATTGATGAATGGTTTCCGTCCTTTCACCTCAAAAACAAAATAATTATCAGATGGAGATATCCTTTTCAATTTTTTAAAAAAATCCAATTGATCGAGAAAACGGGATTCGGGAACTAATTTCGGGATTCAAAATTCGCGTATTTGGGATTTATGTTCGGGTATTGGTTTTAACCAATCCCACACGTTACCCCCACTCACTCCCGTCACCTCACCCATCCCCTGCCCTACCGTCACCCTCACCAGTTCAATTTATAAGTCTGACATTCACCTGCTCACCATCACGCTCCATCCCTCTATCCCGCCATTCACATTCGTCACCGTCTCCATCTTCATCACATCTCCAACACCGCACCATCCAACACCGTCACCTCCATTCAACATCTTCCATCACCGCCGCGGCTCCTTCGACACCTCCTCGAAGCCACCAGCGGCAACAACAGACACCACCGGAGCCACTACGGAGCCACCGCAGCCCATTCCTTTCTAATCTTCGATCAATCGCGAAGCTAACTTCCGGTGAGCGTCCCTCCTTCATTTTTAATTGAAATTGCTTGCGGTCTTCACCATCACACTCATCCACATCCGGTGTAGGTTCGACAAGTCATCGCTAGTCACCGACGAAGCCCAGAACTCTGATCGAGAGCTCCGAAGTCGCAAACACGTCGGTGAGCTTCCAAGCATCCTTTCATTTCTCGTTTGATTTCGTTCTTTCCTTCGATGCTTAGAGTAGTCGGGGGGTGAGCGAGAGCTGAGTGTGGGTAGTCGAGCGAGCTCGAGAGCTCCGGTAGCTCGAGGGCGAGGCTGAGCAAGCGCGAGCAGAGCAAGGACGAGCAGAGCGAGGACGAGGCGAGGCGTGGACGCAAGCGAGCCGGTGAACTGGGGCGATTAGTTCGGGCGGGCACGACACGAGCTGGGCGAGGCATGGACGCTGGTGGGCGGCGAGGCGTGGACGCTGGCGGTCGGCGAGGCGAGCAGGCGGGAGCTGTCGGGCGAAGCATGGCGCAGGCGGGATTCCACTTTTGATTTGGGAAGAAGATGAAGAAGCTGATGTGGCCATGTGGGCCCCTCTTCATTTTACAAAATGTGTTTTAATAACTTAACCGGTTGGGAGTTATACTAATTAGCGGGTTTGGTTCGGTTCGGTTCGGTTGAATTTAAATGGGTTTGGTTCGGTTTGGATTTATCCGTAATTATTTAATTAATGATATTTTAAATAAAATATAATATTATTGGGGGTTTAAGATATAACATTATTTGGACTTGGAGATTTAAAAAGAATTTGGAAAAGAATTTCTAATAAATAAATTAAAAAAGGAATTTTGGGAGTATTTTCAAGGGTCGGAATTCTTAACTGTTTAATTCGGATTTGAAATGGTTTTAAAGCTAACTTGGGAATTATACTTGTTCGGTGACTAACTAGCATGATGATATATATGATCGTTTGAATAACGGCATGACATGTGTGACTAATAGCATGACTTTTGGTGAATTATTCTAAGAGATTAAATGTTGGATAATTATGACGAGGTAGTAGGATTTTATATCACATGAATTATGTCTTATGATTTTGATGAACCATTGAGGTATATGTGGAAATTATGTATATGAAAATGCGGAATTGGTTGAATGAATTATGGAAAACGATGTGGTCTTGTGGAGCGGATGATGCGATGAAATGACTTCCATAATGTGTTACTTGTTCTATTGATTGAGGTGTGCTTGAGTGCTTAATAGTTGGATGTAGACTTAAGTATATTCAATCATGTACTAGGTGATACTATGTGATTGTGACTACTGTGTGCTGGATTCTTTTGTTGCCGATCTACTAGCCAGGTAAGTACCTCTGGGCTTACTCAGTAACCAGTACCTCCTGCCTGATGTGTCATATAGTATGTAGGTGTTTCATATGCATAAGAGCATGTCATGTAGTATCATGCTTAGAAATTGCACTTACGAATGAGCATTCTTATTCTGCATGCGTTTGAATACAGAACGGTCGTTATCTGTGAGTCCTAGAATCCTTGATAGGGTCATAGGACAGCCCAGCTCCATCGGGTTCGTCCTGAGTCATTCGGGTAGTTGGAACACCTTTACTATTATCAACATTATTATTTTCTTTTCGCAAGATCCACGATATGATGATGAGATACGATATGATGATGAGATTTGAGATGTTATCGGATCGAACTGGCCAGTCTCCACCCTACCTGGAAGTGGGGTGGTGGTAGAAGAGGGATATACCACTTGGTATTCTTTGTTAAGACCTTACTTAATATTCTGCACATATGAATTAGGAACATGATAGTGTGGTTAATATTCCAGTACTGCATGAAGGCATACTTTATTCTAGGTATAGGCGTATTATATGTCCTCAGCGCGGTCAGAGGACCCGCGGACGGACTCTTGGCCTGACTTGGTGGTATAGTTTCAGATACCCGATACACTGCTTGATTTTGTGCTATTATGACGGGGTCTATTCATATGGCAGAGAGTGAGTGTTTGAAACCTGACTTCACCAGATTCATGCTTTTGGGATTTCTCCCTACTTATACTCCGTTTTGACCCGGCTCTGCCGCGGCACTGGTTGTATCATTTTCTGAACTTATGCCCTTTGCATGATAAATGATTTTCTGCGTTGTAGACTTAGGACAGGTACAGGGGTTTACCCTGGGGTCTCCAATGGACCTTCCG
Organism: Persicaria maculosa; assembly: GCA_963922045.1. Lineage (NCBI taxonomy): Eukaryota > Viridiplantae > Streptophyta > Magnoliopsida > Caryophyllales > Polygonaceae > Persicaria > Persicaria maculosa. Next base: position 80,388,433 of record OY998252.1, on the reverse strand, counting down.
GATTTGTGTGCGAAATCCTACTTTAAATTACAAATCTTCGGTTTCAAACCTTCAACCTGTACTCGGGGCGCAAGATCCCAACGAGGGGTTTCATCCCTCGAAACGTAACTCGGGAATCATAATCCCGGACCGTTACATTAACGCCGTTTCTTTAATGACTCCCAAGGTGGAGCCTTCTTCTTCCGCTTGAGGATGACATCATTCTCCTTCATTTGAAATCGACTCGTCCTCGAGTCGTCGCCTGGATCAAGATCGTTGTTTGACCCACAGAAGGCCATCTTAACCTGCATCATTCTCCCCCTCTTATCTTCGATTCGTCCTCGAATTGAGTTGGAGATGATCGGCGAGGAAGGAGAAGCAATCTTCACTGAAGATGATGGAGGAATGGGTGGAATAGGTGCCAGGAGAATTCGAGGTATAGGAACCCCAAAAACAACACCTTCATGCGCGATCGTTGAACGGACTTGATCGTCAATAAGAATAGGATCAATGACCACACAAATCTCAGCAACTGGAACTTCATGAACATGCCCACGAGGTACAATCGCTAACTCTTGAGACACGTCATCAAGTACCTCATCCTCGTCAACGGAATCAATATGCTCGTCCTGTAGAACACTGTCGCAGTCTGCTTGCAACACAAATTCGGAGGCCACCGTTGGAAAGCTCGTTGAGTCAGCTTCGCAACAAAACTGATTTGACTCAATTCCAATGTCGGAGTCAACGGGAATCTGCGAAACAAGTTCAGTGCGCTGTGCTGAATTCGTGGCAACGATTTCAACAAAAGGCTCCTTCACGCCCTTCTTGAACATGGCCATCAATTCCTCCACGGCCTCTTTGCATATAGCCGTTGTTTCGGCATCTAGGTTGGCTTGACGTCGTGCCTCTTCCTCTTGTCGGCGTGCCTCCTCAGCCTCTCTTTGTTGGAGAAGCCGAATCTGATAGCGTTGTCGACACCTCTTATCTTCGATCTCGAATTGACGTTGTTCTTCCTCTTGACGTTGAAGCCAAAGTTGGCGTCTTTTGACTTCGCGTTGACGCTCTAGGGTTTGTTGTTGTAGCCAAGCTCTCCGACGTAACTCTTGTTGGCGTCGTTGTTGTTTAGCACGTTCCAAAGCAAAAAATCCATCCAATGGATCGGGATCATCATCCAAATCTCCCCAAATTTCCCAAGCCATCAAATCAAATTGTGAATAACATCAAGAAAAGACAAGAACTTGCGAAACCTACGGCTCTGATACCAATTGATGTATAGCAATTGGCTAGGCCGGCCAATTGCTAAACTAAATGTGTCGATCTTGCTTATGCTCTTGTATCTCCGTGGATTGATGCCGAATTTGTAACAAGTCAAATTCCACAAATAATTGAAGTGGCTCGGGTTGACTTTGCAATTGAGCTACGGTGGATAGCTTTGCAATCGGCTAATTTACCAAGTCCTAATTAATTAGGCCTTCAATTGCCGTTCGATGTGCACAGTAGCCTATTTCGATCTCGGGTGACCTTTGATTCCGAATCGGCAATGGCGGATGATCAATTCAAAGAATAACGAGAGTGATTTGCTAACACGAAATTAATTTTGATCGGAGAAAAGAAAGTATACGAACCGAATGTGGGTTTGGATTGATAATCGAGAACCCTTTAATCTATAAAGGGGTTCCTCAATTCTATTCAATATGATTTAATTCAATAGAACTACAACGTTTAAATAGAAAACCTAAGAACCAATTCTACCATGCAAGATAGAGTTTTGGTTTCTTAAAGATAGAATTTTAATCCTAAAGATAAAGTAAACCTAGAAGATAAAACTTAATCTAAAATCCTAATATAGAAAATAATAAAATATGATAATTAAGAAAGCCTAAAGGATAGACTCTCCTAACCATCTTATTTGACCTAACTAAGAAATACTAAAAATAAGCAATTCTATAATTAGACTTCAACTAACATAGGAGTTACTAAAAATAGAATATATATAAAAAAATAAGAAATATAAATAATAAAATAATTAACGTCGTTTCTTTAATGACTCCCAAGGTGGAGCCTTCTTCTTCCGCTTGAGGATGACATCATTCTCCTCCATTTGAAATCGACTCGTCCTCGAGTCGTCGCCTGGATCAAGATCGTTGTTTGACCCACAGAAGGCCATCTTATCCTGCATCAGGCTCCACGGTTTCCATTGGATCCGATGATGGGTCGACATCCTCTTGGTCTATCTCCCTAGGCATAGGCCTCGATGTGAACCTAGTCTCATCGAATATGGCATCACGTGATTCTAACACGGTATTAACCGAGATAGCGTGATTTGGTTCGATGACGAAGAACCTATAGACCTTAGAGTTATGTGCATATCCAATGAATATGCACTCAATACCTCTATCTCCTAAGGTTTTACACTTAGGGTCCGTTAGTCTAACAACCGCACGACAACCCCATATACGAAGATAATGGAGATTTGGTTTTCTTTTAAACCAAAACTCGTATGGTGATCGACGATTTCTCTTGCTCGGCACCCTATTTAAGATATAGTTGGCTGTTAGCATCACCTTACCCCAAAACGAGTTCTTTAACCCGGGGTATGACAACATGGAATTAACCATGTCCTTAAGAACACCATTATTTCCCTCCGCCACCCCATTTTGTTGTGGGGTATATGGAGCTATCGTCTCATGAATTATGCCACATGACTCGAAATACTCCACATCCATGTATTCACCACCACGATCGGTTCGTAGCCTTTTAATTTTATTTCCCGTTTGCAATTCAACTTCGGTCTTGTATGGTTTAAACCTATCTAGTGCCTCACTCTTCGAGTGAACTAAATAGACATAGCAAAACCTTGTTATATCATCGATGAACGTTATGTAGTAACGTTTTTTACCTAATGATGGTGTTGCATGTAGGTCCCCTAGGTCCGAATGGACTAGGCCTAGGACCCCTTCCTCTCTTTTAATTGCCTTAAAAGGAAGCCTTGTTATTTTTGTTAACAAGCAAGTTTTACACTTTTCATTTTTTGGTTCAAAGGCGGGAATTATATTTTCCTTATCCATATCTAACATACGCTTCATATGTACATGTTCCAACCTTGCATGCCAAAGATCATATCAAGAATCATTAGACACGAGCATGTAATCAAATAATACTTTATTATTATTGATAACATTGAGTAGGAACATATTGTTTTTATAATGGACGAAGCCTACAAATACTCCTGCCCTACTTATTACTAATCGATTGGCTTCGAAAACCAATTGATAACCTAACTTGTTAAGCACACCACCGCTTACAATATTTTTGCTGATGGCGGGTGCATACAATATATTATGTAATACAAGTTCATTCCCACTAGTAAAGTTGAGATGTACGTCCCATTTACCTAGGACCGGGGTTGTTGACTCGTTTCCCATGTAAAGCACTAAACCGTCCTCTACATCCTTCATGTCCTTGAACCATTTCCTTTCCATGCATACGTGGGTGGTGGCACCCGAGTCAAGCCACCAAAGGAGTTTTTCATCCTCATAACAAGACATTGATGAATCTTAGATACAAAGAATAATGACTCATTTGTAACTAAAGACACCGAAGTGCCCTTACCTTGCCCGGGGCCTGTGCCCGAGCCCGAAGCAGGTGTCATGACACCTTTGTCCTTTGACCCCTTGGACCTGCAATCCCTCTTCATGTGGCCTGCCTTTCCACACTTCCAACAAGTTCCCTTGGCCTTAGCCTTCTTGTTAGATCCTTGCTTACTGTCGTTTCCTGATTTGGGTCGCTTAGAGCCTTTAGCGCCCATGGTCCGTTTGCCGTTGCCCGCCTCCATTGTGTTTATCGGGTGGGCTGATTTGTCTTCACCTTTCTTTCTCTTGTCATTCGCCTTGAATTCCTCCTCTTTACGTAGGTGGGAACCCAATTGGACAAGGTCCATGTCCTCCTTCGAATGCTTCAAGAGATGTTTCGCCTCCTTCCACGAGTGAGGTAACTTATCGATTATGGATGAGACGGCGAAGTTCTCATCTAAGGTCATCCCATGTTGGGTTAGTTGACCCAATACTCGGTGCAATTCATGGTATTGCTCCATTATCGGTCTATTTTCAACCATCTTGTAGTTGTTGAAGTTAGACACAAGAAACTTATTTGAAGAGGCATCTTCCGCCAAGTACTTGGCTTTGAGTGCTTCCCACAAAATCCGTGATGTCTCATGTTTTTTATGCACGTTGAATAGGGAGTCGGCCAGGCCATTGAGGTTGTGCCCACGACAAATGTAGTCGTCGTTCTCCCACTTCCCAACACGCCTATGTTGAAGCATTATGGCCTCCCTTTCGGCGATTTGAGCCTCGGTCTCTGCGTCGACTTTTTTCGGAATCGGAGGTGGCTCTTCGGGACATGCTATTGAGAGCACGTACGCCACCTTAAATGAAGTAAGCATGAAATGCATCTTCTTTTGCCATCAATGAAAGTCTTGCCCTTCAAACTTCTCGAGTTTCGCGAATTTGGATGATATCTCTGCCATCGGGAACTCCTTCCTTCTTGCCATTCCAACCTTGTTCCAAAACAACAAACCAAACAATAAATAAACGTTGAAGATTGTTAGGATTATAGGTAATGTTATTTTAATGGGTTGAAGGTAAATTCGGTTCTTGTAGATCCTTGCGGATAATCAAGACAATATGAGTAGACCCATAAATGGTAATCTCATGGGTAGACCTCGAAAGGTAATCCTGAGGGAGTAGGCCAAAAAGGCAATCTCCACCGAATTATTTTAGGCGACAAAACTAAGTGTTTAAGCCCTTTAGAAAAGATATAAAAAATGGCTTGGATAATGGCAAACGAGTCACTCAAATAAATCGAGTTTTCCTTCAAGGTTTATTGCCCCTATATGCCAAAGGGTTGCACTACAATAACGTTGTGGGATAAAACGTTTCCTATACAATAAAAGGGTGGCATCCCATTTCATTATTGCATATATACATACCTTGTTTGTGTTTTAGGTGTTTGTTCTTCCGATTGAGAGAGATATCGGAAAGCTCATGCCTTTCCAAGTGGATGGCAAAGGCCTTTTATAGGCAAAATGGGGTGGTAGTTTTTGGGTGGTTATGGGTAGTTATTGGTAGTTATTGGTAGTTATTGGAGGTTATGGGTAGTTATGGTGGTTGGGTGGTTACCCCCCAATAACTACCCCCAACCGCTGGCCCAATAAAGGCCCAATAAAAGTCCAATAAGAACCAGCCCAATTAAGGACAAGCTAGCATGACGGAGCTAGCATGGTGGAGCTAGGTCACTCATAAAATATAAAATGTGCATGATATTTATACGAAGCTGAGTGTAGCTACCATGCAGCTAAAATGACTAAGCTAAAGCTTCAATGAAGCTAAAACCCTAAGCAAGCTCAAAATTAGAGCTATGTCATTTTTGGAGTTCCGAAGCTCGGGTAGCTCTCAAATTTTGCACCAAGGCTTTAGAGCTTACTATCTTCCTTTACAAATCATGAGACGATGATTTAACTCACTATAACTGAACAAAAATTCATCATAACCATATTAGATCGAATACCGAGCATATCCCTATTGCTTATTTTATGGAAAGCATCCGAACAAGCTCAAGACCGACTTTGTCAATGTTGATATCATCGCATGGGTCTTTCCTCATGATTTCCTCTCCCCTTAAAATCTCAGAATTACTTAGGGCCGATTACATGGGCCGTGCCTCCCGCACACCTTAAGCCACTTTTAGTTGTTTTCAAAGCTTTCTAAGGTGGCCCCATGATCTTAGGTGACAAAGGATAATTTAACAAACACATTTGCAATCTATACCACCCAAGCGTACAATTTTTAGATATTTTGTGGAAAACCATTATTGAGTAGTGATAAATTGCAAAATTTTCTAAATTATTGGTAATTTTAGGAGAAACCAAAAACACATAATTAAATGAAAGTATCTATCCTTCCATGTTCTACAACATTTACAAAAACCTTCAACTAAATTACATGTAGCTTGGTAAGCAATCCTTTCTTTTCTTCTTTATGCTCCCTAGCCTAGTTTTCACCTAAAGTATGTTAAAGAAACAAAATATAAGAAAGGATCTAGAATTTATTAGCCTTTCAAATATAGAAATGGTCATGAAGATAGGAAGGAAACATGTGCTCGCAACTTCCTGATTATAGCTTTTTGAGCTGCTTGCTTTTTGGAAAGCTCTTCACCTACGGTAAAAGAGATTGTACAAGGATAACTTAACATGTCAAGCAGATGACAAGCATTGCTCATAAAAAGTCAAAGAAAAAACCACTAGATAGAACTAAGAATGAAAATAATCTCTAAATTAATACTCTGGCCAGTCAATAAGGCAGATAGCTACCACATACAATATCATCCACGTAATAAATGGATTCCATTTCCCAACAAGAAAGCAGCTAATCCAATATCTAAATTACCTCAGATAAATCATACTCTAGTCCTATTGAACTTCAAGAGGATTAATAAAAGCCAAATCTCAAACTAATAACTAGTGAGACTATACATACAAACAAATTGTTTCACCATTGAGCATACAAGCAATACCAATTAAAATCCTCATTAAGTATTTGAAGAACACTCCAGATAATGCCCAACTACCTAGTTGCCCATGGAAAGACGAAGATAAAAAACGAAGATAAAATAGCAAAAGGCAGGAATATAAACCTCGCGATAATGCCCAACTACAAAGCCAGGAATATAAAGATGATAACTATTGGGGTGCAAGACTCACAAACCTCGCGAAGTGCAGACGCATCATTAGTCTCATCCCCCATAACAGCCACGACTTCTTCTTCATTGCATAAAGCTTATACAAGCAAAAGCTTGTCACTAGGAGAGGACCTTCCCATCACCTATATCCAATAAAGTAAAGGGTTAATCAAGAATGATAAACAGGAAAATGAAAGTAAAAAAGACTATGGTAAGCCGTTCATTAGAGATCTAACTAATTGACTTGCTTATCCCTGTTCTCAAAAATTAAACAGAAGCAAAAGGTCTATCTAACACATTTACAACCATACCATTATTCTCTTGGCAATTTTATCACAAGCATCTAGAGGAGTTTATCACATGCATCTAAAGGTAATTAGACATTCATTAAGATGAATTGAACAGCAGCAACCAATTCAATAAAAAAATCTAAAAAATTCTTGGATTTACAGCATCAGAATCTGCTCTTGGACAGCAAAGGAAATCTCAAACTTAATATATGAGGTTTATATGGCTCACACCAGATGCAATCGACTCTGCAAAATCTGTCTTCTGACTTGCATCATTGCCATGTTCCTCAACACTGAGAAATCACCAGATGCTAGTTTAAAGCTACATATTCAATAGACTCAAACTACAGAGCAATATACTCAAGCTACAGATTCATCAGATGCTACTGCAAAGTTCGAGCCCTAACTACATAGAGAAGATGAAATCGACGAATAATTGATCGAAGAGGGCCAAAAGAGAATCAACGAACGAACCTGAGACTCTGAGAGCCCAAATTGATTGAAGAAGGCGAACGGATGGGGTCGGGAAATGCTGCAAATGGAGAGGGTAGACAAAATTGATGAAGGCAAGTGAAGATTGAACCGATTAGAGAGTTTCCAGAACAAAATTGAGATGAATCCCTAACCTGATAAGGGTAAACAGAGAACGAGATGAAAGTCCGACGAATCACCCCAAGAGATGAATGGTGGCATGCTCTATCGAGAATAGGATTTGTGAATGGCGGCCAATGTCGAGAAGAAGAAGTCGACTCTGATGCAAGCAGACCCTCGCGATAGAGTGGCTCATCTGCCACTCTCCTCGGTATGTATCGTAGTAGAACAGAGAGAGGATCGATGGATCTTTGAAAGCAGAGAAAGAAGCGAAGCCTAGCCCCACTTCTCACCATCGATCCATCGCATTGAAGTCGATAGGGAGATTGAGAAAGATGAATGAGGAAGACGGACGGTGGTCTCTTCCTTTACACCCGACAAACAAAACAGGACCGGCGACCCAACACAAGGCCAACCCGCGCTTCAGTAATCTGTGTGGTATGAATAAAGAAATTTTACACCTTAAGCAAATTTTACACCCTAAGACAATTTTACATTTAAATATTTGCCTATATATATACACACACACTGTTAGCATGCTTGCGTGATTTAACTCTCTGTCCTGCATTAGAATTTAGAAGTATGATATTAGGAATAGCGTATATGTGTGCTTATATGTGGGGACCAGCCAAGTGCGGGTCTCAATCTGATCCTATGCCCTTTAATGTTTTTAAGTATGTGATATATATGTATAATGATGCGAATATGACTCTATGATCGCGAGACTTTTTGCATGGCGGAAAGAAAGAGTTGGGACTCTGACTTCACCAAACAATTAATGTTTTGGATTTGAATACTTGGCTTTCGTTTTGATCCGACCAGATCCGCAATGGCATACCTATGTATTTCGTTTAGACTTGTGCATGGGTTTGAATGCTAAAATAGTTTTCACGACATAGATCAGGGCATGTACAGGGGTGTTACCTAGGGTCTCTAACGGACCTTGCGATATTTGGTTTCGAAATCTAACTTTCCGCTACTAATATTCGTTTTCAAAACTTCAACCTGTATTCGGTGATCCGAACGAAGAATGACATCCTTCAAAATGTGTCTCGGGATTTCTAATTGTTAGAATTATTTGATATAATTCGGACATAATTAAATATACGCCCAAAAGATAAATAACCTAATTTCTGTAATTGGGGAGTTAATTCTTGTACCACTACTAGAATTCTGCTATTTAACATCGGGTCATTAACATCGGTCAGAAAAACATGCCATGTTAAACAGTTTTTTAACATCAGTTTCTAAATTTGGGATGTAAATAAAAGTATAGACATCGTCTCATTTATTTGACCGATGTTAAATATGTGTTTTAAAAAAAAAATTAGAAGGCGCGGATCTAAACTTGAATTCATTTGAACACTGAAACTTTGCTGCTGCGACTTTGCGCTTGTGGAGTTGTTTCGTGTTAGACGAAGAAGAAGATGAGAGAAGAAAGAGGTTCCACTTTTGTCTACCTCCTCGTGGTGGTTCTCTGTTTGGTCGCCTTCGCCTTCTCCATCGCCGACGAGCGCCGTCGCAGCCGTGTATCTCCCTAGCTCCCTCTCGTGCTTGCAATTTCGTTGCGTTTGCTTTAGATCTTACTTTCATTCACCCTTTTCTACTTCTTCTTTTCATCATTTGTAGTTCTGAGTCCTTACTACCACTCTCAAGAGCAACGAGGTTCCATTTTTGGGGGAAATGCGGGATTTGTGGGCTGTTTAAGGTTTTTGTCGACTTTTGAAATTTGAACTATTCGTTGATTACTCTATCAGCGATTTGAAATTACTGAGACCTGTTTTTTGCAGATCTGCTTATTGTATGTGTTGTTTCGTCAAGTAGAACTGCGTCTTCATTCTCTATATGGAGGGATTTCGGTTTCAAGATTACAGTTGTGGCTTTGCAGAAGTGATTGATATGGAATATATTTAGTACAAATACGCCAACATTGCTTGCTTATTGTGATCCTTGTTATGGTTTCAAATGTAACTGTAAGCTTCATGTTTTCCCTAATTGATGATATTTCAGCAGCCATATTGATTTTATACTGTAGATTTGTAGTACCTCTTTGTGTTTAGAGTGCAATTTTTATGGTTTTGGGCTTCTTGTGGTGGACAGTGATCCAACTGCCATAGTAAGAGCTTGGAGTGAAATCGTAATCTCCTTAAGTTTACGGTATCAATCATTCCTAGCCATCTATTGAAAAATGTGGCTCCTTCTAAGTGTCGAAGATCCATTTTTTCTATAGTGACTAAAAAATTAGAAACAGAATTCACCAAGGTTTTGTGTTTCATAGTTCTAAAGCTTCAACATAGTCTTCTTGCTAAGGCTACTTCTTGTCTGTCTATTATATAGCCTTGTGGTATTTTTTTCTTGAATACCTATCAGTTTGATTTTGGGGTCACTCTTCGCTACTAGTATGAATATAACTGCTGCAAGCTCTTGCTTTCTTGAATACCTATGAGGTGTCAACTTCAGTCTGCTTTGTTGTTGATCTATGTAACGGTTTAGAAATCAGGAAATATTTTTGCTATCATATGTGATGCCTGCTGTCACATTAAGGGCATATGAAATGAATCAGATACCTCTTTACTTATGTGAATTTGGTAGCTTTGTGTACCCATATTGCCATCTATGATGAAACTTTGTTTCAATTACGAAAGATATTGGATGATTACCTCCAAGATAAATAAGAAGCAGAGCCTTGAAAAGGTGAAGGAATCTGTTTCTAGCTAGTTTGCAAGCTACATACCCTCACTGTTAATTATTTTATAGTGTCTGATAATGTTATCTTTCTTTCACTCAAATTGAGCATCATTCTTTTGCTACTTTTTCTTATATCCCTGCTTGGTTAAACTCCATTATGTGGGTATATATATGATATCATTTGAATGTGTACCTCTTGGATATGTTTGTTCCTCGTTGCATGAATATTTGTAAAAAAAAGTCCTTTCTTTTCAATTGTGCAAGAATCGTTCCTTGTGTTCTGATATGGTGTTTTTGTCTTCTGCAGCTGCAAGAGCTAGCTGGACAGTTAATTGATCTTTGGGAATTTAATGGATACTCCAGATGAAGAGCGACATCTTTTTGATCACGTGACGCGTAACATGTCAGCCTCAGTGGATGAAGTGACTATTCCTGGGGCTCTTGCCCTTGATTTAGTAGAACAGGTATGATGGGGCTCTGTTTTGACTCGAAAATTTTTATTCATCATTTTATGGCATGATTCCTTATTTAGATCATTTACATGTTAAGGCTGAAGTTGAAGTTGAGAGACTTGATCACCTGAAGTTCAGCCGGACGAAGGAAATTGCTTTTAAGAAGCAAAGCGAACTCGAAGATATATATGCTCGTGCACATATAGAAACTGACACTGAGGCTGCTAGAGAGAATTTTGGCACTGATTGATGAAGGGAAAGTTGAGCCTTTAGAGCTCATTGTTGATATGGATAGTCAGATTATAAAGGCCAAAGAAGAGGCTCTTAGTTAGCCGTAAAGAAATACTAGACAGGGTTGAGAAATGGATGTCTACCTGTGAAGAAGAGAGTTGGCTTGAACACTAAATCTAGGTAATCCTTCCTGCCTTCTTCATTCCTTTAGGCCCACTGTTGACTAAGCCTGGTTGGTGCAACCAGATTTGCATTCATGTGATCTTTGATAAACTAGTAAAAAAATTAATATAAAAACCGATGTAACACACCCTAATATTTAACTTCCTTGTTAACGACTTGTCAAGTGTGCATAGTTTCATACACCTATATATATCATATCTCCATGACTACATACAGTATCTAACACTAAAAATAAAAGACTGCAAAGTGGTAAAATTAAAGTCATAAATATGATTAAATAGGATGGCCCCTCTCAATCTGATGCTTGCAATTGACTAAGTTAGCCAGTACGTCTTTATTAGTAGTATTTTTTTGGTGGGCACTTTATTAGTAGTATTGATTGCATATATCTGTGCTTTGGATCTGAGCTAGCTTATAATTTGATGTCCTTGTTCAGTCCCATTAAAGCTTTCAGTGTTGAGCGGCTGTCTCTCTCTCTTAGTCCTTTCTTTTCATACTGATCGAGAAAATGAAATGTTTAGTTATGATCCAGTTTTATAACATCTAGCTTGAAGTGCTTCTCTAGGTCATCACGAGTCTATGCTTTTATTTTTGCTTGCTATTGTAAGACTTTAAGTGAATACTTTTTTATGGTCAGCTTTAAGTGATTAATTTTTGATGGCCAACTTACTATTGCAGTTAGTTTAACATTTCATAAAATTGTTTATACTGTATATATCTTGCACCAACAAGGGCAAGTTTTGTAAGCTTTACACTATTGGGTTCGTATGGAACGGAGTTAATAAACTGACTAAAATTATAAACAGGGTAAAATTTATAAACTGTTGGTAAAAGTAGTTAAAAATTTATGAAAAAATATAAACTCCGTATGGGGCGAAAAACAGTTTATTTGTAAAAAGTGGAGTTTATTTGGTTGTTATTAGGGGTATACTTGTCTTTTCAAATCAAATAAACCCCCAAAACCCAAAAAAAGCTTCAAAAACAAGCTTCTTTTTTAACTCACAATTTTAACTACTTTTACCTATTTTTTTCCATCCATACACTCTTTAACTTGTTTAAAAATAAACTTCTACTTCTACTTATTTTTTTACCTACTTATTTGTTGCAACCATACACACCCATTGTCTTTTGCTATTAGTTTATTTCCATTGTTTCTTTGATTCTTAATTTTCACATTCTCTTTTTGCTATTATGTAACAAACATTCTATCTAATTTAAAGCCTATTAGCTCTAATGGTAGAGCGTTGTGTTCAAACACAAAGATGCGGGTTCAAATCCCACGTAGGCTACGATAATGGAAAAAAAACCGTAAATATGTCATTTAACATCGGGTAATAGCCGATGTCTACCAAAAAAAATCGATGTCTATGTGGGGGATGTAAAAAGTCAAAAGTTTTTCACATCGGCCATAACCCGATGTCTTTGTATGTTATAACATCGGTTATATTTTATAATCGATGTTATAGGATAACAAAGACATCGGATTTAAAAATATAAACGATTTTATAACATACAAAGACATCGGGTTTTGGCCGATGTGAAAAACTTTTGACTTTTTACATCCCCCACATAAACATCGACTTTTTTTTTGAAAGACATCGGCTATTACCCGATGTTAAATAGCAAATTTCTAGTAGTGTACGTTAAGAAATAAGTCATATTAGGATAAATAATATATATTCGTTATATATTTATTTATCTAATAAATAAAAGAGATAAATAGGAGAGACTCCTCTCCCCTAATCTCTAACCCTAGAGAGTCTGTTCGTCAGACATTCTCTCAGGAAAAGAAATCACACAGAGAACTCTCCTCCGTGGAGAGAGTCTCATTCCCCTCTAATGCTCTCCCATGATGTGTAGGTTGTGAATCGTAGGTTCTCCACTGCTCCCGAATCTCTAACCAGATCTAGGGCTATGGAGATCTACCCGGTGATCAAATTCGAAGGCAAGACGATCCAGATTCCGCTTCCGCTATTCGAGGTAATTCGTATATCTCACAAATTCTATCATTGGTATCAGAGCTTTGAGCTCAAATTGCCTTTGAATTTGTTAAATCGGAATGAATAACAACATGACTTAGGTTCTTAGAACTAGATTCAATTTGGAAGTCCGCATATTTTGTTTTTGTCGTGTTCATGGATGAACAGGCTCCTGTATGTTTTTCCAATGGAAAATTATATGCTTTTAATTTGGTTTTAGCCGCACCCACACTGCCTAATTTTGAAGGTGTCTCCTCCTTCATTGTGCCCTCTCTTCTTCTCCATGCTCCCTTGGCCATTTTCTCTGATTGCATGCTGTTATAAGGGGATTTGATGTTGTTTCGATCTCTTGTGTGTGTGCTTATTATATATGAATCTATTGCATGGAAAATTTGTTTTTCTCGAGTTCGCAGTAGGTTCACCAGTTCTAAGAAATATGGGTTTTTGAGTGTTTGAAATTGGGGCTTAGTGCTCTCGATTGAGAACTCCTAGCCAGACTCAGGGCTTGGCGACGTCGGACTTGCAACCGTGCTCCTTACCACTGCTGTGGAGGCAGCGGTGCCACCACCTACGGTTGTCGACAGCAAGGAGCAAGGAGAAGTAGCAAGCGCCTCTCCTTCTCTAACGGTGGTTCCAATTCGAACAGATCGAGGCACGATTCGTTATCGCCTTGATCACAGGAGTCCATGTTGATTCAACTGCATTTGTTGTAATTGATTTTGGTGGATTCGGCCTTAAAAGGGGATTAGGGTTCTTTTTCCAAGGGAAATCAAAACCTAGATCCGAACTGTGGAAGGCGTTCTTGTTCGAATTTGAGATTTGAGGTTCGAGTTCTTCGTGGATTCTTACCTAGATTTGAAAAATTGGAGCCTTTGTGGATTGAATTGGGCATGGTGATAGGTTGAGCGGAGACCAGACGGGGGAAAGGAGATGCTCCCGACGACGCTAGGGCTAGGCGATGCCGCTGATGTTGCTCACCCTTCGTGGTGTTGGCAGCGTCTCGCGCCACCGCCTGTGGCTGTCGCCGGCAACTGAAGGTTATGCACAGTGGGAGGCAAAGATGCTTCGATTGGAGCTTTGAGCTGGCTGCCATGGCAGCAGGCTCATGTCGGGCTTCCTCAGATTTGGCTTCGGGCCGAGCCGGGCTGTAGTGACCTAGAGTCACGAGCTAGGGTGGGCTTCGGGTCGCGCCTGGGCTTGATTCTTTATGTGATGAGTTGGGCCTAATTCGTTTGGGCCTACCTAATTTGTTTTGTGAAAATTGGCTGAGCATATATTTGGACTTGTTGAACGTGACTAGTTGTCCGGATTTGTTTTGGACAAGACTTGTCGTGTTTGACCGAGTTCATTGGAATTGTCTTGGTCGGGTTCGAACCTGGACTTAGACATGGTGGGTTGTGTTTGATGAATTGGGCTTAGCCCAATTTGGTTGGAACGCATATCATCGCTTTTACAAGCTGTGACTAAGTTATGTGAACTAGGTCCGTTTAAACAACTTTTCAGGTTATGTTTGCTCTCAAAAGTTTTTGATCGGACTATGTGTCTAATTGAATTTTTGATTGAAGCGAACGAACTTGAAAGTTATATGATATATCGACCTACGTGGCCCTTTATCTAATAACGAGCGATGATGAGTCCTAAGTTATGTTGATACGTTCGCATACGGACTGAGCTCTCTAAATTTCTTTTTCAATAATTTGTTTTCAAGGATGTTTAACCTTGGTTGAATACCGTTTTACTTGAAAATAGAGCGGATTTAAATAATTCAATTGTGAGTTGTTTAAAATTATTTTGAGTTAACGAAAAGTTATTGCGTATAACTTATTAACTTAAAATGGGAAATTGACTTTATGTAAGTTAATTGAAATCTGATAAATAAATCTTTTATGTAAAGATTGTATAAGAGATAGGCATTCGGGGTGCATTTCTGAACCTTGCGAATAATTTCTTGTTTTTACTACTAACATGGTGATGCACTTGAAATTATGAAAAGACACTTGATTTGTTTGAGTGTGATTGCAAGATAATCGAGCAAGTAATTCATTTGTTAAATGGATAAAATATGTTCAGTAATTTTGAATAGCGTTTTTAAACGTAGTTCCAAAAATTCGGAATAAACCCTTAAGGGAGAAGGACCTATATGTCTAGGATCCTGAAAGTCGATAGTCCTAATGAAGACATGTTATCTGACTTTGCTCGATTAGACTGGATTTGTTCTAGTGTATATCCATACGTTGGACATACAAATAAAGTGAGCTGATGTTGAGTACTTCGGATATGTCAACAGTAATGTAGTTCCCTTGAAAAATAGAAAATGAGCAGGTGGACTTGATGAGAGTTCAACTCTTGAGTCCTAGGCTTTAAAAATTATTTTCTAATTTGTAAAGGTCACTTTGGATTTTCTCAGATTAAAGAGTTGTAAAACTGAATTGCATGTTTCTAAGGCATTTTCATGCTAAAGAAAATTGTTATTTAGTGTACTCTGTTTGACTTAGGGACGTTGGTCCTAGTGGGAGCAAATCTTTGGACTAACTCGCATAATTCAAAGGATAACCTTAAACATACGTTGTTTGAAAATCGTCAGACGGACGATTATGTCATCATGAATCTATGTTCTAACGGAGTTGATTGCATGCTACAAGTATGTTTTTGCTTCGAAGGTCATGGGAAATGATGATATGTGTTGGTTTGTGGTTCGTGCATAAACGGTAACATGTTTCTGGTCAATGGTGATAGACGGGTGATATACTCAATTCACTGATCTGAATCAGAAGTTAGCAGAACTCAGATTACGTCGATTTTTACCGTAGTAATAAAAGTTTAGCTTTCCTGAAATGTCAGGGGTTTCTGAAGTTTCCTTACAAAGACCATGTGATGTCATGATGCTAGTAATGGAACATACCTTGAGATCTTATTGGATTTCGGTTCCAATGTTATGATCATAAGTTTGCTGATTTTGTTTCAGTAACAAGCGGTTAAATTTGTCACTTTTGTGATAATGGTTGCAAATATGATTTGTAACTTATGCATAATCTGATCATTGGGAATAAGCAAGTCGTTGCTAGGTCTATATGAAGAAGTTGTGATCTACTTGTTTCAAGTCGATCACTAGGCAACTAGATCAGATGATATACCTAAAGATTGGTGCTGAACTTCAAAGTTTAGCTGAAGCCAATCGTATAAGATGATATCAAGTTCAGATCTTGGTATTTTCTGATCCTCACTGAATTTTTGTAATTCATGAGAAGTGTCACTATGGAAGCATAGTTTAAATACTTTGTAAAGTGATAAAGGGTAAATGAAATGCATACTCTAATAAGGTATTCTACTAGTGAGTGGGAAAATAGGTTCAGTGGAACCTGAGAAAAGACAGAGTTGTCAGAAGAGGATGTTTCCTTATCTGAAAATGATGCGATACACCTTGGGGTATGTCCAGGATGATCATTCTGGGATTGTCCAAAGAGATTAGATGCTTATTGTGTTAAGCACTTCTCTTGAGGCTTCGAGGGTAATCTGTTACTTGTAACATATCACTAAATGTTTTTTGTAGATTGTGTTCTACAAAATTTAGAAGCTTGAAGCACAAATTCTATTGTGCTGTTTGAATTTCATGATCTCCTAAGATCAATATGGATCTAAGGGTGTATAAATGGATGTTGTTATACAAGGTAAGCTTATTGGTCAACATATATCCATGAATTCTCTAACATTGAGTGATGGAGAACTCAGATGAAATTCAAAAAGTTTTCTGTCTTAAATTCTTCTATTGACTGAAGTTGCACAAAATGGTCAAATCCGAGCACCAAGCATTGGTTTCTGCTAAGTGCGTATTGTGCTGATTTGTGGAGTAGTTCATTTGTTGGACAATCCTTAGTTAGTTACTTCCTGGATATGGCACATGTGTCATGTTAAAGGCTAAAGGCATAAGAGGATCTCTAGGAGATGTACTTATGATTGAGGGTCACTTGATGAACCTTAAGATATGGAATAAGCGTAAGAAGCTGGTTCTTATATATTTTAACCTTATCTGTTTAGTTGTATCAAATCCATTTGGATAAATGGCACCAAGAAGAATGTGTGTACTAGGCATGAAGCTAGGTACATGAACACATTCTTAAATTATCTTGGAAATGTGAACTTCTAAGACTGATGAGAGCAATCTGATAAGGAAAATGAGTTTTCCTAGCTCAGTGATCCTTAATCATGATTGTATGACAGTTGTTAAACCAACTTAGGATGAGTTTTGATTGATGAAACCACAACATAGCCTCTGGTAGTTCAGTTATTACATTATCCTATGATAGTTGTGATACAAGCTTTCTTGCCACGTTAGCACTCAGGATATTCTGGATCAATTGTGATCTAGTGTTCCTGAGAATGTTCAGAGGTAAAGAAGTTTCGTTCTTGGCTCACAACTTGTTGAACAAATGTGTTTCGAGTTCAGGATTTTCATCTAGAACAATTATGAGCATATCGAAACCACTTTAGAGTGGGAGTTCTTTTGAACACAAGATATCTCAGAAACACATTAGATGTGGTTGCTCCAAAAATTATCCAAATGAGATAGCACTAATCACCACTTAGAGTATGTGATCTGTTGGTAGATCTAAGACACAACTAGCGAATGGTGATGACAGATAATGAGTCTATAGAAGAAGTCATGTTCTGAACTGGTTTCTATCCTGCCTAGACATAAAGCAATGAGATAATTGGGTTCTTAAAGCTTTATAGGCGGAATGATCCATTGAGAGTTATACCCTAGATCTAGAGAGTTAGGTTGGAACCTTGTCTCTACTTGGTTAGATTGTGTTCAATCAGACCAATGAATGGCTACAAAAGCTTGTATCCGTTTACAAGTTGACCTAGATTGCAAAGTTTTTCCCAGTGGGAGGACTTCTGGAAATTCGTTTTCTAGAAAAGTTTCTGCTAAGGTTTTGAAAAAGACACTAGTCTTGTACTCACACCTATGTAAGCATTGAAACATGCATCTAGATGATAATGATAAGATGTTTTATACTTTGTGTTCAAAATATGAATCATTGTAAGTATGTCATATTGGACAGTTTAACTTTCTGATGTTGCAGATGACTTACTGATAGCCAGCTATGTTGTGATTCTAGCATGACAACTTTGATACAATAGCCAGGTGAAACTGTTACATAGAAATTGGGTAGTTGTCTATGAGGTTATTTCGTATAATATCAGGCATGTCATTCTCATAAATGGAAATGTATAAATGGACTTATATAGGAAGTGGATTAATTGAGGAACACTTGAGAAACAGAGTGCAATCTCGCATTCTGTTGTATGCTGAGATGAGACAAACGAACATGTGTTTGTTTACAAACTGATTCGAGTCTTATGCACTGAACACAATAAGTGATTGCAAAAGCACTCTTGTAAGCTGTGTATTGTGTTATGGTGGATGATATTTGTGTCCATGTTGGAACATAGCTGTGGATCTTATTAATCTAAGGGAGGAGACACTAATGTATGTATCAACATCAGTCTATAGGTCTTATCTCTGAGGAGAAGAGACGTTGATATCTAGCAAGAAACTGTCTTGCTTGTCCTTCCACCATGGAAGTTGAGGTTCTTACATCATGTGTAGCTTCCGAGGAGATTATGAAAAAGGATTCTCCTGAAAACACAAAATTTGGTTGTGGTAAAATATGGTGAGAGGATGTCATGACTATGGGTTATGACTGACCATTTTTGTCAATACCAGGATTTCCAAAGGATGTTGGAGATCAAATGATATTCAGATCAAACCTTGTCCAGTCAAAGAGACGCTGTTCAAGAACAACGTTTTCATAATATATATGTTTGACTCTTGATGGTTATGCGAGCCACCTCTCTTATTTGAGTTTTTAGAAAGTGTGAGACTTTGGTCTTAACTCATATGTTGTGCCATTGACATGGTTAAAACTGGTGATGTAAATATGAAATATGTTACATGTCACTAAACCATAGTTTGTTCTCTCACACTAAGAAACGTTCCTATAAGTGTTCGTCACGATAAGTGTAAGGTATCTCATGTAACGACCTGAAATTTAAGTACCCGAATTAACCTCCATAAACCTACTTAGAAGGTAAATAAGGTTCGGAAT
The DNA here is from genome assembly GCA_963922045.1 of Persicaria maculosa. NCBI lineage: Eukaryota > Viridiplantae > Streptophyta > Magnoliopsida > Caryophyllales > Polygonaceae > Persicaria > Persicaria maculosa. The sequence continues at coordinate 80,369,195 of OY998252.1, read as the reverse complement.
ACTAGATTATTGGGGAACGTTATAGAAGAAGTTTGATCTTCTCCCGTGAGCTTTGGATCTTACGACCGAGTACGAGTTATTATTAGGTTCATTTAAGCGGAAGATTTAGTTGTCAAAAGATGGGGATTGAGAACCCCGAAAGGATCGTAGGCCCGTTGGAGGCTTTACCTGTCCTAGACTATCGCGAAAACGTTTCGAATAGAAATAAAAGCGGAAATCATAAATACAACAAAATGCCACGGACACGCCGGGTCAAAACGATAAAACGTATGAGCAAAAGAATACGAATGTCAAGCGCCTCCCTCACTCTAATCGTCCAAAAGGTCTGTCCCGACAATCATCCACATAAGTAAGTCATAGCGGGTAAGGGGTACCTGAATCTAAAAACAAGAAATAAATCGGGGTCAATCATCGGAAATATGCACACTCAATGCCATATAAAGAGGCATACTTAAACTACATGAATGTTAAAATGCAACACATAAGCAAGTGCGTAGATATATATGATTGCGAAATAAACACACAAGGGCCCGTATCATCATGATAATCATCATCATCGTCACCATCATATCATAATATCTTCTCAAACGTACTCATCCTTCTGAAACATACTCATCCTTCTCATCATAAGTCTTTCATCATTTCATTCTTTTTCCATCGAGTATAAGTCATTTACTCAGATTTTGACGGCCGTCCTACCATAGACACATAGCATACATATGGATTGTTGGATTTACTAAGTTCATCCTACGTCATATTACCGGTTTATATTCCTAAACATGTTGCTAGGTCGCGTGATGCATGAAGACTCTCGATAAGACAAAGAGTATCACATAAATCCATCATGAGTAAGTCCAGGGGACTTACCTGGAGTCCGGAGAATAAGCAAGCAATAAAGTGCACAACCAAGGATCCAATCAACAAGAGCCTATTAATTTCATTAAGCTTTAATTAGGTGGTATTCTAGTGCATGGTACCCAACCTAATAATCAACATACATCCACATGAGGTTCACAATTCTATAGATTATGCACTTCGGTTAAGTGACCCGGACTTAACCAGTTATAATCTATATCGTATTATCACATAATCGATTTTCTTCTTATCGGATCATAAGCCAAGTTATGGGTATACTTCATTTCTGTATTTTATATGCTCTAAGTTTCGGTTATGCCATCATATATATAACCATATTCTTAGCATTCCCTTAACCAAGTTTTTAAATCGAGTCATTATAAACACTGGTTACTAAAATTATAATAGCTCTTGATCCAACCGTTGGATCGCCCTAATTTTTGAAGAGAAGGTAGACAACATTTCCATGAACATCATATTAAGATTTCAGCCAAATCAGACCGTCGGATTGGAAATAAAGTCCAAATTACAGAGGAACATATATCCATTTTGTTTCTTGACGTTTGCTACAAAACGCAACCAAAACACATAGAGGCTCCACTTCCTAAGCCCTTTCCAAGCACACAAGATCTATTCCTAGAGAGGGGTAAGGCGGATGAGGGATTACCTAGCGAGGATGCCAAGAACGGACTTGAGACAACTTTCGAGACCTTTGGGACCTTCCAAACACCTTGTACATATTTGTCAAAAAAAGCCCATACAAATGGGTTAGGACTTTGCTTGAAAATGAAGGAGAGGGGCCATAAAAGAAGTTAGAACTCAGTTTTGAAAGAAAAGGATGGAGCTTACCAAGAAAACAAGTCAAGAACTCAAGATCTCTCAAGGAACACTTTCTGCAGCCTTAAAGATGCACGTTTTTGGCTGGGCAAACGAGCTCGGATTCTTGTTTTTGAGAGATGTATGGAAAGCTGGGTTCAAGACGAAGCCATAGCCACTGACTGTACTCCAATTGGATAAATATTGAGGGAGATATGCAAGTTTTGGTGCAAGGTGTCAAAATGGACCTACAATGGAGGAGGGGGGTTTTTCTTTGGGTTTTCAAGGGGAGTGTCGGCTAGGGTTTGTGTGGATGGGTTCCTTGAGCCGCTGGGATCAGTTTATAAAGAGAAGGAGGAGGCAAGGGGATCATTTAATCAAGCCATCAAGTGGCTAGCCATAGGAAACACAAGGGGAACAAGGTTAGCTAGGCCTAGCTAGGCTAGATGTGGTCATTTTAGTCAAATGGAGTGGTTGGGCTTTTATGGCTCTCCTTGAAGCTGGAAGCATTGGGTTTAATAAGGGGGATTTGGTGTTAAAATTACGTAAAGAAAAGTCGTGACATGTTATGAAAATTACCGAAGTAAACGGATGACAAGGCCTTTGCCTCACTAATAATTCTCGGAATTTTATCATACGAATTCCAGTAGATTGGAATTATAATCCTCTTTCGATAGAAAATATGTCATCCAAAAATTTTAAATTTTTCCGGGTTTTCAAAATCGTCAAAAGAAGGAGAATTGATCGAATTATCCTTCGGAAATTAATTAAATCTTAATTAATCATAATTAAAATTTTCGGTCTTTACATCTCAATTCTTTTGGGAACGAAATGAGATGATAACCGTCTTGACTATCTTTGGATATCAGGATGAAGTCTCTCCGGTTAGGAGAGACTGAATGGGTAATTTATAGCAAGTCATTTATATGACTCATAACTAGGCTCCTGCGCCTATTGGTTCAGAAAAGCAAGGTGGTGTAGGGTAAAATGGTTCTCAAGTCTACGTGACTTTGAGATGAACACCTTTACAGGTTGAGTGGACAACACTTTAGAGAAGCGTTCCCTGTAGCACATTGTCATACTAGTGTGTGCTAGTCGACCCTATGAGGTGATAGATTGATCCCATCTCTATCACTGTGTGAGGTAAGATATGTATAAACAAGGCAGCCTTTAGTGACTAATGGCTTGGGTTACTGATTGTGGTGGTGATGCGCTACTTTGGTTATGTTCCGATGACCATGAGTGATGCGGTCTAAGTGGGGCATTTCTGGGAAAGTGGTCATCATTTACATGAAAGTAATGCCAATGCGAAAGGAAGGTATTATGAGTAATCATTGACGAAAATGGGATTTGCTAGATCCTGTAGTTACGTACTGTTGTGAATCGTCATTATAGTTGAACAAAACTGAGAGGGATCCAGTTTTGTGTATCAACTAGTCCGATGAAAGATAATCCTAGGGATGCAGCAATACTTTTCAACTAACGTTGTGACCTAGTCCCTAGCGGGATTTTTATGCAGGTAGTATTGCCGGGTCGCACGGCCTATACACGACGAGTATGAGAATGAGTTTTGGAGGAACGTAATCTTTTGTGCGAGTGGGAGATGTTAGAATTGTTAAATATAATTCGGACATAATTAAATATACGTCCAAATGATAAATAACCTAATTTTTGTAATTAAAGAGTTAATTCTTATACGTTAAGAATTAAGTCATATTAGGATAAATAATATATATTCGTTATATATTTATTTATCTAATAAATAAAAGAGATAAATAGGAGAGACTCTTCTCCCCTAATCTCTCACCCTAGAGAGTCTGTTCGTCGGACGTTCTCTCAGGAAAAGAAATCCCACAGAGAACTCTCCTCCGTGGAGAGAGTCTTCTTCCTCTCCAATGTTTTCTCATGGTGTGTAGGTTGTGAATCGTAGGTTCTCCACTGCTCCCGAATCTCTAACGAGATCTAGTGCTATGGAGATCTACCCGGTGATCAAATTCGAAGGCAAGACAATCCAGATTCCGCTTCCGCTATTTGAGATAATCCATATATTTCACAAATTCTATCACTAATTATGGGCCGTTGCATATAGGTTATTGTAATTTAAGGATTTCTACCATATATCGTGTGTCTTGTGTTTTTTTCCCTTTATTCCACTTAAATTATCTAATATCACTAACATATATAACTTCCACGTAGACCCAACAATTACGAAGATAATACAAGTAACCATATGATCAAATCTTAGCAAGAAATTTCTTTTTCTTTTTTTACAGAGTCTCATTTCACTGCAAGATCTTTCACTAATTAAATTTGTTTCATTAAAAGCTCATATAGAATAGATGAATCCCTTAGCTTGGTGGATCAGTGGAACTTGAGGCTGGTCAAGACGTTGTTGTTGACTGGATCAGCCAAGTGATCGAGAAGGTTCTGGTACGGCCCGACTCCGGTGACCAGCCCTTGAATGAAGTACCCCAATATGGCCAACATAGCCAGCCTCCCGTTCTTGATCTCCTTGAGCTTCAACTCCTTGAGCGACTTCTCGTCCTTGCCAAACCCGAGCGGGTTAAACAAGGGGCCACCCGGGTAAGCCGGATCACCTGACCCGCCCAAGAACTTCTCTAGACCCAAGAAGTACTGTTTCCCCATAGACCCAGGGTTGTACCAGTCCTGGAGCCTCCGGTGCTCTGCGAAGCCCATCAGCGCCATCTCGAATACGAAGAGGGTGAATGGGTCGGCCCAGTAGTTGTAGGTCCCGGCTGGGGGGATGACTCCGGTCTTGAACCATGGGAGGGCGGTCTCCGGTGGGATTAGGCCGGCCTTCCCGAGGATCTCGGGAGCGATGGCGCCCACGGCTCCCAGCATGGCATAGCGGCCATTGATGACCTCGCCGTAGGCTAGCCATCTGGGCTCGATGAACCCTCCGGTTCCTTCAGGGTCTGAGAGTCCCAATGGGTCGAATCCAAAGTCACCTGGGAGACTGCACACCCGCACATACACATACACACAAATACACGTATGTTCGAGTCATCAGCGAATTAGTTGATTGATCACGGGTTTTGTGGACTTTTATTCTTCAAATAAAACTTTTTATTATTATTTCTTTTTCAAAAAAAATGAAGTGTAAAATCTTCCTATAACACACCATATCACTGATTATACACTTTGGATTCCATGGAGTTGCTAAAATAACTCCATGTGAAGTTGGTTAAATCCTAACCACTTAATTCTAAATAAATGGTTTAGATTTAAATGCATTTAGCCATTTTTTAATTTATTTTTTAGGGTCGATGCATTCCTATTGGGTAATTCTACCAACTTTATGAAGTTCAACTCCACGGGATCCTGACCGTTTTCATCTGTACCCAAAACTAAACAAAAAAAAAATCCTAAAATTTATTAAAGCCTTGAGATGTGGTCTTACTTCATGGAGCAAAATCTGATATGTATGAATTACTCAGTATACAGCGGTTGACTAGCTAGCTAGCTAGCAGTCCAAAATCTAAGTAGCAATGTAATTGTGGATCGGATATGAGCATGAGACGGATATACATATAGTTTAATACCTTCCGTCCAAGTAAGAAAGAGACTGCTTTGAAGCAAACCACAACTGCCTGTTAGCACCTTGCTGCGCGCATATTTCCCCACCCCCAAAAAAAAAATAAGTCACCCAATTCAACAATTAATGATAATCAAATTAACTACCCAAAATTAAAGCGAGAAGATTGAATTGATAGTTATATAATGTATCTACCTTGACTGGAGGAGTAGAGGAAGACCGGACGACCAACGGAGCTTTCCTCAAGGAGGAAGAAGACCCGATGGAAGGCCTTCCGGCAAAGATCTGCCGGGCTGCCGAGGTGGCCGATGAGCATGACGTCACCAATGCCATGATTTATTATTATTTTTTTAATTTGTTTTTCTATTTCTTTTTAAAAAAAAAAAATTTGAGAGCTGGTGCAGTTTAAATTCAGATTCTCCCTCACCTCTCCAAGTTTCTAATATTGTGTTGATATTATAAGGCATCCAATAGGTTAAGGGGAAGGGAGAGCCATCGATGCCCAATTTGGAGTGGGGCCCGCGCTTGGGATTAGGATAGCATCTCGTTCTCCAACAACCGAGGTCCACGTGGCAGTTTGAGTTTGCGACTTGGATAAGAGATTTTGATTTCCTGATTTTTGTAGGGTCTTTGCCACCATGCGCTCCATATGTGGTTCACGCAATTCCTTTTTATTATTATTATTATTATTATTATTATTATTGGTTTTGGTCACCCAGATGGATGTTGATTGGCGTTTCAGTAACGCGGAATCTAAGCTTTCGTTTGGATTACAGACTTATGATTTATTTACTCTGTTTTAATTTAAAAGTCGTTTTAGATACAACGCTTTGTTCAAATTAATTGATGCTCGTACCCACTTTTTTTTTTGGCGGGCAGAATGAAACGTACCCACTTTTATTTGACACAAGGCGTACATACCTACCCATTTTTATTTTCGTTCTCTCTCTCCTCACAGTGTTTGCAGTTTCTCTTCCCCACCCTAATTTTTTTTTTAAAAAAATATCATTCCCCACCCTAACAAAGAGAGGGGAAGAGGGAAAAAGCCGCTCCAAGCAACTACTGATTCTCGTGTGAGATGAGGGTTCCTAGTTCTCTGTTCACGATTTTTCCGTCGTCAAAAGTCTCTGAGATCCCTATAGTGGTTTGCGGAGTCAGTATTGAAGATTAGTCCGATTTGTAGCCATTTCTTCTTAGATCTTCAATTTTCTGCTTTGAATCTATATTCTAGTTGGCCTCTTGGACATCATTTCTTTTTTTTTTTATTCGGCCCATTCGGCGACGAATTCGCCATATAAGGCATGTTGTTCTTGTTTGCTTTTGGATTTCAATGATGTTGTGGTAATTTTGTGGAGAAAGGCATGGATCTTGCAATTGCAATTTGGGGTTGGTTTTACTTGATCGACGGTGGCGTCTGGGAGCTAGGGTTTCAAAGTATCCAAGAACACCTGAAAAGATAGGCTAATTGGGAATATCAGGTTCTGAAATGACTGATTGAGCATTAGATTGTATCCATAATTCCATATTATTGCTAGTGAAATCTAGTTACAGCATCACAACACGGTCAACACCTGATTACAAGCACATCAAATTCAAGCTAAGGTCGAGTTAAATAAGAGGTTGAAGTGTTACACATTCACAAGGAGGTCCAATGTCGATTCGATTTGAATCAGTTGCGATGAACAACCATTTCAGCCAAATAAAGGCATTCTGACAACTAAAAGGAATCAAGACGTGATCTTCTACTCCATATATTGACTTTGTGTAGCAGATATTGCCCACTTTGTACTCCATATATTGTTTCAATGGTGCTATGACAGTAATAGACATTGCTTTTTAGTGTAAATGAATGGCAATTGTATTCAATTTTTTGTGATGTCAGTTGAAGTAATTATTTTGTGCCTTGTAAATTTCCCCCTATACCATTTGCTTCTCTTGCCTTTCCTAATATAAAATCGGTTTTGTAATTGACTACTTTGTATTTTATAATGGACTTTCACTCAGTTTGTATGACAGTAAAAGGGTAGGATGAAGGTAATGAGTGTGTTGTTGCAAATGATTATGAAAAATCAGATTATAAGAAGAGGGAGGAACTTGCAAATGTGTGTGTTGTTGCAAATGACTCTCCTCTACCCTTTTCTACATCTCATTTCTGGCTGCATTACTTTCTTAATTTTCTAAGTTAGCACATCTATATGTTGTCATACTTTTCTATTAATCCAGCTTCTCATATGCCACATCTAACAACTTTGCCTCAGTTTCCATTTCATGTTCGGCTCTGGCGGGCAACACAACAAGCTTACTAACGAAGGCAGGAATCTTGTTTCTCGATCTATAAACTTTGCCTCAATCTTTATTCACGTATAAGATTGGAATCAATTTCACTGGAACCAAAATGAATTTGCAAATATTTTCAGCTAACAATTATCAGTTGTAATAAAAAATAATTATAAGCAAATTTTGCTCTTGCATTCAAGCAGGAATCTTGTTTCTCCATCTGCAGTCTATGACAGAACTGAAATGGAAGTTCAAATCTTAACAAATGAAGCCTAAATGTCTATTGGTTATAAAAAAAATGGAAGACAGTAAAAGATCCGAATAATCAGCATGTTGCCTTTTCTTCTATCTTCCTTTGACCTTCCCATTTATTGCAAAAAATGTGCATATGCTACACCAAATTTTATCGTGTTGATGGGAACATTGCAACACAAAAAGAACTCTCAATCTAAAAAACAACTCTCAATCTAACATAATCTTCCAGGAAAAACAACTCTCAATCTCAAAAAGATCATAGTCATTCCAAAAAAGATCCAATCCCAATTTCATAAAAAATCCAATCTCAGTTTTTCATCTCACTAATTTTTTGGTTTTTATGCTATGAGTTTCAGTTTGTTAAAATAAAAAAATAAAGAAGATCATAGCCACTCCGAAAAAGATTCAATCTCAATTAAACAGAAAATGCAATCTTAGTTTTACATCTCACTTTGCTGATTTTATGATATGAGTTTCAGAAAAAAAAAAACTGAATAAGAAGAAGAGAGAATTCAGCAACAGGAATGAGCAAATCCTCTTGACAGAAACACACAGAGAATTCAACGACATAAGAGAGAATTCAGCAGCAGCAAGGAGTAAAAAAAAGAAAGATGTGGCCTTTGTGTTTGATGATAATTGTAAGAAAGCTTTTCATGAGTTGAGGAATCAGTTGACTCCAACACCTATTATTCAGGCTCCTATTTGGACTTTTCCCTTTGAGTTGATGTGTGATGCTAGTGATTACGCTGTTGGGGCTGTTTCGGGACAACAAGTTGAGAAAGCATTTCATGTGATATACTATGCTTCTATGATTTTGAATACGACTCAACGGAATCACATAACTATAGAGAACAAATTGCTAGCAGGAGTAAATCATCTCGACTAAAGCAGAAAAAGAAGAGAGAATTCAGCAGTAGCAAGGAGTTCAAAAAAAAAGAAATAATAAGAGAGAATTTATAAAAAATCATCTCGACTGAAACAAATCATCTACAAGTGGAAGCTTGAGTTTGGCTTGAGACAGATTACATATGTAGTGTCAAAAAAATCAGATAAGTGAGTAAATCATCCATCACAAGTCTCAATTGTCATGCTCTTGTTGCATATAACCGACTCCCTTCTTTGGCTGCATATGTTCTGTAAAACATAGATCAAAATGTGCATGAACCCCCACCATATACAATAAACATTTAGTTAAAGTGCATAAATAAAATTTTAAAGTGCATAAATAAGATTACAAAGTGCACATGTAATAATTCAAAGTGCATATTCACATAAAAAAACCCACTTTATTTATAGTTGCATATTCACATAAAAAACAGCTCCAAAAGTTGATTTAAGGCACTTGAAGACATCACCACCAAACAAACCCAATCTTCGAGTTTCCATGATTGAAAAAATTTAAAAAAACCTAATATTAGCAGCAGAAAAATATCTCCTAAAACAGTTACAGCAGCCAGAAAGCAGCAAACAGTGACTAGAAATGATGTAGAATGTTGAAGTTAAGGATGTGAAAATTTATGCAGCATCATCCACCAATGATCGCAGCCAAATGAACCCAACAGCCTCAACAAACGAATAATCTGATAACAAAAACCCAGCTCTTCTTGTTATGTTCTGAAAATTCAGTAGGCACCCAAAAAAAAATCAGCAAGCACAATGCTCTAAAAAAAATTAAATGTAAATTCATAAATAAGATAGGATTTCTACGAATACAAAAAAAAAATGTAAATGTTCGGATTTTTAAATCATAAATTTGTTCTGAAAAAGGAAAATTAGAATGAATTTAAAGTCGGAATTTAAGGAAAAACTCGCTAACTCGGAATTTAGAACTCAAAGAACGGATTTCCAACTTAAACAAAATTTTAAGAGCTAACATGACAACCTCGATTCTCAGATTTCAATTTCTAACTTCACGAAAGAGAGAGCGGGAATTGGGAAGCTAACGTCGGAAACTAATTTCGGGACTCCCCTCGGGATTCGAGCTCGCAACATCGGAACAAGATCCTCAACCTCATCCCATGCCCTAGCTGGGATACCCATTCTCAAACCCTAACCTCCTTGAAGATTGCACAAGCTAAGTCAAAGATTCCACTCCCCATTTGGAAGAACACCCACACCCTCCTTTTCACTTCACCCTCTCTTGCTCCCCTCATTTATGAAAAGAGACAAACTCACTCTCTTATCTTCAATCCCACCTCAAATCAACTCAAGAAGATAAGCTCATGACATCACCCCATTTCAAATTAAATTCCAAGAGAAAACTACACATAAACCCATTTCATCTTAAAAGTGAGGAGAGGATTGGAATGCTCTTCACATCTCACAAACAAACCCTAATAACCCTAAAAACCTCCTTCCCTCTCCTCTTGTGCCACCACCCTCACCTCCCCTCCTCAACCACCCCAGCCGCAACCACCACTCACTAAACACCACAAGGAAACAACAAGGTTTCACCTCCTTTCCCCCTTCTTCTATCTCGGCTAAGCACCAAACACCACCCTTACCTCCTCTTTCTTCTTCCAACTTGAGAACCAAGGATTACAACAACATCTTCAACCTCCCAATGAGTCCAAGGAAGCATTTGGAGCCCCTCAGCAGCATGAAGTTCCAAGATTTGTGCCCCCGGAGTCGCCTTGGTCATTTTCAAGGCCAGAGAGGGTAAGATGCTCCTTCTCTTCTTCTTTCACCTCCAAACCCTCCAAAGTTTCTCTTTTAACCTCATACTAACTCCCCCAGCTCAACCAACACTCAGATCAAGAAGAATCGGGAAGGAAATCGCATCACAAGCCACTTTGGAGAAGGAAAGGGAAGAAAATAAGAGTTGGATGAGAAATCCTTTCAAATATTCAAGTTTTACGTTCAGTTCTCGTACTAATATATTCTTGGAAGTCTTGGGAAAAATTGGGGAAAGGGGATAACCTAACAACGTGAAACAAGGCCAGAAACGGGGCAAGAATCTAAGATTCAGCCCCGTTGTCGCTACCACGAGAGGGAGCTCGCAGTGGCGAGGGAGCCCAGCTAAGGTGCCCTAAGGGACACCCCAAACTCGCGTCTGCGACCCGAGCTCTCGCGGGCGCAAGATGCTCACGACCATTAGGGTCTCGCGGGAGCCCAGGTACTGCGGGCACGAGAATTCCTCTGGCGACCGCGACACACCCCTTGTCATCTGGGTGCTCGCTGGGATTACTCGCGGCGGCGAGTGTCACTTTTTCTGCGGTGAGTTGTCCCATGGTCAATTGTTTTATACCATTCTCTTGGTGTTTCCGAAAACCGCTTTCGCGATTCGTTTTCAACGACTTTGAGGTTTTCAAGGATTGACCTAATGATCTGATTTGGATTTTTGGAAAACTAATTACACAAGTATTTCAAGATCGGAGATTCTAAAGCGATTAAGTCAGTTTTCGAAACGGTTTTTGGGACTAACTTGGGAAATTATGTGATCGATGACTAACTAGCATGTTGATATGATTGATTGACTAATGGCATGATTGTGTGAACTAATGACATGTATGAATGACTAACGGCATGATGAGATGTTAGAGTTATGTTATCGCCTGTTGATACCTTATGATTATGATAAACTATTGCGATGTTTATATATGCGGATATGTTATGATGAGCATGCGGATGTGGTTGAATGGAATATGGAGAATGATGTGGTCTTATGGAATGTGGTGATATGATGAATAGTTGAGCATGATGGAATGGCAATTGCGATATGTTTGTTATTCTCGTTGAATGATGTATGCTTGAATGCTTGAATGATTAGACGTAGACTTATATATGCTCCACTATGTATCTAGGTGATACTTTGTGATTATGATTGATGTGTGTCAGATCATCTATTATGTTGTTTTGCATAGCTAGGTAAATCTCTTTGGAACTTACTCAGATTGAATAGACATCCTCGCTAAACGTGCATGATATACTAGGTGCTTGCATTCATGATCATCATGCCATGTAGTACATGCTAGGTTGCATTGGCGAATGAGCATTCTCTTTCTATATGCGTATGTAAACGGAACAGCCGTTATCCGTGAAGTATTTAGATTCTTTGCTACGGTTATATGACGGCCCAGTCTTATCGGGTCTCATCCTGAGTCATTGGAGTCCTGACAACAACTTTATTACCACACTCTGTTTATTATCCGCAATAATCTTATTTTCTCTTTGAAGACTAAATTGGTAAATGATTAAATGATAAGCATGCAATATGGGGTTGGGCATCAATAGGGGCTTGACCCTATTAATGGAATCTAATGCATTCACGAGCTGGCCAGTCTTCGCCCTATTGGAAAGGGGGGCAGTGGATAGGAAGAGGGATATACCATTTGGTATTCTTTGCTAAGGCCTTAATTACTATTCCGCACATGCGAACTAGAAGCATGAAAGGGTGTTAATATTCTCGTCTTGCATCTAGAAGCATGTTATTAGGCTTAGCGTATATGTGTACTTATTGTGGGAAAAAAGCCAAAGTAGGCATCAATCTTATCCCACCCACGATATTTTTTTTAGGTATGTCATATATGTATAATGATGCTAATTCGGCTCCACGACCGCGGATTTTTGACATAGCGGAAAGAGAGAGTTGAGATTCTGACTTCACTAAATTAATAATTGTTTGGATTTGAATATTTGGATCGCGTTTTGACCCGGCTACACCTTTGCAACCTTATGTATGGTTTAGAATTTTACGGGTTGCATGATAAATGAATTTTACGACTTAGGCCATAGGGCAGGTACAGAGAACTTAACCCGTGGATTCCAACGATCCCTCGCGGGTTTTGTGTGCGAAATCCCACCTTTAAAGCACATATGTTGATTTCAAACCTTCAACATGTACTCAGGACGCAAGATCCCAATGAGGGACTTAATCCCTCAAGACGTAACTCGGGAATTAAAATCTCGGGCCGTTACAAAGGTGGTATCAGAGCCAGGTTTTGCAATCCGAGTATGATAGGTGAAGTGGTTTTGAAAATGGCCCAATGGTTTCAAATGGTTTTGAAGTGTTTTCAAAAGGGAAAAACGAATTTAATCGGACCTAACCCTAGGCTGACCGGCCTATAGGATTGAACTGGCGGGTAGAGACCAATGCGATAGACATCCTTTATGGATGCAGAATTCGGGGAATGGTAGGAAAAATACCAGCTTTCTTTTACATATGGGTTCGAAAACTTTAGGGTGCACGAGGGGTTAGATTAGCATGGGTTAGGAGGCCGTGAGCTTTTTCCCCTCTAATCGACCATCCCTCGAATGATGGCACAGATCGTCTATTGTACTAATATGTATTGGGCTCGAGGGTGATCCTCCTCGAAGAGGATCATATTAATCTTGTTGATTGCTTCTGTGCTAAGTGCTATTGTGCTTAGGATAGCGAACTAATCAACATGCATTAACTTGAACATGTAAATGACTGAATGTACAAATGGGATAGCGGGAGGAAACCTTGTTCTTATGTAATTGGATTTCCTATCTTGTCAAAATAATCCTTCCATGGTTCAACCCCCTTGATGATTGATTCCGATTCCCTCATCCGTCCCACCAAAACATCTAGGCATGTTAGCAAAGGTCAAAAAGAGTTTGCCCTCCCTGTTTTGAGTCTTGTTTCGTATCCTACCATCGATGCTTTTATCGAGTTTCGTACCTGAGTTTGATGTCATCCACGGGAAATTTGGGTCCATCAACTAACTTCCTTCAGAAATTATGTCGAATAAGAGGGTTACCCGAGTATGCTAGTGGGGGTGATGATTGAAATAGTTTCGAGTTATAAGTGAGTTGTCTTATAGAGTCATCCTTTTCGATCGTCGTAATGGTCAGCCATGTCTTTTTGCCACAAGAGTCTAAACACGAGTCCTACTCTTACCTCTTGAAAACAGCGCTAATATCTGTGTGTCTTACCCAGCGAGTCATACTAGCGTCCAACAGGGAAACAGGTTGACGAGTCGGTGATTGCCCTTGGAGAATCCTGTTCGGTTATAATAGTAGCCCTCCTTATGATTGCGTGACATGTTATATTGGTGTATTTCATTATGACTTGCCTGATATCTTGCGTGGTTGCACTTATGAGTGGATGTATGTATCGTGTGTATGGAATTCCCATGATTATTGTTTTCCTATGAATTAGGTCCATGATAGTGTGATCAACCCTCATTGTATGTTTAATATATGAGATGAATGTCTTAGCATGCTAAATTGACCTAATTGGACCTTATTGATTGTATACACATTTAATGAGTATTGCTAGTATCATGTAGGACATATACCTCCCAATTATAGGCTCTCGTATGATTATGTGCCATCCTAGTCTTACTATGTGAATATGGATGTATATGATGTGATAGTTGCTACACTGCCCCTGCATTACCTCACCACATCCTCTAGCATGATATCCTGTGACCCCAAAATGTTATGACCTACTTACGTGTGTATGTAAATGAGTGATAAGTCATACATATGCTATCATGTGATGTTTTCTATGTCTTGCATATCTTATGCCACATATGTCCCATGTCAGTTCGCGCCTGCATGTTCTTAGTATGTCGAGCATGATTAGTGAATAGAATGATAGGTTTCTAGCTTGTTCTGTTTGTATGTAAAGTTGATTATATGAGCATGTTACGAGTGCATAGATTGTTGTTTCTTGAGATAGGTGCATGCTAGTGTGGAATGATGCGATGATACTTCGTGATTATTATGTGTTTGCATGCCACGATTATAACTTCATGGAATACCCTAATAGCATTGTTGTAACTCTCGGGTTGGGATCTTATCTTTGGTCTAGTCGTCCCTAGTCCTAGTCCATGTATGAAACCTTAAGGAAATTGTGTTGTCCGCCCTTGTCTCTCATCTATCTCCGTAACTTCTAACTCTTACGATCCCTTGATGAGCGCCGGCATGGATGAAAGAGCTGACGACCAAGTGGCACAGAGCAGCGCAGTGGAAGTGTGATGGGACCATAACCCATAAACCCCAGGACCGACGTCACCAAAGGTATACAAAGAACGGGTACATTTAAAGGATGCTAGTTCCGGACGTGATTCCCTTAAATGACTCAAGGAAGGACGTTCTTCATTCGATCCATGGATTCTTCTCCACCAATTGGAATTGGCGTAGCACAATAGGTCTAGATCTGACATGACTGAATTTGCGATGAGTGAGATGTAAACTGGTAGTGAATGACTATCTGACTAACTATTTTCTATGATGGTGTTCCTCGATGCTTTGGAGTACTGACTTGCGGGTAAGTAGGTGATGGGTTATATATGTGGTGGTGCTTTCTTCTTGGGATTGAGTCGAGAGGTTCTTCGGTAAACTAGGATGGAAAGTGGTAGGTGGATTGAAGTCCTCGGTTCTAGTCATGGGTTGAGTGAGAGGGCATGCAGGAAGGATTTGTTAGCTTGGGAAGAGTTGAGTGAGTCGGACTTGTTGGAGATAGTGGTGAGCGAGTATAGTTGGGTTTCCAGGTAGGTCTTAGGTGAGGATTGGAGTTAGTATGGCGAGATTTTGAGGGAGAGGTCCTAGTTAGAAGTATCGGTAGGTAATGGGTGCGTGGGGCGAGCGCATGGCATAGGAGGGCAATTGGCTCAGGCCTAGACTAGTTCCATTTGGGAGATCTTGAGAATGGGTGTGAGTATAGGTAGTTAGTGTAGTTCTAGAGGTCGATGGGTGAGCTAGGAGTGGATCGGAGGGATTCTTGAAGGGAAGTGTTGTTAGACGGGTTAGTGTGCCAAAGCAGAGTGTCTAGATAGTCTAGGAACGAATCATGGATAGCATTGAGGATGATTGGTTAAGGAATATGTAAGGACTCATAGAATTTGGGACTAAGTTCTATGTGCGGTGATTGGGAGCGGTTTTGGTAAAGGATAAGGTTGAGGAATTGCTAAGGAAGAGTATTTGGGCAGTTAGGGTAAGATGCTCATTCTCTTCTCCTTTTACCTCCAAACCCTCAAAGGTTTCTCTTTTAACCTCATACTAACTCCCCAGCTCACCCAATGCTCGGATCCAAAACAATCGGGAAGGAGATTGCATCACAAGCCATTTCGGAGAAGGAAAGTGAAGATAATAAGAGTTGGGTGAGAAATCCTTTCAAATCTTCGAGTTTTACGTTTGATTCTTGTACTAACATGTTCCTGGAAGTCTTAGGAAAAATTGGGAAAAAGGTGAGAACCTAACAGCGTCAAATAAGGTCAGAAACGGAGCAAGAATCTAAGATTCAGCCCTGTTGTCGCCGCAACGAGAGGGAGCTCGCGATGGAAAGGGAGCCACCTAGGGTGCCCTAAAGGACACCCCAGTCTCGCGACCGCGACTCGAGCTCTCGCGGGCATGAGATGCTCGCGACCGTGAAGGTCTCGCGGGCGCCCAGGTACTCGCACGCGCGAGAATTCCTCTCGCGGCCACGACACACCTCTTTTCCATGGGGTGCTTGCTGGGGCTTCTCACGGCGACGAGAGTCACTTTTGTCGCGGCGAGTTGCCCCTGGCCGATTGTTTTAGACCATTCTCTTGATGTTTTCGACAACCGTTTTCGCGATTTATTTTCAACAACTTTGAGATTTTCAAGGACTGACCTAATGATCTGATTTGGAGTTTTGGAAAACAAATTTCACAAGTATTTCAAGATCGGAGATTCTAAAGTGATTAACTCGGTTTTCGAAACGGTTTTCTAGACTAACTTGGGAAATTATGTGATCGATGACTAACTAACATGTTGATATGATTGATTGACTAATGACATTATTGTGTGAACTTATGACATGTATGAATGACTAACGGCATGAGGAGATGTTAGAGTTATGTTATCACCTGTTTATACCTTACGATTATGATGAACTGTTGAGATGTTTATATGTGCGGATATGTTATGATGAGCATGCGGATGTGGCTGAATGGAATATGGAGAATGATATGGTCTTATGGAATGTGGTGATATGATGAATGATTGAGCAAGATGGAATTACAATTGCGATATGTTTGTTATTCTCGTTGAATGATGTATTCTCGAATGCTTGAATGATTAAACGTAAACTTATATATGCTCTGCTATGTATCTAGGTGATACTTTGTGATTATGATTTATGTGTGCCGGATCTTCTATTATGCTGTTCTGCATAACTAGGTAAGTCTCTTCAGAGCTTACTCAGATTCAATAGACCTCCCTACTACGTGTATGGTATACTAGGTGCTTGCATTCATGATTAACATGCCATGTAGTATCATGCTTGGTTGCATTAGCAAATGTGTATTCTCTTTCTGTATGTGTATGTAAACAGAACGGCCGTTATCTGTGAAGTGTTTATAGTCTTTCCTAGGGTCATAGGATGGCTGACGGAAGGAAAATTCGTTGATTTACCTCGCCAAAAATAATTCTCAAACGAACAAACTAGTATAGTATGCAAGTAAGGGGTCGAACCCTAGAGAATCAAGTATTTCTAAATATTGTGTATTTATCAATATAAAAGAAAAGATTTTTATGAATGAAAATAAAAGAAAATAATATTGACAAAAGCAAATAAAGGATAGAAGAAAAGCGTTTTCACCTACAAGTTCTCGACTTTGGTTGGTTTTATTGATCATCGAATCCTTTTCAAGTTATTATCGTTTCCTACGAATTCCTCTCGTCTTGGTTTAAATAGATTAAAAGTTCCATGGGCCCAATTGATCCCTTACACCTCTATGCAACCTTAACACGATCAAGATTTAACAAAGAGATAGCAAATAGTCCCAAGAACTTGAGCATATAAATAACACCAATGAAACACGGTAAATCAATGTTTAAGATATATGTCAACTCCCTACATAATCATGCTTCAAACACGGAATCCACAATCTTATGCGTGCTACTACGGAAATAACACAAATACGAAAGTATTAAATCCTAGCATGAAATCAATATTATCAAGGTCGCGAATCAAGATAACATCAATAACATAATCAATATCACACAATAAAGTTGAAAGAATTAAAGAGGAAAAATAACTTGAATTAGAAACTCACAAACCACCAACCAAGTCTCAAAAGTGTAGGCGAAAACTAGAAAATTAGCCAAACATGGCTTACCTAAGCTTTCTTCTCTTCAATGGTGATTTCTCTACTTGAATCCATGAGAAAACTAACCCTAAACATCCTATTTATAAGCCTAAAGTCTTGAATAAACAAGGTAAAAGATAGATAAATTAGATAGAAACTTCCTAAACAAATTAGATAGAAGATAGACTTTCCATTTATAGTTCAGCGTCAGATTTCGCTAGCAGCGAGAATTTCCGCTAGCAGCGAATGGCCTTAATCTAGCTACTGTTTAAAAAACACCAATATTATTTATGTCGGGCGTGTATTATTTAGATCCAGCATAAATAAAACGCCCCCTTTTTTTATTACCTTTACCTATAGCACGGAGATAACTTTTCGAATATCTGGAATAAATAGCCTAAATATCCGGCATAAAATCTAGTTTTTGTAGTAGTGACAATGTATCTCTCAACTCAATCCAAAATGAAAAACGCTACATAGAAATTGAAACATATATCACATATTCTCCACCGCAGATGCCATCACTCATTAGCAACATCAAGAGGTCTTTTTATCAAGGTTGTAATAGGGCTTGGTAAAGAATTAAGGGCAAGGAGAATTTATGGTCATGTGGTGCTCAAAATCCGAGAATCAAGATCCTAGACAATAAAAAATCAACCATAATGAACTCTCTCAAAAACATCATCTTAAACTCAAGCTCTCACAACAACTTTACAAAAAAAAAACATTCATTTCTCAACCAAAGATTATTTCCAACTCTCACATTCATAATGAAGATAATAGGCTCAAACTCTTGCGTTTTTTTTTTCTTTCTTTTGACTTTTTTCTTCTTTATTTTTTTCCAAATTTTTAGAGCCAAAAATACAATAATGTACAATGTGATGAATAAAACCAAAATTACATAATCATCCAAAACTTGCAACTTTCTTGACAACATTTTCTTTTTCACTCGATATACTAGATCAATCATTCACCAATTCTAATCCCAATTCCCGGATAGGGTAAAGCTTATCATTGGCTAAGGATAAATTTTGCGGAGCTTCAAAGAAAAGGCTAAGGCTCAAATTTGGCTACAAGCAAAGGACACATATGTAGGGTGGATATGGATAATAATATGGCTAAGAAAATCATGCCTCTATCATTTGAAACTCATAAGTAATAGACATATAAATTCGGCCTCAAATATAGATAACAATATCAATCTCAAGAGGTAATTGCATAAGGAGAGCATAATGTCACACAAGAAAGCAAAAGGGAATAAATATGATGAAAATCCCTATAAGGCCAAAAATTTCTCACTAGGACATGTTTTGTTGGATTTCAATAATGCCCGAAACTAGGAATCATACTTGCTCAATTGAACTAACAAGTCATGCTCCCATAAAAATCATCTCAACTATGTGACAAGGCTAGGCAATTCAATCATATTATGGAACATATATGTTAAAACTCATAAAAATAAAATAGAGGACAAACTAAACCAAGATGAGTATTTGAATAATACATATATGCAATGCATGATATTTTGGATTTTTGGATTTTTTAGATTTTTTTTCTTTTTCCAATGCAATAAATTAATGAAAAATAAACATGAATCGATGAATAAAATGACGACAAAATAAACATAAATGCATTAATCTATGAATGCAACCCTCCCCCACACTTAAACTCTTCATTGTCCTCATTGAAAATCAAAGACAACAAATCATAAAAATATGAGAGAAAGAGGGTAAAGAATAACTCACATCATGGAAAAGTTTTGGTGGCGAAGATGACGAAGCTTGGAAGAAGAATGATGAAGAACGACAACGACGAAGACTAACGAACCACGAGCACGGATGAATGAAGATGACGAAGAATGAATAAGATGCATTGCGACGACAACGGACAAAGACTGGGCAGGAGCTGCTAGATTCACTGTTAGCGAGTTTTGGTTCCCTGTCAGCGATTGAAATCAGCTCTTATGTCATCTGGGCTGATGGACTCGCTGGTAGCGAATCATGATTCGCTGGCAGCGAATTGAGCCTAGAATCTCTATTCTTCGATCTTTTCTTTTTTCTTTTTTTTTCCCTGCATGGTTAAATCAAAATATCCGAAAGCATCTATCTACATAGACTTGAGAAGCATCCTTGTTTATCGTCATAGACTTGAGAAGCGTCCTTATTAAACAACAAAACTAATTAAATAACTAAGAATTGAAATAACTAATTTAGGAAAACTTACCTCAGGTTGCCTCCCGAAAAGCGTCCTTGTTTATCGTCATAGACTCGACGGTTTATTCGTCCATGTGTTCAAGACTCACTCGGACATCGCCAATGCCCTCTTTAGCATATCAAACTCCGGTGCACACCATCTAGGTAGGCGAGCACCACATATGAAGAAGCCGAAGTCAAATGATGTGATGTTGAAGAAGGTCTCCAACTCTTCATATGATCGAGCGTGACTTCCCGCCGAGGGTATGTAGTACCACCAACACAGTTCCGCTGGTGGTTTGTACAAGTAATGCTCCAAAGGATCTACATATTCACCAAAATCCACAAAAGTGTAAGAAATATCATTACTTTGCTCGGGAGCCAAAGAAATAGGCTCAGAACTTGGTTCCCGAATAGATGTGTTGGGGATGATTTCTATTGGTGGAGTAGGTTCCAAAATACATGGTTTTTCATGCGTGCACTCATGAGACTCCAAGTCAAGGGGCATCGGGCTTCCTTCTCCATCTTCGATTGAACCATTGGTGCTTGCATCTTGGCTTCCCTCGTGTATCTCGCCCGCCATTGGTTTGAAAGGTAAGGGTATGGATGCCAACTTGTAGTCTTCTTCCACCTTTGCCCTGTCCCCCACGCAAAGGAAAAGATCCCACAATTCCGGCCAATCCAAACCATAAAAGCCTTCGTTTTTCAAAGATTGGGCGAATTCACGTATCTCGGGAAGCATGCCATCTTGAACGCAAAGTACTTGTTCTTTCACATCATCTTGGATACCTCGTGGAGCACGGTCGTCCACTAAATCTTGCACTCTTGCGAGGTAATGGTGAAAATATTCTCCCTGGTATTGCCATAACTCCAACTCTATTGCAAACCATTAGCAACGAGGTGTCGTGAGCCGTAAGATAGGTCCACGACGGGGTTAGATATATATACAAAAATTAATAAATACACAAAACAAAGAAATAAACATGATTCCCCGGCAACGACGCCAATTTGACGGAAGGAAAAGTCGTTGATTTACCTCGCCAAAAATAATTCCCAAACGAACAAACTAGTATAGTATGCAAGTAAGGGGTCGAACCCTAGAGAATCAAGTATTTCTAAATATTGTGTATTTATCAATATAAAAGAAAAGATATTTATGAATGAAAATAAAAGAAAATAATATTGACAAAAGAAAATAAAGGATAGAAGAAAAGCGTTTCCACCTACAAGTTCTCAACTTTGGTTGGTTTTATTGATCATCGAATCCTTTTCAAGTTATTATAGTTGCCTACAAATTCCTCTCGTCTTGGTTTAAATAGATTAAAAGTCTTACGAGTAAAATTAATCCCTTACACCTCTATGCAACCTTAACACGATCAAGATTTAACAAAGAGATAGCAAATAGTCCCAAGAACTTGAGCATATAAATAACACCAATTAAACACAATAAATCAATGTTTAAGATATATGTCAACTCCCTATATAATCATGCTTCAAACACGGAATCCACAATCTTATGCGTGCTACTACGGAAATAACACAAATACAAAAGTATTAAATCCTAGCATGAAATCAATATTATCAAGGTCGCGAATCAAGATAACATCAATAACATAATAAATATCACACAAAGAAGTTCAAAGAATTAAAGAGGAAGAATAACTTGAATTAGAAACTCACAAACCACCAACCAAGTCTCGAAAGTGAAGGCGAAAACTACAAAATTAGCCAAACATGGCTTACCTAAGCTTTCTTCTCTTCAATGGTGATTTATCTACTTGAATCCATGAGAAAACTAACCCTAAACATCCTATTTATAAGCTTAAAGTCTTCAATAAACAAGGTAAAAGATAGATAAATTAGATAGAAACTTCCTAAAAAAACTAGATAGAAGATAGACTTTCCATTTATAGTTCAGCGTCAGATTTCGCTGGCAACGAGAATTTTCGCTAGAAGTGAATGACCTTAATCTAGCTACTGTTGGATTTTCGCTACCACCTCGCTACCATACTCGCTGGTAGAGAATATCCATGCCTTAGAATATTTTCAAGCTTCTTCGGCTCCCTTGTTTCCGCATCTGCGAGTCCACGCTTCCGCTGCTGCGAGAGTGGCCATCCGCTGCAGCGAGTCCGGTCGTCCGCTGAAACGACTCCATTCGTTGGCAGCGAGTTCCCTTTCTTTGGCAGCGAGACGTGCTGCTCCTGGACATGCTCCCGCTGACTCCACTCGTTGGCAGCGAGATTCCATTCGCTGGCAGTGAGTCATGCTCAGGCACTTGCTAGACATTATGTTGATGACTTGATCAGCTGCAGCGGAAAGATATTCGCTGTCAGCGAATTTCCAACAGAACACCGTCACGTAGAACTTCAAAAGAGCTTTCCAACACATGCTCATATGCATCGATCGGACATATGAGGCCTCTGGAAAATGCGTTACAAGTTCAGCTCGCCGGGCGGACAGCTTTCGCGACTCGCCCTTGTTTTTGCTCTTATACCTCGATTTCGTGCTCTGTTGCTCCTTCGGTTGTTCCATGCTTTTCGGGACTTCTTTCTTAAGCTCTCCCAAGTCTCGCTTAGCCTCTCTTAGCTCCGTTCCTTGTGTTCTTTGCCTTGGATCTACGAATCTACATAAAACCATCGAAATAGCGTAGATTCTGAACTTCCCCACAAAATGAATGCTAATCTCATTAATAGTAAAACATGATTATATAACAATGAAATGAACCTAAACTAACCTATAATGCCTATTGGAAACTTGCCTTATCAAACTCCCCCACACTTAACATTTTGCTTGTCCTCAAGCAATACAAAAACAAGAGCAAAACCATCATACCACACATATAATCTTCAAGCACTAACCTTGTCAAAAGCAACATCAAAGTGGAGGAGCCATGAACATGAAAGTTACATAAGCTACATCCTAGCAAGTATATAAGATATTCAAAGTAAAGGCCCATCTCATTCAACCTCACCGGGATCATGTGTTTACTCTCACCCTCATGTGTTTAGGGTTAACAATGTATCTCTCAACTCAATCCAAAATGCAAAACGCTACATAGAAATTAACACATATATCACATATTTTCCACCACGGATGCCATCACTCATTAGCAACATCACGAGGTCTTTTATCAAGGTTGTAATGGGACTTGGTAAGGACTTAAGGGCAAGGAGAATTTATGGTTATGTGGTGCTCAAAATCCGGGAATCAAGATCCTAGACAATAAAACATCAACCATGAACTCTCTCAAAAACATCTTCTTAAACTCAAGCTCTCACAACAACTTTACAAAAAAAACATTCATTTCTCAACCAAAGATTATTTCCAACTCTCACATTCATAATGAAGATAAAAGGCTCAAACTCATGCGTTTTTTTCTTTTTTTTTTTCTTTCTTTTGACTTTTTTTCTTCTTCTTTTTTCCAAATTTTTAGAGCCAAAAATACAATAATGCACAATGTCAGGAATAAAACCAAAATTACATAATTATCCAAAACTTGCAACTTTCTTAACAACGTTTTCTTTTTTCACTCGATATACTAGATCAATTATTCACCAATTCTGATCCTAATTCCCGAATAGGGTAAAGCTTATCATTGGCTAAGGATAAATTTTGTGGAGCTTTAAATAAAAGGCTAAGGCTCAAATTTGGCTACAAGCAAAGGACACATATGTAGGGTGGATATGGATGATAATATGGCTAAGAAAATCATGCCTCTATCATTTGAAACTCATAAGTAATAGACATATAAATTCGGCCTCAAATATAGATAACAATGTCAATCTCAAGAGGTAATTGCATAAGGAGAGCATAATATCACACAAGAAAGCAAAAGGGAATAAATATGATGAAAATCCCTATAAGGCCAAAAATTTCTCACTAGGACAAGTTTTGTTGGATTTCAATAATGCCCAAAACTAGGAATCATACTTGCTTAATTGAACTAACAAGTCATGCTCCCATAAAAATCACCTCAAGTATGTGACAATGCTAGGCATGATATTTTGGATTTTTGGATTTTTTAGATTTTTTTTTTCTTTTTCCAATGCAATAAATTACTGAAAAATAAACATGAATCGATGAATAAAATAACAACAAAATAAACATGAATGCATGAATATATGAATGCAGCCCTCCTCCACACTTAAACTCTTCATTGTCCTGAATGAAAATCAAAGACAACAAATCATATAAATATGAGAGAAAGAGGGCAAAGAATAACTCACATCATGGAAAAGTTTTGGTGGCGAAGATGACGAAGCTTGGAAGAAGAATGATGAAGAACGACAACGAAGAAGACTAACTAACCACGAGCACAAATGAATGAAGATGACGAAGAATGAATAAGATGCGTTGCGACGACAACGGACGAAGACTGGGTAGGAGCCGCTGGATTCACGGTCAGCGGTGAAATACCCCAAATTATTTTTGGGCTATTTCTTATTTTTATAAGTCTATATTATATCAAACTATAGTATATATCTTGTGAATTTGATCATTTAATAAATCAACCTAAGATATATATATGGTGTAAATTAGAATAATTAAACTATTCTAAAGAGAATAATGTATGATGTATTTAATTATATAAATCCTCTAAATAATATTTCTTTCCGCTAATATATATAATATATATATATATATAATATAATCAAATACATATTGTATTTCTACAATATAAACCCAATAAAGAGACCCACCTATTTTCCTCCTTGATAGATTATGGTAAAAAGAGAATATGAGATTTTACCCCTTTCTTTTACCCTTTTCCTTCCTCCCCAAGTTCTATCTTTCTTTCAAGATAAAGTCACGGGAGTTTATCTCAATCCTAACCAACCAAGCCAAGATCTTCTCAATTGGGAGCTGATAGATCCCTTCTTCCCGATCCTATTCAATTTCAAACATATAAATAGAGGGGAGGACCCTCGGTATTCGTCATCAATCACACAAAATCACTGTCTTCTCTCCCAATTACTCCTGATCTGACGCATAGCCGTAAGCAACCGCCTCCGATCTCCCCTGAGCACTGCCGGCGACCTGAGCCACCGAAACTGAGCTGCCCCCGCAGAACGCAGCCCTTGCCGGAGACGCGCCTTTGTTCGCCTGCCATTGCCGCCTCCATCACTGTCGTTGCCCTTCGCGCTGCCTTCGATTGTTTTCGCCAGCACTGTCCGATTGCTGCCGCACATCACCGCTTTGCGTCTTCCTAGCACCGCCGTCTTCGATCGCCGCTAGCTATTGACGCCGGAGGGAAGCTGTGCCGAGCCCGTACCTTCGCCCTGCGCTTCGTCTCTGTACGTGTAAACTCCATTGAAATCAATCAGAGTTTTAATATCTTTTATCAAAATTACAGAAACATCCCTTATCTTTATACTATTTCTGTTTTTGGCCCTAAGTTAATTATTTATTAAGTTATGCAGCCAATGTTTCTAAACTATTCAATTCTTGCCCGGTTCAGCGACACCAAGAAATCCCAAAGCATCCACGCCGGATCCCGCTTCTAGAGGAATTCATATTGGTATAGATTTTTAACTTTATAGAATTAATTCAATTTCAAATTGAGTTATGTAAAGTTAATTTTATAAAATATCAATATTATTATTCTTTTTTTCCGTTGGATTCAATAGGTGATAAAATCTCGACTGGTTGTCATCAGCTGATCATCGAAAGTCAAGGCAAGTGATTTCGTTCAACGCCCTTTGTGTGTTTCGTGATTATTTTGACGTGCCTTTTAAATTCTTCCGTGTTGAATGCGGCCTTGTGGCCAATTTCCTTTCCAATTTCGATAAGTTGCATATTCGTCTACTTGATGTAATTTATCTTCTTATTCATAAACTGGCATGAGTATAAATGATGCGCAATTGATTAAATTAATTATAGTGATATGTGAATTAAATACGTTGTTTGTTTATAACTTGAGATAAGTGAAAATTGCCCATTTTCTTCTTCCTAAATTGTTGCATGATACCCTGCTTGTTTCTTTCATGCAAATTAATAGCATGCGGTATTAAGATCCTTGAAATATCCGTGCTTGTACGTCCTTGTTGGTTAAATGTCATTATTATGATCACCTAGTATAAACTGGTTATGTATGATAAGTTAAGATAGCTAGGCACCATGTGATGCTTAGGTATGATATGTGAAAATGCGCACCACGTGATGCGAGTGGCTATATGCCTTTGGCAAGTTATGCAGTAGAATGACTTGCAGGTTGTGGTTCGTTAAGCCACCGCCTTACAAGGTTTCATAAAACACCATCCCAGAATGCATTCTCTGCGGGATGGTAAAACAACGATCTGATGTAGGTCGTGGTCCTTGTTAAAGGCCCGACTGGTACCACATAGTTATATTAGTATTGTTATTATCATTGTGATTAATGCGATTATGGTTATTATCGACTATTAAATAGGTGATCACTTCAGTTATTATACTCATCTGTCTCGGGTATAATTCCTTTTCTTATCTTATAATCGATCATTACGATCATCCGAGTCATGTGTGAATTTTTATCTTTTTATTGAGTTTCCACTTTAAATATTTGTGTCTTTCCCTTAACCTATGGCATACCGTATATGGACATTGTAAGGTTAAAGTCTGAACATTTTCCCTATCATTTGCTAGTCTTAATTGTACTGACCATCCTATTTGTTGGATGGCTGATGTCCTTCGTACTCACGAAACACCAGAACATATTCCACAGGTCTAGTGAAAGCAGTAGAGCAGGAGAGAGTTGAAGAGCGGGCTATCATTTATGAACCTTTAAACTACAAGTTTTTGAACCATTAAAGTTTCCGCAATACTACTTTGGTGTTAGCTATTTTTGGAGCTTATTACTACTTTATGATTTTGACACTTTAGCTTTATTGTTAGGATTTGATATTTTATACTTTGTTATTTAAATTACTTCCACATTAGTTTATTCAACAACTTAAGTACCGTCTTGTTTATGGGAGTATGGTTGCATGTCCCTATAAGCCTTAGATGAATTCAAAGACATTAAAGTCTGCGGATTTACTGGAGCTGTAACGCTCCATTGGGATTTAAAAGGGGGTATTACAGAAGGTGGTATCAGAGCTGTAGGTTTTAAAATGTTTTCATTCGGATTTTGAAATGATTTCTAAAGTGAATTTCAAAAAGGATTTTATTAAAACTAAGTTTCTACTTATAAAAATAAGCAATTTTGGAAATGATTTCAAAGTATTTATCCGATAGTCCTGCTCAAGCTCCTGCACCTGCCATAGACTAATATTGATGACTCATCGCCCTGCTCAATAAATGATTTCTTGTTTCCTCTAAATAAGCAATTTTGGAAAAAGATTCTACTTATAAAAATAAGCAATTTTGGAAATGATTTCTTGTTTCCTCTGAATCTCGCTTTCTGCATTATCTTGCTCGAATATTGATGACTCCTCGCCTTGCTCAATAAATGTCTAATGTTCGCAAGACCTCAGGACTGTGCACCACGAGTTACCCCCATTGCATAGACCTCACCAACAACTCTGAAACTGGGTCTTACTCAAGCACAGAGGTGGATGTCATGAAAAAAGCTACAGTGGAGCTATTCAAGGGGAAGAATATCCTTGTTGACCCTCCCTAAGGAGCTGTAGCCACAGAATATGGCAAGAAGGTCATCCGTGAGTGATACAAGGAACATAATTTGGGAACTCCTCGATTCTACAACAAGGAAAAGGAAGCAAGGGAAAAGAGAGCCATGCCAGCTCCCCTGGATGACAAGAGGAGAAAGTACCTCCAAAATCTCGTCCGAGTGTACGGCATGGAACCATCTCAAAGTCCTAGTGAGGAGGAGTCAAAGAAGAGATCCTTTTTGAAAACCCTAGCAGATGAGGAAACATTCTAGGCTTTACAAGCAAGAAGAGCGAGGCACAGGCTCCATGTGAGGGACACCGAGAAATATACAAGAATAAGGAACGAATTGTGAATAAGCTGGAAAAACGTTGTGATCAGGCTAGAGATGAGATCAAAAAGAGATGTGTGAGCGTGTTGAGTCAGAGAGAGAAGCAACATCACGAAAGCATAGCTCTGGAATGGACAAACTCGTCGGGCTGTATGTCTTTACAGAAGACGACAAGGATTAAGATCTCATCAGAAATACCAATAGAATACCCAGATTCCTGTAGGTTCACCACCGATTGCGAACAAAGGGAAGAATGTCGTTGGGCCATCTCAGCAGGGTCCGTGACTATATGAAATGCGTAGTCTGGATGACACTACTTTTTTTATGGCTCAAGATGTTATCTATCGCCGGGCTGAGCCAATTAATATTCTTTTTGATTCGGGTGCTTCTCATTCTGTTATAGTCGATCAAATTGTTGAAAGACTCGGATTAGAATCTGTTACTCTAGATGATTCCTTATTTTTGGAATTCCCTTATGAGGGATAGAATTCCCCGATCTCACGTCTAATGAAGGTGAACCTGTCCTCTGCCAAAGGCTTAGTAAAAATGTCAACCCATTGATAATCAGTTGAAATAAAGGATATGGACACATCACCTTTTTCAACGTGGTCTCTAAAGAAATGATGCATCACATCAATATGTCTGGTCCTTGAATGCTGAATAGGATTCTTTGTAATGGAGATGGCACTTGTATTGTCGCACTTAACGGGAATGCCTTTGAGGATGATGCCAAGATCTCTCATTTGTTGAGCTATCCAAAGGATTTGGGAGCAACATGCTACATCTGCTATGTATTCTGCTTCGACAGTGGATAGAGCAACTGAGTTCTGTTTCTTTGAGAGCCAACTGATCAAGGATGTTTCTAAGAATTGGCGACATCCTGATGTGCTCTTCCTATCCACCTTATAGCCTACAAAATCTGCATCGGAATACCCGATTAATGTAAAATCTCTTTGCTTTGGGTACCATAAGCCAAGCTCCTTAGTGCCATTTAGATATCGAATGATCCTCTTCACAACCACGAGGTGAGATTCTTTAGGGTCAGCTTGAAACCTAGTGATAGGGTCTATTTTAGTCATGTAATTGCATATTATATTAGCTTATTTTCATGCATATTTTACCTATTTTGTAGTTAATTTGTATTATTTGATTTTCGGAGTCTACACTAGTGTTTTTATATATTTCAGGTATTTTCGGGTTGGATCGTATGAATTCAGAGGTTGATCGTGATCGAAAGCAACATGGGATGAGTTAGGATGAATGGATGATGCATTCGTATGTATAAAGGGCGGTAGGAGGAATGGCTCCTTGGCCAACAAGTCAAACAAGTGATGTGTTTTACCATATATGTTTAGATATATTAGATTATATTTAGATAGAATTATATAATATATAATATTATATAGATTAGATAGATTAGGATAGTATTGCTATATATATTCACATTCATTCGGCAGAACATGGAGAGCCGACGTAAACGGTAACCGAACGGCCGACTTTCGTTTATTTCCTTTAACCCTAATTACGTTTTGTTTTATTTTTATGGAGATCAAAACTCTTCCGTTTCGTTTACGGATTGAAGCTTTGATTTGATAAAGTTGTGAGATTTCTATTCTTGTTCTATTCCTATTGATTCGTATTGATTCTTTTCCGAATATTGTTGATTTCTTCTAGTCCGTACAACTAGTTGAGATTATTTTTAGGATTTTGTAGATTCCTCGTAGCGAACCTTAATCCATAGTAGCAATCATGCCTTTTTAGGACTCGTAGGACTAAATTGATGTGTA
This sequence comes from Persicaria maculosa, assembly GCA_963922045.1. NCBI lineage: Eukaryota > Viridiplantae > Streptophyta > Magnoliopsida > Caryophyllales > Polygonaceae > Persicaria > Persicaria maculosa. The sequence continues at coordinate 80,339,517 of OY998252.1, read as the reverse complement.
GAGAATCAATTACATGTTGAATGCTGACTCGTAGCTTGGTGTTGCATGTATCCTGGTTAATCCTTAATCTTAATGCTACTATTAGGTTGAATCTTGACCGTGTTAGGATTATCTAATTAGTAAGGGTTACTAGGACTCGTAGGACTAGTAATTTACAAAAGATCAGGACAGGAACAATAATTGGATGAAAAGAGAACTTGAAGAAGAATCAAGGATCAACTAGTCAAACTAAAGTGGATATTTGTAGATGAAAATATTTTCTTAATTGTTATTTCCATTAACTTGTTCATATATTTAGTTATTTTCTTTCTTATTCTCATCACAAAACCCCCCTTTCTCTTAATTGGTAAATAAACTTAACTTAGGAATAACTTGATTCTCTTTGGGATCGACTCGTGCTTATCACACTACATTAGTTAGGTAAGTTCGAATTTGTTTTGATACGGTTGACACGACTAAAAACCGTCCATCAAATTGGCGCCGTTGCCGGGTAATCAAAGTTTATTTCTTTTTTTTGTGTGTTTATCAATTTTTGTATATAACTTAACTTTGTTGTGAACCTATCTTACGGTTCACGACACCCTTACTACTAACATTTTAAGATGAGATTATTGCAGATTTAAGGGGAAAATTTTCACCATTATTTCACAAGAGTGCATAATTTATTGGACGCCCGTTATGCACGGGGTTACCAAGATAGTTTGCAAGATATGGTTGGTTGTGTACTTGATTGCATGACTCCTGAGATCAAAGAACTTGCTGAGTCTATGAGTAACGGAGGCTTTGCGAGTTTTAATTTATCAGAGATGTGGGATTTTTTCTGCTACATGAGTCACCACGTGGAGCAGGAAGAAGCTTTCACACGGCAGGTTATGTTGGAGCAGGTGCTTAAAAGGATGGAGCGAATTGAGGAACAATTGAACCAACTTAATCAACCGGTGAGTGAGTTGGTAGTAGAGCAATGCTTTATTCCTCAAGTTGATGAAAGCCAAGACACAAACAATGATGGTTTGATCGATGGGAGCCCGATCCTACCTGACATGGAGTCTCTTGAGTGCACGCATGAGGATCCATGTGTTTTGGGTCCTATTTCATTGGAAGAAATCATCCTTGACTTGCCTATCAAGGAATCATTTACCGAGCCGATTTATGTGGCTCTCGAAGAAGGTATTGATATTTCTTGAACTTTTATGAATTTTGGTGAATATACAGACCCTTGGGAGCATTACTTTGAGAAGCCAACAACGGAACTGTGTTGGTGGTATCATATCCCTTCGGTAGAGAGTCATGCTAGACTCTTTGATAAATTGAAAGGGTCTTTAACTTCTATATTTTATACTTTCAATTTATTATGCTTTGATGTTCTGTGTAAGATGTGTGCACAAGAATATGATAGGTTATTGATGACTTTAACAATGTCCAATCTTAGAGAGATTGTGAGGCAACAAAGGTATGTTTTTTTTTAATTTCATTTTCTTTTTAGTTAGGATTAATTTTTATATACATTTTTTTATTTTCGTAAAAAAAAAAACAAAAAAAAGGAACCCTCTCTCTCCTTTCTCTCTCCCCCGTCTCTTTCCCAAGTCGGTTTCTTTCTCATCCCGCTGGGCGCTGGCCATCTCCATCTTTCGTTCTTCACCGGCCATCACCGCTTCCCAACCATCACCGGCCAGACCGCTTCATCTACTAACCATCATCTCCAGCCTTGTGCAATCGACCACCGCTCCGGCGCACCTCTCCTTCTCTGTTAACCGCACCTTTCCATCCCTACACGTCCCTCTTGGCCTGAACCCTAGCCGGCGCCGCACCACTGCAAATCCTTCCACCGCACCTCCTGCCGACCACCGCTCCCT